>CATIUR010000005.1:11349178-11719178 GCA_949592205.1 Helichrysum umbraculigerum | reverse complement strand
GTAAAGAATTTTGGGGCCGTTTGTATGGATTCACCGAGTCAGGATACTTAGAGAACATGGTAAGTCTCTACATACATTTATCTTTATCTTTATTCCATTATTGAGTTATATATGGGATTTAGATTTACTTTGTTAATGTTATATTAATTTTGTTTTGCAGCATATCGACGGGTGGGGATCCTTATTGCTGTGGTGGCGATACCGGGCTTTTACACGTCCCACACAGCTTCACATACCATTGAGATGGACGATCATGCCTGTTGGTTTTATAGATATGATAAAAGGATTCGTAAACTACAAAGATCGGAATAAAAGACCACCAAGAGCGGCCTGTGAGAAAGAGGGCGATGGATGTCTCGGAGATTCGGGAGTGAACTATAAGTATCTGATGGGCTTCGCAGACGGTACTCATCCACCGTACCCTCCATGGTGGGAGTGTGACAAAGTAAGTAAACAATTTCTATAATGCCGTAACTATTTTAAAAATGCATTTACATTTTTAATTACATAAGATTATAATATATGTATATGCAGATACTTTTGCCGCTCCACATTCCAAGAGTAGATCACTGGATACTAGTGGTGCTTGATCTTCGTTTTTTTGATGTCATTGGATACGACAGCCTTCCAAAGCTTTGTGGAGATGAGCGAGATGAACTTGTCAAAGAATTAGGTCGCTACATAGTACATTATCTGGACGCAATTAGGTTTTGGAGTCAATGGGGGTGAGGGACGTAAAAAGCCTTTTAAAGATACTTGTCATTTGCGTTTAGAGTTGTTAGAGGATGCGCCTGTGCAGAACAGTGGACTAGGCGACTGTGGAGTTTGGGTGTGCAGGAATATGGAGACTATTGCCTATAACCAAGATCATAGGATGAGTGGGGATACAGGGTCATTTGCGTTGGAGTATAGGCAGCGGATGATTCAGACTTTCTTTAGTTCTCGTTTTGATTGGCAGCCGCCATCTCCTCCACCACCGCCAGAGCCGCCAGTGCCGAAAGCACCACCACCTCCTTGATTATTATACTAGATTATTCCTTTTTGATGTATTAGACTTTTGTACTAGAGTAATCCTTTTTGATGTATTAGACTTGATTAATCCATTGTTATGTATTAAAATAGATTAATCCTTTTTGATGTATTAGACTTGATAGATTTATATGGACTTGTTGACTTTACGTCTTGCAACTTGCGACTGGCGACTTGCGAGCTGCGACCTGAGACCTGCGACCTGCGAATTTATAATTACACGACTTGGAGGATAAGATTTTCTGGATAAGATTTTCTGACATTTCTTAGATTCTCACTATTTTTCAAGATAAGATTTATCTAGATAAGATTTTTGAAGATAAGATTTTCTACGATTTTCTAAGATTTTTGGTACTTTTTGGATAACGATATGGATATAGTTATACTTATATAATAAGATTTTCTTCAGTATTTCATAACACTCTTTATCCTATTCTCATAAATCTCTTTCAACTGAAAGTCGTTCATCATCAGTAAAACATATGGGCAACATCTGAAATCAATCTTCAGGTACAATTTTACAACCACTTAATTAGTTTTGCATTTTGTAATGGATAAGTTTAAACTTTTTATCTGTTATGGGGGTCGTTTTGAATATATTAACAACACGCCAATGTATTTGCCAATAGAATGTAGTAGAGTGCCGTTAAAACTTCCAGTGGCACCAGAAAAGCCCATGACATACAAAGTTTTGTTGAAAAACGTTTTGAAAAAAATAGCTCTACCACTTGATTCACCAGTTTGTCTAAAATATAAGCTCGGTCAGTATGTTATTGATATAAGTGATGATGTTGATGATTTTGGGGATTTTTTGTGCCATGCAATTAACAATGCTCCAATAGAAATTTACATTGTTGATATTGTACGAAATATTTCGGGCATGGGTAGCAATCAACCTAGTAGTAGTAGTTCTGGTTATCAACCACAATTTCACCAACAAAACACTAATGAATATTACCAACAACCTCGATATCAACAACCTTTTCAACAACCTCAATATCAATCTTTTCAACAGCCCTTCCAACAACCCTTTCAACAACCTCAATATCAATCTTTTCAACAGCCCTTTCAACAAATTCCGTTTCCTTATCAACCACAATATCAATTTCATTACCATGCTCCTCCACAAAAAACAGCAAATCACGCATACACAACACAACAACCCTTCAACCATTCATTTAGGGTAGTTGAAGAGACCCAGTATGATTCCAACTTTAGTTCGGATGTTCACTATGATCATTCCCATTCAAATACTATGTGGAGGAGCCAGAGCCAGATCCACATCCTCATGATTATGATCATTATGATGAGGAAAATGTCAATCCACCAAAGGATCATGACCATCCATTTTGTAATCACATTGTTGAAGATGATGAGGATGATGAGGAGGATGAGCCAGATCCAAGAGATATATACGACAAGCCAATACCAGTAAAAGCAACCGAACATGATATATTCTGGAATATACCAAAGCCGTTAGAAGAGGAAGAGGAAGAAGTTCCAAAACGACCAGTTACCATGTATGAGAAATCTTGTCGTATTCGAGAGGGCCGGACATTTAAAAGTAAAGAAGAATTTCTCCTTGAATTGCAGACCAAGTGTCTTGAAGAAGGTTTTCAGATTAAACCAAAGAAGTCAGACAAAAAAAGGTACACAGCAAAATGTATTTTGCCTAATTGTGATTGGAAGATAAGTGCAGCGTGTATCCAATATTGTGACAACTTCCAAGTTAGGAAGTTACACGACGCTCACACATGTTCTCGTACTCAAATCTTGTCAAATAGCCGTCATGCAACCAAGAAAGTGCTTGGTAACCTATTGAAAGAGGCGATGACTTTGGAAGGATGTGTATACAGAGGAAAAGAGATCAAAGTTGATATGACTGAACGCTTTAAAATCAGCCTTACATACAACCAAGCGTGGAAAGCAAAGTGTTAGGCTATAGATCTGTTGAGAGGTAGTCCCGCTGAATCGTTTAAAAAGCTTCCGATTTACCTACACAACCTAAAGCTACATAACCCGGGGAGCACTACGAATCTCCGTACAGACGATGAGGATAAATTTGTAATGTGTTACATGTCCATCGGTGCAGCTGTAAGTAATTGTTATTAGTTCACATACGTACAATCTTATATGATTTATATATATTTTTATCTGACCTTTGCAGATACGTTCATTTGTCAACCATACACGCCCAGTAATAATCGTAGATGGGGCACATTTGAAGGGTGGGTACTAACTTAATTGCTGTGGCGATGGACGGTAACAATGGCATCTTGCCACTGGCTTATGGCATTGGTGCGGGAGAGACGACCGACGTGTGGACCTGGTTCTTGGAAAACTTACGTTACGCACTTGAATCTGGTGGTGGGATAGACAACCTCACATTCATCTCTGATAGGGCTCCAGCAATTGCAGCCGGTATTTCAGATGTATTTCCAGAGGCATTTCATGCCCTATGTAGCCGTCATTTGTTGATGAACCTGAAAAGCAAATCTGCAAAAGTCAAGCACTTTGAATGGCATTACTGGAAAATGTGTAAGGCTTACCGAAAGTCGGATTTCGATGAACATTTTGATGTCATTTCTAGACATTTACCAACTTCAGCTAATGTTCTTAGAGAGGTGGGGAAAGAAAGATGGTCAAGGCATCATTCAACAAAGACACGATATGCATACCTCACAACTAATAGTGCAGAGTCCATTAACGCCATGACCAAGCATGCAAGAAAACTCCCGGTGACAATGTTATTGGAGTTTTTTAGATCTTCAGTACAACAATGGTATTTCAAACATCGAAACACTGCAGCGGCCGTTATAACACCTGTCACGCCATATGCCGAACACAAAATTGGTAAGAGGGTTGGCAAATCACTCAGCTGGAAGGTCAAACCATCCACAAACATGATATGTGAGGTGGTGGATCGGCAAAAGAATGGAACAGTCAACTTGGAAGCAAGAACATGCATTTGTAAGCAATGGCAACCGTCTGGTTTACCTTGCGGACACGTAGTGGCAGTGACCCGTCACTTTAAAATGGACAATGTGAGCTGCTTTGCGGAGAGGTATTTCACCACGGAAACATATCGAGCAGCCTACAGTGAGGCTATAAATCCAACACCTCATCCTTCAGAATGGGAAGATATAGGGAATCTGCAGATTTGCTTACCGCCGGTACTTGTGAAGAGGCAATCTAGCCGCCCACCTGGCCGTGCTCGTATTCCTTCGAAAGGAGAGGAGAAACGGGAATACAAAAATTAATGTAGTCGGTGCAAGGAACGCGGTCATAGTCGAGTTAATTGTACGGCTCCTTACGATAGAACCGATGAGCCAACCCGATCAAGAACCACCGCAAGATCAAACTCAAGGTCCAAATCAAGATCTAAATCAAGATCTAAGAAAGTTAGTTATTAAATTTATTCATATTAACATAGAAAATTTATATTGTATTATTAATACAATCGTCATTATTTGACTTGCAGCAGACGTCCACAAAATCAACGAAAAGCCAGTTAGAGGAGGATGAAGGAGAGCCATCCCAGGCGACTCAAACTTATTCGAGTGTACATTTGAGTCAACCTTGAGTCACATTTGGAATTGTTGTGATGAAAAAAACTATGTTATGTACTTGTTTGCAATGTTATCTATGTTTGCATTATTGTGGTGTATTTGATTAACTTACTTTGTTTGAACATTACTAAACCTCGGATATTACATAAGGATTAAAAATCATAAAATTACATTAACAACAAAACGTACATAATTGGCAAACTATAGAATTTATTGAAATAAAGATACGAATTACAAGATTTAACCAATAACTAATCGAATAAACGCCTAGCGGCAGAAGAGCCGGTAATAACCTTAGATATTGCAAACGGCATTGTTGGATCAGAATTCAAGAAATGTGACAGATTGTTGCGTGTAACATATACCTCAATTTCTCTATGTATTTTGGCATAGTCAGTATTCTGCTTGAGTTGCTGGACATCATCGGTTATCAATTGTAAACCATTATCTAGGTCTTTTTCATGCTCCTTAAAGTAAAAATACCACTTCGGTGGAGGCACGTAACCGAGCTCGTTCAAAGCCGTTTCCAAAAGTTTAGTTGAAAATTCATCGGCCTCAACGCAGTCAATAAACGTCAACGAACCTTGAGTGTACATTCTGTAAGTGCCCTGAAAATGTCCGGCGAGACGGAAAGCAACACTAAACATCCAGGGTACTTCTGCGTATATTTTCTCAGTTGATGGTTCTTCATTTGGAGACCGAAAATACCAAAAATGTTCATTCAAAACCATTTTCAGAAAACTAATGACGAAGATATATAAAAAAGTTGAGAATGTGATGAGAATGTGAAGTGTTGATAATTCTATTTATAAATGAACATATAAGAAAATCAAGAAAATCAAGGAAAATCTTATCCAAAAAGATAAGATAAGATATCTTATCCAAAAAGATATCTTATCTAAAAAGATAAAAAGTTATCTAGATCGTCATCAAAAAAGTACAAAAAACCCAGAAAATCTTAAAAATATCAAAAAAGCTTATCTGAAAATTTTTAAAAATCCTATTTTGAAAAATCCGAAAATGGTAATTTACGACTAGTGACCAAGACTTACGACTAGTGACCAAGACTTACGACTAGTGACCAAGACTTACGACCAGTGAACAAGAGTTACGACTAGTGAACATCAATTGCGACTAGTAAACGGGTCGCAGGTCGCCACGCTTTGGTCGCAGCAATCGGTGAACGGGGCTCGGGCTTGTCTTTTACTCGGTAACTCGTCAGGTCGCAGGTCGTGGTGAACGGGTCGCAGGTCGCATCATGCGACCTGCGCCCGGACCGTTTGAGTGTCTTTTACTCGGTCATCGTTTTAGTCGCAGGTTTGGTTTTGTTGTCTTTTACTCGGTAACTCGTCAAGTCGCAGGTCGTGGAGACGGGGTCGCAGGTCGCATGGTGCGACCTGCGCACGGGTACGGCAAATCCGCAACTTTTTTGTGGAATGGGCAAAACGAAAAATAACTTCGAAAAAAAGGGCATTTTTATTAATTTCCTTTAGTTTTATGAATTTTGTACTCTCGAACTTGATTTGGCATTTGAATTTGATTTACAATTTGAATAAAGCTTTCGTTTCAAATTTGGTTCTCTTTTATTTTTGTTTTGTTCTTTGAATTCGTGCTGTATCTTTAACAATAACTAATTATAAAAACTTTCTTATATACTACGTATGTATAAATAATCATACATCCATTTTTATTTATTTATAGGAATTAAATAATTCTCATTAGCCAACTCGATCGTACAAATTTAATACAGTACAAATCAAACGATCTCAAATTTACTATTAGAGCTATAATCATTGGTTTTGTTATCCAACTACCATACAACATACTCTTATTCGATCATACTTTTCAATCAATGCCTTTAAATTCAGCTATAATCTTTGCTTTTCATGATTTGCATCTGGGCAACCTCGGACAATACAATGAATATTGCGTATGAAATAAACCAATTAAAATCAATTGTGTTTTTTTTTTTCTTGTGGGTTTAGTGGAGAGGAATGCACTTAACTTTAACTTTAGTAATTACTCTATAGTGTGTATCCAACTTCGTTTTGATCTATTGTGCGTATCAACTTTTCAGTTTTGGTTTATTGTGTGTATCCAATGACTAATCTGATAACGTGGCAACCGTATAATGCGCCATGTTATCTGACACATCATAAAAAATGGGTCCCACATCAGTCGGATACACACAATAGACTAGAATTGAAAGGTTGATACACACAATAGACCGAAACGAACTTGAGTACACACTATATAGATCGGGCTAAAGTTAATTACATTTCTCTGCACTAATCCTATTTCTCTTTCATATTTCTCTCATAATCTAATTAGTCCAACTCAGTTCGTAGATGTTCTTTTGTAAATATATAGTGAGTCAAGGATTTCTATCCAAGTAAATGGAGATTTTAGATCGAAATTGGAATTAACATCCAATTTTTGTTACACTATATCCCAAATTTTTCATACTATATGTGTAAATCGATTTTTCATAATATATTTACATTAATAACTTCTTAACTTTTTCATTTATACATAATTAACCATGATTTAACTTTAGCATAAAAAAATTTACGTAATAGTATTATTGCAGTTTAGTTTTCCTAACATAAAAGAAATTAACCAAAAAGATCGAAAATGAAAATTTTAGTTAACGGTAGAGATGCGCAAAAACCGGTTTTAGGAATACCCGACCCGACCCGAAACCGGTTTTGGTCAAACTTGGTCAAAACCGGTTTGGCCCAAAACCGGTTCGGGTTCAACCCGATTTGGGCACCCCAAAACCCCAACCCGACCCAAACCGGTTTGGGTAGGGTCCAAACCGGTTCGGGTTCAAAACCGGTTTCAAACCGGTTTTTTTTTATAAAAATCGTATTTTCGCTCGCAAGTCTTCGTTTTAAGGAAAAACAACGTTTGGGCCAAATTTTTTTCATTAACTTTGTAGAACATTAGTAATGGAAACATAATTGATCAATAACATAACCAAAAGGCTTCTAAATCTCCTTAAAAATATTATTGAATCCGAAAATTCTATATAATTCATAAACGTTAGGGCGTTAAGCGTTTTAATGAAAAGCAACGTTTGGGCCAAATTTTTTTCATTAACTTTGTAGAACATTAGTAATGGAAACATAATTGATCAATAACATAACCAAAAGGCTTCTAAATATCCTTAAAAATATTATTGAATCCGAAAATTCTATATAATTCATAAACGTTAGGGCGTTAAGCGTTTTAAGGAAAAGCAACGTTTGGGCCAAATTTTTTTCATTAACTTTGTAGAACATTAGTAATGGAAACATAATTGATCAATAACATAACCAAAAGGCTTCTAAATCTCCTTAAAAATATTATTGAATCCGAAAATTCTATATAATTCATAAACGTTAGGGCGTTAAGCGTTTTAAGGAAAAACAACGTTTGGGCCAAATTTTTTTCATTAACTTTGTAGAACATTAGTAATGGAAACATAATTGATCAATTACATAACCAAAAGGCTTCTAAATCTCCTTAAAAATATTATTGAATCCGAAAATTCTATATAATTCATAAACGTTAGGGCGTTAAGCGTTTTAATGAAAAGCAACGTTTGGGCCAAATTTTTTTCATTAACTTTGTAGAACATTAGTAATAGAAACATAATTGATCAATAACATAACCAAAAGGCTTCTAAATCTCCTTAAAAATATTATTGAATCCGAAAATTCTATATAATTCAAAGTGAGTTGATACTTTCAAGGAATGTTTTACTAAATGCAAGGAAACATGTGCATAAAAAGTGATACTGTATGCATAAAGAGTTGTACATTTCCGTGTGTTTAGTAAAAACTTCCTTGCATTTATCAAACACGTTTTAGCGTTAGGCTTTTTAAGGATAAACAATGTTTGGAACAAATTTTTTTTTATTGAATTGGTAGAACATTAGTAATACAAACGTAATTGAACAATAACTTAAACAAAAGTCTTCTAAGTCTTCATAATACAATTACAACTAACAATATAAAATATACCAACGAATACATTTCGAGCTTCGGCATGGCCATCACCCGAAAATGTAATCGTGTAGTCATCTTCAACTTGTATTAATCTTCAAAAGTCGAAATCTTCTTCGGAGGTAGCCTCTGCGCGAAGCTTGATCAAGAGCAATTTCTTCGTCGGAAAGTGATATTGTTACACCTTCTTCCACCTCGATATTGTGTATGTCTTCTTCGTATTCCATTTCACCTTCAAGACTTGATACATTTTGTATGCGTTCCGCGGCGTCCAAGTGATCCTTCAAGCAAATGCACATCTCTAAGGAGGCCGGTGTGAGTCTTGTTCTTCGTATAGATAATACCCTGCCACTAAGAGAAAAAGCGGATTCCGAAGCTACCGTAGAAGCTTGGACGGTTAGTAAATCTCGGGCCATGATGGCTAGAATGGGAAATTGAGATTCCCTCTCTTTCCACCAAGCCAAAATATCAAATTGTTCGAACTCATTGGGTAGAATAGTGGCCAAAAAATCCGTGGTCGTATATCTCCCAAATTCGTTAGTGGTATTTTGGTTACCATCACCCCTTGCCCGTTTATTGTTTTCTTGTCTTAAACTATTATAAAAGTTTAGCATTGGATTGCTAGAAGAAGATGAAGAAAACATTGGGTTAGCCGTACTACCGGACACATGTGTGGTTGAACTATATTTTTGAAAATATACGCCAAATAAATCTCCCAAACATTTGTTAAAATCCGTTTTTGCATTATGTGAAAACAATGGGTCGGCCTCATTCAAATCCAAATTGTGACAAATGTTATCGATAAGCATTTCTACCCCGGTAACGTTTAAACAAGGGTTCATTGCGGCGGAACAAGTAATTACCGGTGGCATTTCTTGAAAATATTTTTTTAGTTTTTCTTTCATGGGAGCCACCATTTCTTCAAATATAGGACCTTCATACACGTAGTCGTTTAATTTTGTAGTCATTAACCAAATTTGATTAAGCACCAAATGGCTAGTTGGATAATAAACACCCGATAATAAAGTAGTCGCGGTTTTGAAAAGTTTGAGCAATTCGACAATCTTTTTAATATACTCCCAATATATGATTGGAAATGGTGTTGCATGGCCTTTTGTAACAAGATGATCATGGAAAACTTGTAAAGTATCGCGTTGGCGTAAACCACATACAAACATATGGTAGGTCGAATTCCATCTAACGGGCATGTCCCAATTAGGGGTTAAAAAAATAGAATTCGTATCCTTGCACAATTTCATATAAGATTTGTATCTAGCTTTACCCTTTTGAAAAACGTCTTGCAACATAGATTTAAATCTCGTTTTTACTTCGTCTACATCTTCAACCGCTAGTCCGGCTTGCACAACCAAGTTAATGATGTGTGCAACACATCGACTATGATAAAAAATGTCCTTCAATGGTGGTGCGTATTTTAGTATTAATTTTGAAACGGCAAGTGTATTATTACTAGCGTTGTCAAAAGATATTGAAAAAACCTTTTCTTCCAATTTAAACATTTTAATCACACTTCGTAACATGTAAAATAAGTTTTGACCCGTGTGAGGATACTCAAAGTCTTCAAAAGCAATGGTACGTTTCATCATTTGCCAAGTTGCGGGATCAACCCAATGTGCGGTTACACAAAGGTACGAACCGGGCAAACCATGAGGAGCCGACCAAACATCGGTTGTTAATGATACACATGTATTTAAATTTTCAAAACCGATTTTTAGTTGTTTTTTAGCATCTTTCCACAATTTAAGGGCATCGCGTTTAAGAGTAATACGACTTACATTGTTATATCGCGGTTGAAGAGTGGTTTGAATCACCCTAGTAAGCCGAGGGTTGTCGAAGTGGTTGAAAGGCAAAGCTTCTTGAATTACATAACCCGCAAAAGCTTGTCGACACCGTTCCACATCGTATGTAAATATAGAACCATCTCGTGCCATCGATGATTGCCCACTTGCTTCCGGATTACCTTTGAGTCCCGCACAATGCTTCTCGGTATGATTTTTCAAGGTGGTGTTGGAGTCGGGTTTGAAGAACAACTTACAACGTTTACAATGCGCTTTAATCGAACCATCCGACAACAACACTTTGTCGTAAGCACTCCAAATCTCCGGATTTCTTTTGTTGGGCAATTGTTTCACAATCGTTGGTGCATTTGAAGAACCAACACCATGGGAAGCCGAAGAAGATTGAGTTGCCATGAGAATATAGTTTGCGTTTTTGAGTTTTGTATGTAAATATGAGTGTGTAATTGTGTGTGATTGAAAGTAACTCAATGGTTCTTTATATAGTTGAAAAACAATGGCAAAATGGTAAAAAAAATACAAAAAAAAACGGCTAGATCAAGGCTATAAAGGATATAATTTTTTCAAAAATTCAAAACCGGTTTAAAACCGGTTTTCAAACCGGTTTTTCCAAACCGGGTCGGCCAAACCGGTTTGGAACCGGCGGTTTGGGGAGAACCCGAACCGGTTTTGGTCAAAACCGGTTTTGACCGGGTCGGTTTCGGGTTGGAATCGGGTCGGGTCGGGGAAACCGGTTTTCTTGTGCATGTCTAGTTAACGGTACTAGTAAGTAGTAACTAGTTAAATAGTGGGCTTTGTCCAATAATGATCGTTAGGGTGTTGTATACTTGTATATGGGCCAAATCTTGTAAATACACCTTGTGGCCTAAAAAGTTTTTTGAGGATGTGCTCACACCAGGCCCAATACCAAATATCCGAGAGAAGGCCTCTTACACCATTCAACAATTCAGTGATGGTTTCAGTACCAAATATTCGATCGAGCTTGTGTTTAAAACGATCATATTTTTGTTTATTTTTTTTAATAGTTGACCAAGACGTTTCTAAAGTAATGTCTATGTTGCTTAACGAATTATTTTGTCACAAAAATTAATAGAATATATTTACTTTTAAGAAACTCATAATACATAAGAGACCCATCCATCTCTTACAAGCGCATCGCACCCCCATGTAATAATCCATCCTAGCTCATAGGACACCATACTCTCCCATGTCTAACAAAACTACAAATTCTAGAACACAACTTCACATATTCTCACTAATTCACTATAAAACGACCAATAAACAAGCACCAAAATCAAACCCATTCAAGTTTGAGCCATTTGATTGATAAACATACAACAATCAAGACCATGAAGCTCACCACATTCTCAGCGATCATCGTGCTATTGTCGGTAGCCATATCACTCTTTCCCGACTCTGTTGATGCTTATGGAGTTGCTCCTGCAACAAAGCCCGATGTCCCTAAACCCGTTGCTATTCAAGGCCTTATATATTGTTAATCCGGCTCTAAACTCGTCCCACTGAAAGGTATTTCAATTCACACATTCTTATTTGTCATGCTAACTTAATGTTGACCAGATAAATTTTAATAGATTTTTCAGTTATTGAACGACATAAGATTAACGAATTATGAATGGATGTAGGAGCGACGGCCAGAATAACTTGTTTGGCAAGAAACCACAACGGGCTCGAATTAGCACCATTTTCTGTTTCAAGTTGCCTGGCTGATGACAAGGGCTACTTTCTAGCCAAACTTTCCTCTTCATCCAATAATTATGTAAAGAACGCCGAATGGGAGCTCAAAGAGTGCAAGGCCTTCCTCGAGAAATCACCATTGAAGGAGTGCAAGTTCCCGCTAGATATTAATGGAGGCATTAAGGGTGCTCATATAGTTTCTTCTTCGTCTTATAGGAACCTCAAAAATGCAAATCTGTATTCGATTGCACCCTTTTTCTACACAAGTGATGAACCTAAACCAGTCTGACCAAACAAGGAATTTACCATGTACTCCTTACGGTGTTGCAAGATTAAATGATTATTTTTCCGTACTTTTTAAGCGTAGCTTCTTGTGCTTTTCGTTTTCTTCATATGTGATGGATGAAGATCACATGTAATTTATGTTAAAAATTCAGTTACAAATTTACGATTCCAATTAAGACATGAAGGCAAAAATGAAAGTAGCCTTTGGTAATATTGAATGCGAGCCCTTTAAAGTAAAACTATATGTATGTATATGTACGTATTTATGAAACATCCAGATATCAGATCAGCAAAACAAGTGGTTTCGGTTCAACTTGTCCCATTGATGGCTCACTCTAGCATAAACGAATACAGTTTCCTCAAAAATAAAAATGACGAGTCAAAAATCAAAATGCACTACCACAAACGTCGTTCGGATTTTCAATCCAAAACCAAAACAGGGTCCTTTATGTTCTTCATTGTGGCCATGTTTTGATTGTGCGTGCCCAAGGTAAGCACAACGACTATATATAGGAGTCCAGTTCCAGATTACCCTGAACCAACAACACTAGTCCTGAAAACGGGCCCTAACGGCATAATTGCATCCCTCTCATAAGTCATAGTACTTAAATACGAAGAAGGTTCTAATAACTCAAATATGTGAAGGCACCATAGTACTATACATCTGTTGCAGACCACAAGAGAATAATTGAAACTCAATTCCAGACAAAAGGAGAATTAAAATTATATCATGTTTTGACAGTGACATGATATGTATACATGTAGCAAAGCAGCAGTCAAATTATCTTTGAAGCTTAAAGATCACAAAAAAATAAAATGATTATATAGTTTAAACATATAGCATCTGCTCCGATTTTCCTGCAAAACGGGATTTGTTACAACTATTTCCGGTTTAATTTAGTCATGAGATTCATGTAAAACACCTTCTTAACATAAACCGGATAAATCTCGGCATTCCATGTTTTCGACTAACGGGTATTGCCTTACATGATTAGTTACATCGAATATGAACCCCAATGAACGAAACAAAGTACTTTAAAATGTATAAGATCCAATCTGTATGGGAAAGCATTGTTACACCTTTGTTTTACTTGAGGCAAATATTTGACTGTTTTGATAAAATATTGCTGTTTCTAAATAGATTAATAAAATATTAACTTGTACAAAACACGTAGCCTAAATCAATGAGTGAAGCCCATCTACAAGCAATCGTGCTCGCATGTAACTCCCACCATTATGACTTATGAGACACAACATTCTTCCATCATAAACAAATACAAAAATCAAGAATATATTTTCAAAACTTCACACACACTCACTATAAATACCACCCACAATGCCACAAACAGTCCCAACACTAAAAACAAACACATACAAGTTTGAACCATCTGATTGAGAAATATACAACAAATCAAGCTACACCATGAAGGCCACTGCCACCACATTCTCCGCCGTCCTCCTCCTATTGTCGGTGACAATATCGGTTGTTTCCGCCACTGCTGATGGTGCATATGGAGTTGCTCCGGCAACAAAGCCCTGGATCCCTTATAAGGTGAAAGAAAAGGAAATTCCCAAACCCATTGCAGTTCAAGGCCTTATATATTGTAAATCTGGCTCTAAACTCATCCCACTTAAAGGTATTACATCCATTCGTCATATCTCGACAACTTAGTACTGATCAGCTTTTATTGCAAGTTTTTGACTATAAAAGTGACAGAATTTTATTATGAATTCAAGACTAACCGATTATTTGCATGTAGGAGCCACGGCCAGAGTAACTTGTCTGGCAAAGAACCACAACGGCCTCGAATTAGCACCATTTTCCGTCTCAAGTTGCCAGGCTGATGACAAGGGCTATTTCCTAGCCAAACTGTCCCCTCCTTCAACAATTTACTTAAAGAATGCCGAATGGGAGCTCAAAGACTGCAAGGTTTTCCTTGAGAAATCACCATTGGAGCAGTGCAAGGTTCCACTAGATATTAATGGAGGCATTAAGGGTGCTCACATTATTTCCTCTTCATCTTATCGACTACTGAAAAATGCAAATCTGTACTCTATCGAACCCTTTTTCTACACAAGTGATGAGCCTAAACCAGTCTCTGATAAAAAGGAATACTAACAAATCCCTCAAAAGATTAAAATTTAATTATTATTGGGGATCAACTGATTAAGTCCTCTACTATGTAACTGTTTTTTCATTCCTTTCAAATGTACTGTGTTGATCACTTATTCCTTTTGTAATCGAAGATGATTACATGCAGTTTCCATTATCATTTTAATCCTCTATAATTCTTTAAAGTAGCGAACAAGATTTAAGTACAAGTGTGTTTATTAAGAAGAAATTAAGAATATAACTATATAAGCTAGGCCGCCGCCGCCGCCGCCGCCACCACCAAGTGCCAACAAACAATGAACAATACATAATATAAGAATGCTTAGCAGCAAGAATTGCATGAATTCGTGATAAATTTTTTTTCCTATACCAAATTTATGCATATATATATATATATAAGTAAGATTAGGTTGTAACATACTAATAATGTTATTATTATAAGGCCAAACATTATGACCACCAACAGCCAAATCACACGGCATTCTCTTCACCTCAAGAACTCAATATTTCAGATTCAGGACCAGTGAACGTCATCCTAAGGGACTAACAGCACCCAGTGGGTCAGGAAAGAGACCTAATCCACATTGAACATATGCCCTCATCTTGAATCGTGAGTCTACAGGCTCGAACCTTAGAGACCACTAACATGTTATTACTTGTTGGACTAACAGGCTCGAACCTTGATCAGTACATAAATACTAGCAGTTCACTTGAATTTCTATCATAACATATTGTTGGACTATGAAACAAATATATTTTACATTCTGTAACTCAACAAAAAAATCAAATTTTGTGTCAATAAATAAAACGAACTTATGCATAAGCAGCTAGAATACAACGATACCCATTAAGACTTTAGTTCTTAAAAGCCCATTGCCCAATCAAACTATGCTATTCGTAAATGACTGATACATACATGTAGAAATGCCAAAGATTCCTAAAACACTATTGAAATTAGCTTTGAATTAATACTTCAAACAAACAAGTAAGACTCATGTTCGGGTATTATACGATGCAAGAAAACAAGCATTCACAACAATATTTTCCACCTATTACAACATGAAATAGCTGATGACACAGCAAGACAAAATCTTTCTCATAACATACAATGATAAATCCTAGTGTAGAAAGAATTCGAACCACATATCTCCTCACGCAAAGAGCAAAACAGAAACAACACGCCGTAAAGAAAGGGAAAAAAATCATAAAAGCTTGATCAGTTACATGTATAAGTTCCACTTTCATACCTATTCGGAACCTCATAAAAGTCTGTTTTGCCCTCCGACGCAGGAAGCAAAGAGATCCCAGACAACGACCTTATTCCTTGATAAGAAAACTTTACATAACCAACAACTTCGAGTTCCTCCCCACCATCTTCTTCATTAGAATCCACAGGCATCCTCGCTCTCAATCTAACAGGGTTTCCTTTTAACGGGATTTCTTGAACATGCCATTGTAATTCTTTTTCAGACCTGTTCAGTACAGCTTTTGGAGAAACCTTCAAGAGTCTCGGGTCAACTGGAAGTTTAAGAATAAATGTAACATCTGTCAAAGGAGCAGGTAAATCTGGATTCGACACATATTGGATCATCACAGATAGTAAAGTGCCACTATGACGTTTAACCAGCCGCACTCTCAATGGCAGCGGTGTTGCACGAGGTAGCAAACTATACTTCAATATCGGTATAGGCTGATCTGAAGGTGGAGTTCTTACATGAAACATTTGGTTGCCAAGGCTACTTACACTAGAACTGTGCATAACAAATCTCTTAACTCCATTTGTACCATCAATCTTGAAAGAAAACTCGGTTTCTGTATCACCAGTGGGTTTAGGAGGCAAAGTTTTCAAGTAGACAACACCCATTAAACCAGCTCTAGCAAGCAACGATTCCCTGAATTCTGCATTGATCACTTCAGTTATGTACATCTCGGGACCTTTCATTTCAGGCTTTTTCACAACAAGCTCTTCAAGATTAACACCAGAGTCGCCTGCAGCTTTCGTGGTTGGCAAGTCACTAGTTCCCAACAATTCAAGGCCACCAAGACCTTGTTTTTTCTCAATTTTTTTTGAATCAACAAACTCCGATGCATCCAAACCACCACCCCAAGCTTGATTTAAACCTTCGAAATCCTCAGGTAAAGTGGAACCATCTTTACTAAACTCTATACCACCATAATCCCCTTCAAACCCTTCAACACCAATATGAGTTGACTCAGTAGCTGCAGCTGGTGGTAATGTAGTAACTTCAAGGCCTGATAAAACTATCGCCATATCAGAAGCTTGATCTTTATCTTTCTTGAACCCACCAACAAGATCAACGGGTTTGTTAAGATTATCACTAGCAGCAAACGGATCCTTCTCTGTCTGATCATCTTCTTGTTTTGACTCCTCCTGTTCGATAGGTGGGGCCTGCTCTGTCCTAGCAAGTGTAGCTGCCACCTCATCACCAGCCTCCAACGTCTCGGGAGGCAACTCAAAACTAGTACTTGAAAACGCTACCTCACTCGATTCATGCTCAGCAGAATGAACCTCTACACTACTCCAATTATCAGCTCCCCTAATCTTATTCTCGGTACTTAATGCAGAATGCACCATTTTCGCAATGCTATCACCGTGCAAAGACGCAAGCATCGCAGCCAGCCTGATATTACTAACACCTCTCAAAACAATATCCAACGCCATATATACCTCCACGTATTTCCTCCCAAGTTTCTCAGGCGTAACATCCACACCACGACAAGCAGTAACAACCACACTCACCGCTTGATTAACAATACTAATACATTCAAACACATTGTTCACACAATCATCATCAACAGTCGTAATCCCCAACACGTAAATCGAATTCACCAGCCTGTACACAACACGATACCGGCTCTCAACACCTACAATCACCTGTCCGCTCGAAGCGGCTAACGGATCATCTCCTAACGACGTATCTCCGTCCTCGGCGTTCTGGTTCTTTCCGGTAGCAAATGCAAGCCGCGTCTGCCGGAAAGCCGAAAGCGCAACCAGTGCACGTGCCGGTGGAAACCACTCACGTGTTTGGAGTAATATATCGGATCCATTTGTAGGTTGAAGAGATAAAGCTAAACAGGACATGTTTCTATAACCTTAACACTAGGTTCAATAGATCTAGGGTTTATATTGACTAACGGATCTAAAAATTGATCGGATCGGTTTAATCTACGGAATTCATGATGTGATTTCGTAATTATTCTAATATTTGAAGTATAGATCGTAAATTGATTTCAATTTTAGCGAATGAATGAAATTGTAATTATGCAATGAATTAACAAGACTTAAGATGCGTATAGCTATTTGGAAATAGATGCAACTTACTGCTTATAGCATCTGAAGTATGCGCATGTATCCTGGAAGATCGATGGATGAATTGAACTGTTGATTGTATAATGATTGCTGCAGTGAATATTGGATATTGACAAAATCAGAGAAATGTTGGAGGAAACAACTGTGAATATAGATTTTTGACGACGTTACACTATTGGGCTTTGGGCCACTTTCTAGGCCCAATAAAAGATTTTTATATGCATTAAACTTACCATTAGAGGTGCAAATCGAAAACCGGTTTTTTGCATAACCGATCGAAAACCGGTTTTTTTGAAAACCGGTTTTTTTAAAAACCGGAACCGGTTTTGATCGGTTTTGAGTTTGGGCGCCAACCGGTTTTTTACCGGTTCAAAAACCGGTTTTAACCGGTTATTGAAAAAAACCGGTTTTAACCGGTTTTTTTTCAAAAAAATCACAAACGGCTAGTAGCCGTTGGAGGAGCGGGTTTGACGATTTTTTGAACTTTTTGGGGTGTTTTTGCTCCCTCAATCACACTATAAATAGCAATGGTTAGTTTAGGTTCAAACCACACTAAAATCTATCACTTTCTCTCATATTCTATCACTTTCTATCATATTCTCTCAAAAACTCTCAATATATATATATACTTTTCATTTGCGAAATGGAAAATATACAATCTCAAGCTTCCGGTTCCGGTTCCGTTGGTAGCAATGTACGAAAGAAAGCTTACACAAACGATGATATCGTGCAAGTTAAATCAACGAACCGAAACCAAGATGTTTGGGTGAATTATGATTTGTGCATTATGAATGATTGGACGAGTAAGGCTCGTTGCAAGAGATGTGGGAACTTTTATAATGCTTTATCAAACTCCACATTACGAGCTCACATGACCGCGGCTTGTAGATCGAATAATCAAGATGCCTCACAATCGACACTTGGTTCGGATGGTGGGGTTTTTATATACGACAATGATGCGCTTCGAGAAGATTTTACAAAGTTTGTCATCTAAGAGGCGCTTCCATTCAACCACTTCGACAACCAACGACTTACGGGTATCATCAAAAAGAGACTACAACCGCGATACCAACAAGTAAGTCGTACTACCCTTAGAAACGATGCGTTTAAATTATGGAAAAATGCTAAAAAAGATATAATTGATGGTTTTCTAAACTATAAACATGGCGTTTCTATTACTTGTGATGTTTGGACCGCACCACATGGTACGGCAAATTCTTATTTAGCCGTTACGACCCATTGGTTTCATCCCGAGTCTTGGTTATTGATGAAACGTACTATTGCTTTTAAATTGTTTGGTTATCCGCACACGGGATGTAACTTGCGAAAAATTTTAAATGACACTTTAATTGAATATAATTTAGATGATAAAGTTTTTACAATTTCACTAGATAATGCGTCAAACAATACGAGAGCAATGAATTTACTAAAATTAAGTTTAAAACCAATTTTAAATGGCGCTTTTTTTCATTCTCGTTGTGTTACTCATATTATAAATTTGGCCGTACAAGCGGCATTAAAAATATGTGATAATTTACGTCAAAAATTTAAGAGTTTATTAGTAACTATATATAGTTCTAGTAACGAACGTCAAGCTAATTATAGACGTTTTCGTGTACAATGTGGTGAAACTCCCCTAGGACCATGCTATGATAATAATACTAGGTGGAATTCTACTCACGATATGTTTGAAAATATTTTAAGACAACGTGAAACTTTAAATGCTTTTAATACGTTGCTAGTTGAAAGAAATAAGTCCGTAGCTATAACCGATTATGAATGGGATCAACTTTATGATTTAACTTCTTTTTTAGTAGTTTTTAAAGATGCTACTACTATCCTTTCGGGTGTATATTACCCAACTAGCTCCTTAGTTCTAAACCAAGTTTTTATAATGACCGAAAAATTAAAAGAATTTGAACTTTCATCATATCCAATGTTTAGAAAAATGGTTAGAGTTATAAAAAAGAAATTTATAAAATATTTTGGTAACATGCCTTTGGTTTTTACTTGTGCCGCCGCACTAAATCCAACTATAAATGTTGGCGGCGTACAACGTATACTCACAACAATTTTGGATAATTTGGACTTAAACTTAACCGACGACCCGAACTATATTCCAAATGAAATTACTCGATTTGAAAATGGTTTTACACAATTATTTGAGATTTATGCGTCAAAAATTGGTTACCAACCAAATCCAATTGTTGACTCCATGCGGGCGGGAACATCTCGAGCATCATCTAGTGACATAAGCACAAACCTTTATAATGCTTTACTTGAAGACGCTTCAAAGCGTCAACGAACCATCGGCTCCAACAAGCGAGTTGGGACACTATAAGTCTACAAACTTTTTAACCACTTTAAGTGTTGACCAATTTCGTAATTTTGACATTTTGAGTTGGTGGAAAGAAAGAGAAGTACAATTTCCAATTTTATCCGCTATGGCTCGGGATTTATTAGCCGTCCAAGCTTCGACTGTAGCTTCCGAATCGGCTTTTTCTACTAGCGGTAGAATCATATCGGAAAGAAGGTCAAGACTAACCGCTGAATCCGTGGAAGTATGTGTATGTTTGAAAGATTACTTGGATGGGGTAGATAGGATACAAAATGTAACAACGTTGGAAGGCCCACTATTAGGTAATGTTGAAGATATTATCCAAGAAGAAGAAGTCGCATTAGGGATATCACCTCCAACGACCGAATTAGATGAAGGTGAATTTGAAGAACTTGAAGTTGAATCCGTGGATGAGGATGAAGTTTGGGATGACATAATCACATAAGTAGTTAAGTGTATCCGGGTGATGGCCATGCCGAAGCTCGATATACTTTACTACACGATTACATTTTCGGGTGATGGCCATGCCGAAGCTCGAAATGTATTTGTATTTGTATTTTATATTTTTAGTTGTAATTGTATCATTCAAATAAAAGTTATGTTTGTATTTTATATTTTTAGTTGTAAGTGCATTATTTATAATAAAAGTTATGAAGACTTTTTCGATTCAATAATATTTTAAGAAGACTTATATAAGACTTTTGTTTAAGTTATTGTTTAATTATGTTTCCATTACTAATGTTCTATGAATTCAATAAAAAAAAATTGACCCAAACATTGTTTTTCCTTAAAAAGTTTAACGTTCGAACCACTTGAAAATGGGAGTTGATAAATGCAAGGAAGTTTTTACTAAATCCACGGAAAAGTACAACTCTTTGTGCTTACAGTACCATTTTTTATGCACATGTTTCCTTGAATTTAGTAAAAAATTCCTTGAATGTATCAACTCACTTTGAATTTTATAGACTTTTTAGATTCAATAATATTTTTAGGAAGATTTACAAGCCTTTTGGTTATGTTATTGATCAATTATGTTTACATTACTAATGTTCTACGAAGTTAATGAAAAAAATTTGACCCAAACGTTGATTTTCCTTAAAATGCCTAACGCTCAAACGTGTTTGAATTTTATAGACTTTTTAGATTCAATAATATTTTTAGGGAGAATTACAAGCCTTTTGGTTATGTTATTGATCAATTATGTTTCCATTACTAATGTTCTACGAAGTTAATGAAAATATTTTGACCCAAACGTTGATTTTCCTTAAAACACTTAACGCTCGAACGTGTTTAAATTATATAGACTTTTTGGATAAAAGTTATGTTTGTATATTTTATTTTCATTTGTATTATTTAAATTTTGTTATACAATTATACCGAATTCGAATCCGGAAAAAAACAGAAAAAAAAAACCGATTAAAACCGGGTCAAAACCGAAAAAAACCGATTCCGAACATTTAAAACAAAAAAAAACCGATTCCGAAAAACCGAAACCGAAACCGAAAAAAACCGAAACCGATAAAAAACCGGTTTTTTAAAAACCGGTTTTTAAAAAACCGAAAACCGAAAAAACCGATTTTTTCGCACCCCTACTTACAATTATATAACTTACAATACAACAAATGCATCAATTTATGTAGTAAAAAATGAAAAGAATATGCGATAGGGGATTTAAAATTTGAAATAATATGATAAAGAGTTTCAAAGTTGAACATTCGCATCAGTAAAATGTATAAAATTCGATACAATACCAAAATATAAACGGTAAACCCTAATGCCTAATCCAATTTCAGCTCGTAAGTCTATATCGGACCACGTACACACATTTAAATTTTCTACAAAAAAAATTTATATGCAAAAATCTGTTTTACTTTTTTAATACATATAATAAAAGATTTCAAAGTTGATTACATATAATAGAAAAAGTGTAACGTTACACTCACGAACTTTAAACTATTTTTCTGTAAGAGTAGTGATCCGTACACCACATTTTTTTAGTCATACACTACTAACGTGCTTTACAGTTTTGTACAGTGCAACATCCTGAAGCATATTTGGTGATGTACAGCTAAAAAGAGGTGATGTACGAATCATCATCCTTTGGTTAACGGCTTAATGCAGTTCTTGGTTCAATTGATCATAAATTCAGCCCATTAGTATAAGGCCTTCCTTAAAGTTATATCGGGAATTCGGGATTCAGGATTGGCCCAATTATGTTGTTTTTGGAATACATCTTTCAAGTACACTCACATATTCCTTTAAGCATGTAGTGACGTTTGATGTTTCAATTTTTTTTTATTTTTTATCCTTATTTTTTATTTTTTATTTTTTATTTTTTTTTAACTTTACCTTAAATTAAAGAGGTGATATTTTACTAGGATGATGTAATTCCCATTAACTGCCTTTTTCCCCTTTAATGACAACATATATATCGACGCCATACCAATGTGGCAATAGCCCAGTGGTACCGCCGCCCCAACGCATTTGGGCCCTACAGTGTGCCTAATCGGTACGGGTTCGATCCTCTCCGCTGGGTGGATTAACACTCCATTTATTGAGGGGAAGCTCTCGAGCACTGTGGCTGTGCACGCTTGCGCAGGTGATTTTCCGGCAGATCCTCCTTTGCGGGTGGGAGACTGGGGGCCAAAGGCCCCGGGGCTAAGGGTTCCCTCCTAATTACCCTTTTTTTTTTTATATCGACGCCATGAAATCATACTCGATAGTCAATCCTCAATTATTTGAGTAATGTTTTTTTTTTCCTTCATTTTTTTAGCTTTGTATTATCATTTATACTTATCTACGTTAGGGCCTCTATGAATAATTATTCAATAAGGGTAAACCTTTTACGATGAACAATTCTATAGTATAAAAATTTACTGAAAGTGAGATGTTGAATACTAAACATGTCCATCTAGTAACATACTTAAAGTTTTGGAACCAACAAGAACTACTTGACTGATCATTAGATCAGTCAACTATGTATAGAAATTTTTGAAAAATAATAAGGGTAAGGTTCAAATGAGACTAAAAATTTGTGTGAGAATAGAGGAACCAATGATATGGTGCCATGTGTACAAAGAGAATACAAAACACATTTACCCCTTAAGTTAAATATCTCACAAACGACAAATCGAAAAATTATGAAAATTGCACAATTAGATTCAGCGTTTGATCCTCTTCGATTTGCCGTCCATTAAGGCATACTTTCGAGGAGTTTTTTTTTTCCATTATTTTTAGTGAGTTTCACATTACTAACACGTGTGTTACAGTGTTGCGTTTAGGGTTTAGGGTTTGGGGTTTAGGGGTTAGGGTTTAGGGTTGGGAGTTTGGGGTGGACGAAACCCCAAACTCCCAACCCTAAACCCTAACCCCTAAACCCCAAACCCTAAACCCTAAACGCTTTATAAAACTCTAAACCCTAAATCATACTAAACCCTAAACCCTGCTAAACCCTAACACTAAACCCTGCTAAACCCTAACACTAAACCCTGCTAACCCCTAACTCTAAACCCTAACCCTAAACCCTAAATCAAATGTATAATCAATCACTAACACATGTGTTACTAATATGTAAAACCCACCAAAAAAATGGAAAAAAAAAGTTCGTTGGAAGTATGCCTTGATGGACGGCAAATCGAAGAGGATAAAACGCTGAAAAATGTGGTGCAATTTTCATGATTTTTCGACTTGTCGTTTGTGAGATATTTAATTTTTAAAAACGTGGATGAGAGAGAAAAAAGTAACACATGACATATTATGGTTGGTTCTCCCATTCTCACACAAATAAGTGGTCTCAATTGAACTCTTCTCAAAATAATAATCTAATGATCTAACATACTTAAAGTTTAGTATTCAGCATCTCACTTTGTAAATCAGTCAACAAGCACTACTTGAATGATCTAATGATCGTATTAGTTTATAGAATTTTTTTTAAGAGGCCACTATTTTCACCTTTTCGGATCAATACATAGTCGAAAATTTCAAACATTGATCATTAGTACAACAGTCCTAATCGTAATCTTAATTCTTTAATAAACGAATGAATTTGACTCGAAACTTGATAATTAAAAAGTGTTAGATTAAATTTATATTTTACGGTGAACTAGTTTACATGTTTATTGTGAGATAGGAAAGGTGGAAAGGGACAGAAAGAACAAAGACATAGGTTTGTATGTATTTGACAACTTATGCTGAGCCACCTCAACCGCCCAATAACACTCACCAAAACTTGCTGCAATTCCATCTCACTTTCAAATCATTTCTTATTTTATTTTATCTTTTTTAGTTTTTTTTCTATTTAAAATCATTACTCACAAAAACCATGTTTATTTTGCACGTATTAAAATTACGATTATCAATACATGGCAGAAGAGGTATAGGGGAAATCACAAATTTGATCCGTTTACCAAAGAATCTTTCAACCTAATTTAAACCAAAACCCACATTTATTCAATAGAACATGAAGAACACCATTGATATCTAAGATAAACATGAAATCAGTCCAACAATCATCACACAAACACATTTAAACATGAATTTACTCTATCTCATCATTACATCCTATTAAATCAACCATTTCAACCAATTCAAGTTCATACATGAAAATAGAGGATTACACTTACAATGGAGATGATTATGAAATAAAGAAGATGAAGAACACTATGGAATCAAGATCATAGCCTTGAATTGAAGAAATCAGATTCTTTGTTTGATATCTAAAAATTATTTGAAAGGAGAAGAAATGAAAATATGGGAGAAAATGAAGTGTTAATACCCTGAAGCCACAAGTGTCGACCTGTGGTTATGACTCAGCAAATTTGGGTATAAATTATACCCGTGTTAAATCTATTGTCTGGAACCTCGATTTCAAACGCGAGAAAATTATTTTATTTTACCGTCACCTAAAATTATCTAAAACAGCTAACATTTCAATAGTCACAATATTTCCTAAGGCTCATTTACCTATTAAATTTAAAATCAAACACAGATAATAATTATAAATCACATAAATAATTTAAAGAAATACCTTTTTCTCCTAGGCCCGATTTGGGGATGTTACAAATATTTTTTTTTACTTGTGCCTCGTGATTTGACTCGTCTCGTAGAAATCACAATTTTACAATAAATATATATATTTACATCTATATGTGTATTATTGTTAAGATTTTTGTTCTTAAGTGAAGTAAAACATGGTGAATGTCAATAATTAACACAAATGCTTAATTTTAAAATTCATCATTAGTCGTTTCTTTTCCTATTTTGTCATTCTATTTTTTTTATTACGTTACATTATAAGTTTGTCCGATTTCTGACTCGTAAGAGTCCCACGCAACTCGGAAGAGTCAATAAACGACTCGTAAGAGTCTAAGTCATTTAAGAGTCGGGGTTCGAGTTGCCTCGTCTTTTGGATTTTTGACTCGACTCGTAAGAGTCGACTCGTGAATCATAAGAGCTTAACAACTATGCTTGACAACGCTTATTTTAATTTCAAATATATTTTTTCAAAAACAAGTATCCTATCACCACTATCACACGAATATATACAATAACCCATGAATATTTACATTTTGTTCTCTTCCGGAATTTGAACCCTCAACCTCAAGGTTGAAGGGTCACCTCGATACTGTTAGACTAATGGCCCTTTGGTTATTTAAATTTAAAATATGACACTGTTGGAATATTTTTTAGCTCAACTTAACCAAAACCCATTATATAAGCTCAAATGAAATTCTACTATAAAATTAGTTGATAGTAGAAGAAGTAGCCTATAAACTTACATAAATATAGATGTTTTGATATCTTTTTATGTTCGATGTGAGACATAGATTTGTTGAACCCAACACATGTCCATAAGAACTTCAATATTTAAAAGCCATTTTTCTTAAAAGTTTAATAATTATACATGTTGCTTTTGCATTACATGCACAAACTGGATTTAAAAAGTGTCCAAATTGAAGAAAAGCTTTCCAACTCACAAAACGAAATCAAACAAACAAATTATGTCAAACTTTTTAATCATCTTTTTGGGCTTTGGAATCTAAATCTTCCACTTTTTGTTGTTTTTACGAGATTACCCCTCCAATCTTATCCATTTAACACAGTCATGTTTTCTCCCTTTTGAAAAGATTTCAACGTGGACATCACCTGCTTCTTTTGGAATGTCATCATGTCAAGTCTTAATTAGGTACCTAAGTCATTGACTTTTTATAAATCATTAATTAGTACTAGTGCTCTAAAGTTGCATCCAAAATATTTACCCCACAACATATTTTAGGGAATATGTGTATGTATTTTTTTTGAAAGACAGAATCACTTACGGATCTTATTTTGATCAACCCGTTAATCTCCCACAACATATTTTAGGGAATATGTGAATGTATTATGTATATATATACATACACACTCTTGTACATTCATATTTACACGTGACTATATGTTTATTTATGTAATATACATACTACAATACAATTTGATGTTTGACTCAACACCAAAACTCTTTCACTAAGAAACATAGTACGAACTTAGTTTCTAAGAGCATAAGGTGCGGTGACACTGTCACCACAGTGTTCTGGAGAATGTTGTGACTGAGGATATTGTGGTGTGGTGGATAGTGTTCTGGAATTTTTTATTATTTATTTTATTTTTTTAATGTAATTAAATGTATAAATTAATACATAAAAACACATAAATCAAATTAAAACAACATTTAATTCATTCAAAACAAATAAATTTTTTTTACAAGTCCTGAAAATTAAAATGCATAAATTTAAAGACATGATTTAAAAAGTCCTAAAAATTGAAAATACAATACGATGAATTTTGTTGCGGTTGTGAGGATTGCCACTCGCCCATGAACGGGTTTCAAGTGAATTGTAAATGGTGCGGGTTGTTCGGGCTGTTTTAGTTGTTCGACATGATAAAAAAATGGGATGAATTATATAGATTTTTTGGAGATTTTTTGATGAGTGTTTTGGAATGAAATGAATTGTTTGAAGTGTAAGTGTTGGAGAGGTGTTGTATATATAGGTAAAGTTTAAAAAATAAAAAATTTTGAAAAACTGCCGTTGCAATGGCTAAGTTTATATATATATATATATATATATATATATATATATATTTGACCGTTGAAGCCCAAAGAAAAAAAAAATGTAAACGTTGCTTTGAATGGCGTCGGGTTTTGGACGGTGGGAACAAAACGCCGCCGGGAACGCCATCCCGGTGCGGCGGAACGCCGTTCGACGGCGTTCTCGGCCAAAAACGGTGACGAATCCATCCCCACACCGTGTGCTCTAAGGAATTAGTGCAGTTTGTAGAATGTAAGTAATCCACCTTAAAACAAAAGTGAAACTACGTCACTAAACTGTATAAAAAAGCATTTTATAAACATATTACTATCTATGAAGTATTTAAAATAATTAAACATGCAAAGCAACCATGTTTATTATAAATACTTAATAATTCAATTTATTAATATTTATCTAAAGGGTTTCTAGCAACCAGATATGGAGTATTATCTTCAATGGCATCTTCAAATTCCCGTTCACAATGGAATCCAACAATTGCACGATTCACTTATGCGAACCCACATTTGTGCAAGAGCCTCTTATCCTCGGATTTCTTTGGATATGATTTCAACTTCTCGATGGCAGTTTGAGCTATTTCTATAAGTTTTGTATGTTTATCTTTTATTTTCACTTTGAAGTTGTAACTACTATTGTAATCCGTTGATTGATATTACGTTTAAAATTACCTCAATTTTGAGGAATGATTACTATGATAAATAAAATTTCATACTTTGGCCTTTTGTTAAAAGTAAAATGAAATATGAAAACAAAAGTAATGCCAAAATAGAATTGCAGTTAATTGTTTAGATGGTGTTTGGATTTGCTTATTCTTAAGCACTTATATGCTTAAAAAATAAGTAGGTGACTCCTTACTTATTTTTAAGTGCTTATTCGTTAGTAAATAAGCATATAAGCATTTTCGTAAGGGTGGTTGAATTTGCTTATCTGCTGTCAAAATAAGCAAATAAGCATATAAGTACTTATTTAAGCAATCTCAAACACCCCTTAATAATGGCCCACACTATCTTTTGTTTGGTTTTTAAGTTATACGGAGTAGAATACTTTAAACTTTACATTAATTAATAATGTTACATATAAAGTATAAACAGTTGACTGTCACATATACATTTCATGAAGAAAAATATATAAATTCTATTAGAAAAAGTATATTTTATGAGTCAACTAGTCTAGAACCCGTGTATACACACGGGCTATTTAATACTAACGTAATATATTGTAAATCTTATATAGATCAATAAATAGGTGAAATTTTGATTAATAATATATATTTGGTTATATTAGTTTTACTATAAAAATTTTTACAAATAACTTTTGGAGTAACTACATTTTTTTATTTTATTTTATTTATATATATTGCTAGTGCCTTACGAAAGTAATGGAAACATAGCTTTAAGAGTTTGTTAACCAAAATTATTTAAATAATAAAGTAATAAATATATTGGAACTAATTAAGTAATAAATAATGTATTAGGATTAGGATTCCTCTCTTAGATAAAGATATGATCGATTTATTATATGATTATTTTAAAATTAATTGATGAATTATGATGTCAGCAAATCTTACATTTTAGTTAATTGGACAAAATTTAGTAATTCTATTGGTTGATTAAATTTTTGATGACATCATAAGTTGTTTCTTATATATAATTTAAGATTATTCATCAAATCTAACAATCTACTAACACGTTTTTAAACACTCCACTAACTATTACTCCGTAGTAGCTTTCCTAATAACAAATAGGCATGAACAAAACCGGGTTTTGGCCCAACCCGACCCGACCCTAAAACCGAACCGGGTTTTGGTCAAACCCGGTCAAACCGGGTATTTGACCAACCCGAACTGGGTTTTGACCGGGTTGGAACCGGGTTTTTGACCGGGTATTTGACCGGGTTAAGACCGGGTTTTCGGGTTTTTTTCGGGTTTTTGACCGGGTTTTTGACCGGGTTTTCAACCCGACCCTATTTCAACCCGGGTTCAACCCGATTTCGATTTCAAAAAACCGTACCCGGTTCCATACCCGCCGGGTACTAAGAAAACCCGAACCGGGTAGAGTAAAATCGGGTAGGATCGGGTCGGGTATTCGGGTTCAAAATCGGGTTCGGGTTTCAACCCGGTTTTTTTGTTCATGCCTAATAACAAATGAAGTCTCTTTACATTGGAAATCATTCTCACATGACGTTAATTAAATTAAATTAAATTAAATTTTCACAGTTTTGACACCAACCTTTCACCCTTTTTCCCTTTTTCCTTTGTCAAACTTTTGAATTATTAAAGTATGTAAGTAACATACATGAATGTGATTGGTTTGATTAGAAGCCAAGTACGAATCTTATGAGGTGCAATTGATAGAACACCATTATTGCCCATTGTCACCGTGTACGTATATTCCCAACATTTCTAATCAAAATGAGCCACATCACAAACTGTATCATCATAACTATGTACGGAGTATTTGGGTTGTTGGTGTAATGCGAGTATGCAAATAATGTAGCACAAAACTAGTATCAGACGTGCCCTAGTTAGTACTAGAGCTTATAAAACGTAAAAGTAATAAGTCAATTGTGAATAATATGTACACGGTACACCACCAACAATTTAACATGCACCGCTAATTTGAATATGTACAACCATGTATACCTCTTGTATTGTGTTTCTATGTTAACAGTAAATAGAATGATTTTTTTTTAATGATTGATGTCAGTGGCGGATCCAGAAATCTGTACTAGGATATGCACTATGTGGTAGAAATTTTTTCCTCATGATACTCGAACAAATATTCGGGTTTTCGGTTCGGGTTATATATATGAGATACATGGATCATAGATGTAATTTGCTCCGACTATTAAGACGCAGTCACTTTTTGGGTTTAGAAATGTGTAACATTAATTTTCGTCTTAGTGCTAATTAATTTGATATTTAGATTAGGAGTTTGTTTAAAATCTTAAACTATAATCATATATTACAACACAATCCATTATGGAGAAATAAGGCAAATACATAACAACAATAACAATTCTACATAAACAAGATTATTGAAAACACAAACAAGATTATTAACAAGCTAAAAATTAACACAAAAATCATAGATTCATATTAAGAAAATGACACATTTAACTATAAAAATTATTACGAGTAAATATATAAAGATAAAACATATAACTAGAAAAGCTCTAAATACTCTGATGGTAATCAAAATAAAAAAAAAAAATAATCCTAATTTCAATATATTATTATATTATATAAATACAAACTAAATATCCTCATTGAGTACTAAATCATATCATCATATTATTAATTAGATAAAAATCCTAAATGAAAATTCCAATTAAATATCAACATCTATAGCAATTTTAGAATCGTAAATGGAATTATGGGTGGTTGAAATTTAAAAGAATAAAATAAGGTCATAGACATTTATTTATGAGTGATAATATAATATAATAAAGTCATAGAGGTTAGTTGGAAGTTAAACTTTTTTCTCTTTCTATCATTTTCTCTTTCTATCATCGTCTTCTTCCTGTTAGAAACTGTCACTCAAAACCGGGTATGCACTCTATTTTCTCAGGGTGTGCGATCTATATAAATTGATTCACAAAATTCTCTTACATATATAATTTAACACTACATGGAGGATGGATAGGGTATGCAAGTGCATACCCTAACTTGGTAGTACATCCGCCCTGATTGATGTCATAAATGTCTTTAGATTGTACGTATTAATTTGTATTTTCTAGTTTAGATATTTTGCTATTTTTGTCTCTTTAGTTTGTTTGGTGTTGTCGTCTTGAGTGTTTCTTATGTTGTTTTCGTTTGGGCTCTTTCTTGGAGCCCTCTGTTTGTATCTCTTGACGTTCTAGGCTTTTAATATATCTTTGCTTTTCAAAAAAAAGAAAAGAAGATATTTTGCTATTTGAAAGGGATATATGCATGGGCGTAGCTACGTAGAAGCTAATGGTAGCGTTTGCTACGGGTCCGTTCGTCATGCGAAGCGTACCTTTTTTTCAAAAGAGTTGATTTTATTGCTATTGCTACGGGTCCAAATAAGTTCTGCTACTGATTTGATGAATGATTAGTCCATTTTGTATGCTATTAACTCTAAAAACTACTAATTTCTAATGAAATCCTACATGTTCATTAAAAAAATTATTTAATTCAATACTATGAAATAATGTATACTACGGGTCATTTAAATTTCTGGATCCGCCAATGAATATATGTTTTTTATAATGAAAGCAAAGGATGATATTTACAAATGTTGAAGTTTATGAACTTAAAAAATTAAAAGCAAAAAATTAAAGCACTAAACATGTCATATTTTTCATTTCCATTCTCGATCCGCGTTTCTTGCAATGTCTAGTCGGAAATATCGCATGTTGCCGAATCTCATTATTGAAGACGCAATCACCAATTAAAAGGGTTAATAATCGTTTAATCCTCAAAGTTTTACATTTTTTCATTTTAACCACTCAAGTTTATTTCTAATGATTTAACCCTCTAAGTTTCAAAAAAATTATGGTTTAAGCCTAATGTTTCATTATACTTAAAAATTTTGATGGTTTAATCCTTGAAGTTTATTTTTTATAGTAATTTTGCCCTTTAAAGTTTTTCTAGTTTAATCATCTAACTTTCAAAAATTTAATGGTTTAACCCTTTGAATGATTAAACCAATAAGTCAACGCAAACTTAAATGGTTAAATCATAAGAAAAAACTTGAGTGGTTAAAACGAAAAAAAAATAAAACTTTAAGAATTAAATAGTATTAACCCCTAATTAAAAATACCAAGTAGAGCTTGAGGTATACAGGACACGCATACATGTCAATATCTTACATGATAAAAAATAAAAAATAGCACCTGCATAAACTTTTGATAGCAATCAGAGTTAATTGCATGAATGGTTCTTATAGTTTATACACATTCTCACCGTTAGTCGTTGTACTTTGTTAGTTGCATGGACATTCCAAAAACTCGGAAGTTATTACACGGTTAGTCCCTCATCCACCTAAAATGACTAAAATACCCTCCTTTGGTCGAGTAAAATAGATATTATCACCAAGGGTATTTTAGTCATTTTAGATAGGAGAGGGACTATGTGTGCAACAACTTTTAAGTTTTTTGACTATCTATGCAACAAACAAACCACAAAGACTAACGGTGAAAACGTATGTAAACCACATGGATCATTCATGTAATTTACTCTAGCAATAATTAATATCATGTATGGCATGATTGTAATTATATCATACAAGTAACTATGCTTGTTAGGGATGTTCATGGTTTGGCAAAAAACATTTAAACCGTCTAAACCAAAGTGATTAGGTCGGTTTGGCCGGGTTCGTTTTTCATAATTGGTTTAATGGTTTGAGTTTTTTCATACCGTAATTTATGGTTCAGTTTACAGTTTCAAAACTCAAACCCGCCATCTAAACCAAACCGGACTGCATTATATTTTCTTATATAAATTGTCCGTTATATTATATTTACCTCAAAGATTTGGTATGTCTTTAACAAACAAATTTCATATTTACTTCTTCTATAGTATCAAAAGTGTTTATTTCGAAATTTGCAAACTCATGCAATTTATTAAATTCATATTAAGGAAAGTAAATGAAAACATTCGATTATGTAACAATGTTATACATGTCAATTTTTATTAATTGAAATTGCTAAAAACATTTTTCTACCAATATTAGATGATGTATTTATATATTTATAAAACTTGTAAGATAATAATAGTTGTATTATTACTCGTATTAAGTTAATATATTTTTTTACCAAAAATTAAATACAAAAAAAGAGTTGTTATAAATCGTGAAACTGGCCGAATCAAACCAGCTTCAACTGCTTTACTTGGTTTGGTTTGACATATTAAATTGAGTGGTTTAATTTGAGAAAATATCAAACCGTAGTTATTGTTTTGGTCTATAATTTATGCTCATTATCGTTTTGGTCTACAATTTATGCTCAAACTGGCCAAACCGGACCATCCTTGATGCTTGCTATAGAAAAATTGTGCACCCTCCCTTTGTCAGCTTAATAATTAAACTTTTGAAAATTTATATAATTACTATTAGATTCTCAAAGCAACTTTAATAATGTAAAAGCAATGTTTTAAGACCCGGTTCGACCGGCCCGGTCGGACCGTATTTTTAAGGATTTCCGGGCCATTTAAAACCGGTTTTTTCAAAAAGTTGACTAGTCAACGACCCGGTTGACCCGGCCGGTCGGACCGGGTTGGACCGGGACCCGGAAAGGCACATTGACCCGGGTTTCATGTTTTTTTTTTATAATTTCTATGTACATTTAATCATTTATATTTAGGGAATGTTTACTGATTGTGTATTTCAAGAATAATAAGAGTAATAAATGAATCTTTGACTGATGTGTCATCACCATTTATTACTCTATGAATTATCTAATTATTATATTGATGTGTATTCCAAGAATAATAAGAGAATCGATGTGTCATCACCCTTTATTACTCTACGGATTAAAATTATCATACATGATATAATTAATAATTATATTTATAATTATAAAAAAATAAAAAGTTCACTAAATATTACTATTGTATACTATTATTAAATCCGGTCCGACCTTCCGGCCCAACCGGTCCGACCAGAAAATAACAATTTTCCGAGTCGACTAAAAACCCGGGTTTTAAAACACTGTGTAAAAGAGATTGGACATTGTATTATTGTCGATCTCAACTCTAAACCAGTAATGTTCCTCCATCTGGTCCCTAAGACCTAAGTATACTTAATTGAATATGTTTTTGAACCATGGAATTTTAAAAGAATCTAAATAAAATCTCACCATATAATAACCGAAGCACCGTCCTTTTTACCTTTTATAGATATCCAAAGGAGCCATATTGTAACATCCCGCAATTTCGCCATAATTGTAAACAGTAAATGCACGCATTTTTGACCAATTCCTTAACTTAGAGTGAATTCACAACACATTTTAGAGATAAGTCTAGCGAAGCCCAACTAATTAATACGCATAGTATTACATATTTTGAGACTCGTATAAATACGTACAAAACAATTGGAACAAACGCGACAAAAATATACGACTGTTGGTGAACAGAATTATTTAATAAAATAAAATTTATTAAATAACATTAACGTTTATTAAATATTATGTTGATAATATTTACAAAGTACATTGTAATGTGTAACATTTATTTCGTAAACTGAAACAACCCGAAACATAAGCGTAAAACTGAAATAAAACAAAGTTAAAATTTTATAACTCAACAAAAATTTCTTTTATAAAACATGTCAACTGAAAATATAGTCGAATACGCATTCAAAAATTTACCAATTAAAATATTTTAACATTTAACGATCGAGTAAACGAACACCGCATGGAGCGCAAACTCGGAAACAAAATTTGGGGCAACCCACACAATGGTGGGCCACCCCCAAACCGGCCCCATACCCCCCACCCAACTCCACTCTTTCATTTTCATTCCACCCAAACACACTCCACCTCTCTCCTAACTCTCTATCTCTCTCTAAAAAATTCAACAAAAATTCACCAAAAACTACCATTAAAACGCCATAAATCATCAAACTCCTTTGGAATAAAACGATCACGACAACGAGCTCTACATTTCCATCTTTTCGGATTTCTCTCGCGACAACTTTGTAAGATCCCGACAATTCTCGAAAACTCTTAAATCTTTGTTATTTTACTTGTATGTTGTTAGTATAAGCTTGAAATTGTCCAAATATGGGTTGGGTAAAAGGATCGGACCAAACGGAAACCGGAAAACACGTTTTTGGACTCAAAAATCCCGATCAGTCGTAAGTGTCGCACAGCCAGATCCAGCGTAGCGTCACTTCCTTAAGTGACGCATTAAGTGTCGCCAAAAACCCTCTTTTTGCGTCACTTCGTTAAGTATCGGTAAACCGACACTCCCTACGGCACTAACCTAAGTGACGCCTAAAATTTGATTTTTCTTTGTCCGACACTACCAACAAGTGACGCATAAAACTATTAAACATTATTAGCGACACTTACTTAGTGACGTTATGTCACACCCCCAATTTCATGCTTTGCGGAAGCAATTGTTTTTGGGCGTGACTAATCAAATATCAAGCACAAAGATTAAGCAAACGACTCTAAATGAGACGTTTTTGAAAATACATTACATTACAAAAGTAGTACAAGGTTTTAAGTCATAAATATACATCATTAGCGAGTTCGCAAAATGATTCTGAAGATTTTAAATACATAATCAAAGTACAAAAGATAATGCAAGTAAAATCTTCATAAGTGTGTATGCATGCAACTCGTACTAGCTTAGCATATCCTGCGGGCCATTCCTACCGTTGTTGTGTACCTGAGAATGCATCACTAAAAGCGTCAACCAAAAGGTTGGTGAATCTCACAGGTTTGTAACAAACAATAACAGGAATTTGTACACAAAACAGTAAGTAATTTATTGTACGAATAAAAACAGTCAGTAGTAAAGAATTCACAATGTATGTATCAGTAAGTAAAGAATTTCCAAATAAATAAGATAGTAAAGTATAATTGTACAACGGTAGTAGGTCAGTAAGTAAGGATTTCACAAGTATAAAAGGGTCGGTGTATTCTGCCATGAGCCATCATAGTCGAAGCATAACAAGTCGGTAATTTGCCCCCGTGAATGCTAATCCAAAAACACTCATACGAAACGAGTAGAAAACGCCCGTTTATACGAGTACGGTTCGTGGTAGTGCATGCTACCCCGGGCGAGGATTGTCAGTCCCATATGGATCCATATACTAAAACTCGAGCTTATCCCATAACTAACAACTATGATTCAGAGGACTTCATTGGATTAAAACGTAACTCATGCAATTTAGTAAGTATGTAGGTCTGTAAGTCGGTATAGTTTATAAAATGGTAAATTTGTAAGTCGGTCATGCAGTAAATATATAAGTTGGTAAAACAGTTAGTATACAAGTCGATAAGACGGTAAGTTTGTAGAGTAGCAAGTCAATAAAGTCTGTAAAGTAGTATTCCAGTAAACAGTAAGTTTGTAAGTAGTAAAGCCTGTCAATAAGTCGGTATGTTTGTAAAGTAGTATGTCTATCAAGTAGTAGATTTACAAGTCGGTAAAACCATACATACATATATGTATACAAGTAAAACAAGCAATGCATCTCCCCCAAAGTGAAGACAGTAAAAAAAAGGGGCCGTGAGACTCACCTGAAGAGCAAGCAATCCTAAGGTGCGAGCGTGTACCAAGTGTAATCCCCTAGTGTCCTAAACACGTGAGATTATATTTTTGTAAGTGGACATTTAGTAACTCATTTATATAACTGTTCGCTTGGTTAATTATGTTCAACGTATTCGACTCGAGTTTACGTTTGAAGTTTACAAAAAGTGTACGGCCCGAGGTTATATTCCAAAATATAACAATGTTTGCTTTCGATTAAACATTCGTCGTTTGTTTGTGTATTGTATCGATTACAATTATCGTGAGTGTATAAAAATACATATATTTCCAAATTGTTTGCGGATATCTCTATACGAATGTATATCCGTATAAAATTTGTAGTTGAGCATATATATTATGAAATTGTGAAATTCGTAATACTTATTTTTGTAAATTTACATAGACATCTTGTAGGAATTAAGTATTTGTAAGTATTAATGTCATATTAATTATCTAATCCAACGTGTATAAATGTAGATGTACGTGACATACCAACTGAAATCTTCCGATTAATTAATTCATTAACATGTCGCCAAAAGATTAGATTGGAACGATCCCACGTGATTATGGCAAAGCTTTATATGCGATCATAGTGACTAAATTTGCAAGACCGTACGGGTCAAGGGCATCACCCAACTGGGCCACGGGTCTCACCCGTCCGGGTCACCCACTAACCCGTCCGGGTCAAGGGGTTTAACCCATCCGGGTCACTCAACTCACCCGTACGGGTTGGTTGATCCACCCGATCTGGTCACTACCTGTACAGGTCTGTTCGAGTATCTTACACAACAACAAATTCATAGCTTCAATTCTAGATATAACCAACTTAATATAACAACCTAAAATGATCATATTAACGTATTAAGCATGAATTTAAAGTGTGGATTAGAGTTTCCTTACGAATTTGAAAACGAAGCCGCGAGGATGATGGTGAGGATGAAACCGATGATGATGATGATGATCAAGATGAAGAAAAAGATGATGATTTTGTTGTTTGTTTGTTGTTTTGATGTTGTTGTTGTTGAGAAGAAAAGAGACCGAGAGAGTAGAGAGATCATAGACTGAGTTGTGTGTGTATCAAATAATTGAGGTCGGTTGTATACCGGCCTCCAATAATTGTGGTTAGGTGGTATTTTCGCTCCGTGTTTGCGTATCCGATCGTAAAGTAGTATAATATTTTAAAATAATTAATCTCTAAAAATATAATCGTATATATTTTTAATTGAAATGTTTTATAAAAATGTTTTTCACCAACGTCCGTATTTAAGGTTACGCGTTCTTTCAGTTTCGTTTGTACGTGATTAAATAATCCTTGTGTTATATATATATATATATATATATATATATATATATATATATATATATATATATACATATATAATATCCAATACTTTCGTACTATCTCGTACCAAGTACAAAGGTTTAAAGTTTAAATTGGCCGCTAATTTTGGCCCTTTTTAACCGGGTGTCACATTCTCCCCTTTTTAGGAGAATTTCGTCCCGAAATTTGTTCGTAGTAATTATCTATATATCGAAATAATGGTCTGTGCATCTCTTAAGAAAGTGTGGAAGTGACACAACACTTATCTAGCGTTGTCTTCCTCCCCTTGTGGGACTAGTGCCCTATCGACGACTAAAGAATTTGAAAGGTAAGTTTCGAGGTGTGTTGACCATTAAATCTACATGACAAGGCCAATCGGTCACTATAGGGTAGGTACAATGTGTACTAGTAGCCTAAAGTAACTATGTAAGTTCTATTGTATTCGTAAAGTCTGTGAGTAAGGTTGTAGAGTAAACTAAACTCTATCAGTATCGTGTAGAAACTAAGTTGTCGTTTTCCTAATCCTATCGAGTACTTAGAATCTAGAGAAAAACATAGAAGATATTAAACAGCAAGTAAGATCTACCAATGCAAATAGTATAAAGGCAGTCGAGTTATCTGTGAGTGACCGTACCAGTGTTGAGTAAGTCAATAAGTCTCGTGTCCTGGTGGTTACCTTCAGTGTTAAGCACATAGAACCTGCCCTTAGCGGTGTTGCTGTTTTTGTCCTTCAGCTTTGGGCAATCCTTCATGAAGTGTCCAGTACCGTTGCACTCATAGCAGGTTTTGGGTGCAGAGGTGTTGGTACCAGTTATGACTGTTTTGCAATCTTTAGCCACATGCCCGAATCACTTGCATTTGGTGCAAGGACACGAACCATCATGATGGAGGCTGCACTTAGAGCAATAAGGCTTGCTTCCTTTATACCCTATCTTGTCATCAGATTCAGAAGCGTTGGCCTTAGCAGTTGCAGGCTTTTTATTGGCTTGGCTCTGGTTTCCAGGGTTTCCATCCGCTTTCCTTTTGTTATCTCCAGAGCTGTTACTAGTGTTTTTGTTAACAAAGGTTCCTTGGCTAACCATTTGTGCCATTAACTTGTGTGCCATACGCACAGTGCCATGAAAGGTAGGAGAGTTCGATGAAGTAACCATCCCCTGAATTTGTGGGGGAAGTCCCCAAAGATAGCGCTCAATACGCTTGGATTCCTGATCAACGATAGATGGGCAAAGGTGTGCCAACTGATTGAATCGAGAGATGTAGCTGGCAATGTCATTCCCTTGAGTGGTGAGATTCCAGAATTCCGCCTCGAGTTGTTGGATTTCATCCCTAGGACAATACTCATCCTTGAGCAATTTCTTCAGCTCATTCCAAGGAGTTTTCAAAGCAATATCTTGGCCCACAGAGTCAGCATAAGTGTTCCACCATGTCAGAGCATCATCCATAAAAGTATGGGAGCTGATTTTGGCAAGTAAGTTTTTACTTGTCACAAGGAAACAATACAACTGTTTATGCCTATAATACAACTGGTTAATGCACTGTTTTCTTGTGACAAGTAAAAGTTTACTTGCCAAAATCAGCTCCCTAAAAGTATAGGTGGAGAACTTGACCTTACAGTCCTCAGAGCAGTTGTAGAGGCGAAAGACTGACTCTGTCTTTTCCAGCCAGCGCAACAACCCAATAACACCTTCAGTGCCGTTGAAGTTCAGAGGCTTGCAGCTAAGGAAATCCTTGTAGGTGCAAGGTTTTACCACTGTGGTACTTGGAAGTGTTTCAGCACTTTCGGATCGTTGTCGCTCAGCAATTAGTGCGTCAGCAACCAGTTGATCAACCTGAGCTTGAGTGTACTTTTGGCGTCGTGGAGGCATGTTCCTTCAATGAAGATAAGGGACATGTCAGAGTTTCGTATAAGAATATGATCATCGTAGTTGTATATATAACGGTAATATATCACAACACAAGTGACAATCAATAGTGTAGAATAATGGTGTAATCATTTAACTTGCGATTTCAAATGATCACCAGAGTTAGAGTTTGTAGAAAGTTCCGGGAGTATCACATCCGGACAGATATCAGGAGTCTTACAGAATGCGATAGGGAGGTAAGAAAGAATTTTTGTCCTTAGAAGTAAGCCGATTCCGATTGTTAATCGGTCCGTACTGAATAGAATGTCAAAGTTCTTTACTCTACCAGAGTAAGCCTATTTCAAAGAGATGGCTCTCGAAGCCAGGGCACATCCCGGTACTATTTTCCTGACTCGATCAACTTACTGTTGGCGAGTTCTAAGGCGTATCCGAACAATGAGTGTGTTACCAAGTATCTGAGAATATTAATGGGCCTAAATATAGGTATAACCCATATATACATATTATCCACCTAGTTATGTCTAGCACAAAACATATATGAGTCCCAGTTCTCTCGTGGTCAGAGTCAACTAGTGCATTCCTGTTCAACATAACTACTTTCAGATCTTACATCATCCTCATTTAATTGTACATAGTTGATCAGGCTATGTTAAATTAAACTCGTATGACGTAATCTCTGAACCAGTTATACCTAGTAAGGAATACTGCCTAACGGTCATAGTCTAGGCCCACTAAATACAACCTAGTTTGCTATAACTTTAGGCTTTGATACCAATCTGTCACACCCCCAATTTCATGCTTTGCGGAAGCAATTGTTTTTGGGCGTGACTAATCAAATATCAAGCACAAAGATTAAGCAAACGACTTTAAATGAGACATTTTTGAAAATACATTACATTACAAAAGTAGTACAAGGTTTTAAGTCATAAATATACATCATTAGCGAGTTCGCAAAATGATTATGAAGATTTTAAATACATAATCAAAGTACAAAAGATAATGCAAGTAAAATCTTCATAAGTGTGTATGCATGCAACTCGTACTAGCTTAGCATATCCTGCGGGCCATTCCTACTGTTGTTGTGTACCTGAGAATGCATCACTAAAAGCGTCAACCAAAAGGTTGGTGAATCTCACAGGTTTGTAACAAACAATAACAGGAATTTGTACACAAAACAGTAAGTAATTTATTGTACGAATAAAAATAGTCAGTAGTAAAGAATTCACAATGTATGTATCAGTAAGTAAAGAATTTCCAAATAAATAAGATAGTAAAGTATAATTGTACAACGGTAGTAGGTCAGTAAGTAAGGATTTCACAAGTATAAAAGGGTCGGTGTATTCTGCCATGAGCCATCATAGTCGAAGCATAACAAGTCGGTAATTTGCCCCCGTGAGTGCTATTCCAAAAACACTCATACGAAACGAGTAGAAAACATCCGTTTATACGAGTATGGTTCGTGGTAGTGCATGCTACCCCGGGCGGGGATTGTCAGTCCCATATGGATCCATCTACTAAAACTCGCGCTTATCCCATAACTAACAACTATGATTCAGAGGACTTCATTGGATTAAAACGTAACTCATGCAATTTAGTAAGTATGTAGGTCTGTAAGTCGGTATAGTTTATAAAATGGTAAATTTGTAAGTCGGTCATGCAGTAAATATATAAGTTGGTAAAACATTATGTATACAAGTCGATAAGACGGTAAGTTTGTAGAGTAGCAAGTCAATAAAGTCTGTAAAGTAGTATTCCAGTAAAACAGTAAGTTTGTAAGTAGTAAAGCCTGTCAATAAAAATGTTTTATAATCGAAATGTTTTATAAAAATGTTTTTCACCAACGTCCGTATTTAAGGTTACGCGTTCTTTCAGTTTCGTTTGTACGTGATTAAATAATCCTTGTGTTATATATATATATAAATACATATATAATATCCAATACTTTCGTACTATCTCGTACCAAGTACAAAGGTTTAAAGTTTAAATTGGCCGCTAATTTTGGCCCTTTTTAACCGGGTGTCACACGCTAACCTAAGGCAAGTGACGCCTCAAGTGTCGCTAAAAACAGAAGGTTTATAACTACTTTTTCACTAAGTGTTGAACTTAACCGGGAATGGATATTTACATACGATATGATACGCGAGCTATACAAATATTATAAACACACTTATACTATTGAATTGCGGATTTCAAGACGTCACCAACGAGTCGTATACATTTTCACAACTACAAAATACAAACGTACATATTTAACAAACGCTTTAGACATAACTTGGTTGTACGAACACTAGCATGGGTGGTCGACTTAGACATCCACATACTTATTAAATCTCATACGTTTAGGGCGTTAGGAGATTCCGGACTAGACTTGGGCTTTAGGCTTTGCTAGCACTCGCACTTTACATAACTCAACAGGTGAGTTCACAGCCCTTACTTTTACTGTTTTACTACTTTTGAACAGGGGTGGGAAACATAGTTACTGTTTTACTATTGCCATAGCTTACTTTGACTATATAAAATGCTTTTATGCTTGTATACTTGTAGATGGTTGACTTCGAACGTATCCATGCTCTACTCTACAGCTTGAGTACTTTTAAACAGTATTTATGAATGATTTCATACCCTATTACAAACCATTTATGAAAGGCTATTAGACTTTTATACAAACCGACTTTTATGAAACAACATTTTCATAAACATTTAAAAAGTCCCTACGTCTTGGGCAAACACACACAGAAAGTCCCTACGTCTTGGGCAAACATACACAAAAAGTCCCTACGTCTTGGGCACACGCACAGAAAGTCCCTACTTCTTGGGCACGCATTGAAAAGTCCCTACGTCTTGGGCATACAGAAAGTCCCTACTTCTTGGGCAAGGTTCCATCCTACATCTTGGGTGAAGGCTCTACTTCTTGAGTAGATGGGTCCTACGTCTTTGATGCCAGTCCTACTTCTTGGACACAACCTAAAAAGTCCCTACTTCTTGGGCAGACACTGTTAAGTCCTACTTCTTGGACAAACGTTTTAGTCCCTACTTCTTGGGCAAACATTGATAGGTCCTACTTCTTGGATAAACTTTGCAAACCTATAGGATTCACATTTCCTACTGAAATATAAACTGTACTTTTGAGCGACATCCCAACAATACTTCACGTTTGATGAGCATTACTTACATTTTTATGACAAAACGTTACAAACATACTGGTTGATCAAACTTTATACATAAACTTAAAACCTGTGAATTCACTCAACCCCGTAGTTGACTTTTACTATGAATTAGCTGCACGTAAGATCCGCCTGCACACATGGAACATAGGCGACCCACGAAGGAATAGGATGCCAACTTTTGACAACTGGATTTCTTTTATACAACTAAAACTGTTTAGTCATATTTACGAAATCTACTTTTGTAAACTTAACTACTTTTACACTTGTACGATTCGATGAATCGTAAGACTTTGTAACTATTACTTTTGGCATCTTAATATACATGTTCTGTTGTAATCATATGCTCTGATATGTATGCATGTACTTTGTATACGTCGCACCCCCAGCTTATACCAATGCTTCCGCTAACCGAAATCAACGAATTTGGGGGTGTTACAGATTGGTATCAGAGCCATTGGTTATAGCGAACTAGATTTCTTAGGTGACTTAGAGACCTTAGAGACCTAGACTATAGGCTTGGCTAGAACGCACATGCATACACACATTTGCATACGTCTAACTATCGTTACTACACTTCGATACGCGTAATCCATTATTTGAACCGTGATACGTTCGATTCGTTTAAATCTCGCTCTAATCCCGTACGAACCTGATCGTATTAAGCGATTGATGAAAAGAAGTATGTATTTAGCATCATATAATGACGCCTGGCCAACGTGATTATATAATACTAAGTACATATGGGCGTTTCATAGTCGTAAGATATGTGATGGGGATCTTGTCAATCCTTCATGATGTTCGATAACTAAAATATGTGAAACTTCATTCTTCACATTATTTTCATTGGCATTGACTTTTGCATTTCCTTCATCGCAGAATGTCATCATGCCGCCTAAACAAAGAAAGACCCGAAACAGTCGCCGAACGGATACACCTCCTTTCAACGAAACCACCGAACTAATCATTGAGCGCCGTGTGGCAGAAGCAATTGCCCAATACGAGGCTAGTCGCAACCGGGAAAACGTGGTGAACAACAGTGGAGCCACCCCCGTCAACAGTGAAACACCAATAAATACCCAGCGAAGATGTTCATACAAACCTTCCTCGCTTGTAAACCCAGCACATTCACCGGGATTGAAGGGACCATCGGCCTAGTCCACTGGATCGAGAAAATGGAATCGGTCATCAACATCAGCGACTGCGCGATCAACAACATGGTGAAGTACGCCACGTGTACTCTCGCCGACAAAGCGTTGACATGGTGGATCTTTCAGGTCCAAATCCTTAGACGTACAACTGCTTACTCCATCTCGTGGGAGACTTTGAAACAAATGATGATGGAAGAGTTTTGCTCTCCCAGTGAGCTTCAGAAGCTCGAAACCGAGCTATGGAACATCTATATGATCGGTGCTGACATCACCAGATATACAACAAAGTTCCAGGAGCTTGCACGCCTCGTACCCCACATGGTAACTCCCGAAAGAAAACGCATTGAGCGTTACAATAGGGGTTTGGCCCCATAAATCAGAGGCATGGTAATGTCCTCCAAGCCTGTCGCAGCCCCAAATTTACTGTGCGGAAGCGAATCGGGTCGGGGCGCGACTAATCAATAATCAAAGCACATAAGATATAATGAACGATATCTACATGCGTCGTTTACAAAAATACATTGATATAATTAAAGTTTACAATGTCGCAATAATTACAAAAGCTCAAGTTCTGATATGAAAGATTCTAAAGCATAACTACTTTTACAAAATATAGTATTGCAAGAAAATATCCAATCTGATTTGCATGAAACTCGAGCTAAGTTAATCCTGGGTGGCAGATCTACTGCTGCTGGGTACCTGAGAACACATGCTAAAAGGTCAGCTAAAAGCTGGTGAGCTCACAGGTTTGTATAATGATAAGTAGATGTGTGAACCACAAGATTTAAGTAATGATTTGAAATCAATCAAATAATGTATATGTCTGCCATGAGGTCATAGTCTGAGCTTAACTGAGGTGTTAGGATCACAATCAAGTGCCTGATCGAGGGTGCCTCCCCGCGAGTGCCTAATCTACTCTCACATGAACAAATGCTAATGCGTCCGTTTGACCAGTTAGTGCTTGCTAACCCGGACGAGGATTGTCAATCCTATATGGTACCATACATTAACATTCACGCTACAAAAGTATTAACCAAACTATGATCGATGGAGGGCTTTAAAATGATTAATAAACAGCTCATGCAAAATATAGCGAGTTTTGTACTCGTGTTCACATGTAAAACAAGGTAAAGCATGTATTCCCACCCCTGGGTTTGAAAACACTAAAATGAGGGGCTATGAGACTCACCTGAGTATGAAGTATTGCAATGAAGCAAGTATGATGTAGTACAATGTGGTATTCGAAGACTGTAACCTGCCGGGCGTTTACAACGTGCAAGGTTAGTATAATGTGTAGGTGTCTCGAGAGGTCACCTATGCTAGTTGTTCATCCAACTAGAAATGTCCAAATGATTTGGTTTGATTTGTTTGTTTGTGTTTTGAAAACGTGTACAGCCCGTTGGTGATAGTTTGTAATAATAATCTCAACTATTATTATTATACTCGTGTTGTTGTATACTTAATAAAGTATATATGTCTTGTGTATAAGTTGTATCGTGTTTGATTTGTTTAGTATAACATATTCCCATACTTAGGGAAATAATTCAACTTTGTTTTTGGCGACACTGGGCTAGTGTCGCTATAGGCGACACTAGGTGAGTGTCGCTAGATTCATGATTTTTAATTGATTAGCGACATTAGATTAGTGTCGTATAGATGACACTTCTTCAATTACGGCGACACTAGGGTCAGTGTCGCTATATGCGACGTCAAATTGATTTTGGCGACACTAGGCTTAGTGTCGCTATAGGCGACATTGGATAAGGTAGCGACATTCGGTCAGTGTCGCTATCTGCGACATAATTGATTTGTAGCGACACTGGGTTGAGTGTCTGAGAGTCCCGTAACGCGGATCTTGACAGAACGAGTTAACCCAATCACTTGCGGAATCAATGATTAGATCACAAACACAAATAAGCAAGCAATCAAACACAATAATATGCAAACCAAACGTTCGTTTATTGCTTATAACCGATTAGATTACAAAGATTTCGACTGATTACGTTTAGGGTTTCGTCAACCCTAAAACTGAAAACGAATTTCGTTTATATACAAAATCTGGTACCTGCGACGTCGCACTCAACGTCGCAGGCCCAGGCCCATGTGACGTTAACAACATCACAAGCCCAAAACTGTAACATCCGTAAATCGGACCTAGTTGTTTTATATTATTTTATTTGGTGATTTTAAAACAATATTAACGTGTTTAAAAATAATATTATTTGAATTGATTGCGAATAAATAGGAAATAAGTTTCAAGACTTATTGTGGTTAGTAAAATATTAAGTGATTTAAATTAATATAGTTGACGGTACAATAAAATGTTTGGACTCGCAAATGGTTTTCGGGTTCCAGATAATTGGTTGAGAAGGGGTATTAAATTATACCCGTATAATTTGGGTTCGGTTTGTTTGAGCCGACCTTCTTCTTTTTAAATTTCTTCCTTCCTTCATTTTGAAAACTAAAACTCACAGAAACCTTAGAAAAACCAAATTGAAAATTGAATCAAACTTGGGTTATGAATTTGAAGCTGTAATTGAGCTAAATATCATCATGATAACCATCTAAATCCTTACAAAGTGTAAGTTTTCTTATAATTTGATTTATACCAAATTAGGGTAATTGATGATTTGTGAAAAGTTGATGTTATAAACATGTTATAATTGTTACACGATGATTATATGACGTTATTAGTAGTATAGAACTGTTAGAAACTGATTTTGGTGAGTTTGGTTATAAGAATTCCGGGTTAGGGTTTGAACAGGAAGGTCAGGGTTGGGACGATGGCCTGTGGCCGGCGGTCAAGCCGTTTGGCCGGCGGTCAAGAGGCCGCTTTGGGCCGGCGGTCACAAATCCGTTTTAGCCGGCGGTCAAACCATTTAGCCGGCGGCTAAATGGCCCCAACACAGAAACATTAAGTTCGTGACAAACATTATTTCAAACGTGTCTTCGTGTTTTAGCGGTGACTAGTGAGTGAAGTGACATAATAAATATTGTAACTGGATAGTATAATTGTTTGATGCTACAATTTGAGATACTGTGATATGTTATATGATTATAACATGTGTTGCTTATTATAACAAGTTTGTTATTGATGCCAAGTTACTGACTTGTGATGTTTTATGGCGATTTCAGATAAACAAGAGACTCAGTGACATTAGACTACTGAGTGGAGACTGAGGTATTCGGTGAGTGGACTCGTACTCTCAGTGTGATTTAGTTGTAACATAATTGGTTACAACAGGTGAACATAGTGATATAGTGATTGTGATTGTGATTGTGATTGTTGAACTGTTGAATTGTGAAATACACGTGTAATAAGTGATGTGTTGCCTTTGAGCATTCTGTGATTCGGAGGTCAACTTGACTGATTAGTTGGACTGGGTTGCTACAGGTTAGTCAATGTGAGATTTGTGATCATGTGTTGAGAATGGAACACATATTGACTAAAGGTAGCAAACAGTTATCGGTAATGCCACTGTATTGGCCTGCAGTTGGTTGTAAGTGTCGCTTGGTGCACCTCCCGGGTCTGAGCGGTGTCACAAGGACCACCGATCCTCTTGGTGATGTTGTGTCAGTGTCTATGTGATATTTGTGATAATCAGTATTGTTATGCTGAGTTGTGCTGATAGTGACAGGTTGACTCACTTAGCTTCGTGCTAATCCCATTATTTACCCTTGCAGGTTTTGAGATGATTGGACGAAGAATGTGAGTAAATACTTGGTAGTCAAACATGCTGAGTTGTGCTGATGAGGGGTGTTATAAGTTGAACTGTAACAACCCGCTAACCATGACACAATATTGTCCGCTTTGCCCGCAGGCTCACGGCTTTGCTCTTGGCGACCACATACTTCCCAGGATGGTCACCCATCCTGAAGTTGCTCTCGCTCGAGCACGCTTAACTGCCGTGCTCTTGCGACAATCTGCTACCTGTGGTCCCAAAACGCGTTGTGTCATTTAAGCGCCTTGTTACCCTTATAAGCCCCGGATCCCTCATGTCCATGGGCGATGTGGGATCAGCCTAGGGTGTTACAACTCACCCCCCCTTAGGGACTCATCGTCCTCGATGAGGTTTGCCCCATCATCCCGACGGCACATGAGTTGCTCTGATACCATAACTGTAACAACCCGCTTACCATGACACAATATTGTCCGCTTTGCCTGCAGGCTCACGGCTTTGTTCTTGGCGACCACATACTTCCCAGGATGGTCACCCATCCTGAAGTTGCTCTCGCTCGAGCACGCTTAACTGCCGTGCTCTTGCGACAATCTGCTACCTGTGGTCCCAAAACGCGTTGTGTCATTTAAGCGCCTTGTTACCCTTATAAGCCCCGGATCCCTCATGTCCATGGGCGATGTGGGATCAGCCTAGGGTGTTACAAAAACCCTGACGTCGCACCTGCGACGTTACACACAACGTCGCAGGAGTCAGAAATCTATTTCTATTACAAACTAACTACGAGCTAGACCAACTGACAGACACACTAACATGTACCAACAAACTCCCCCGTGTCTTAAGCTTGGTCTTCAAAGATTTCTTCAATTAAACCCAGCCCGCAGGAAACTGTCCATCAGCGTGAATTCCATGAGTCACACAAACGGTAACAACTCTGTAGAATTGATCAGCTAACCGTGAGTTGAACTCATTGTTTCTATTCACTCGAATCCGATCATCATAGAGTTTACGCAAGTCCTTTTCATGAAGATTTATTAAACTCATCGGATCAAACACTCTGAAAGTAGCTTGTCTCAGATTCCAAATACCTCCAACTTCTGGCCACGGCTCTGTATCCGGAACAAAAGTAATCACCGCTTCACCAGTATGTGGATCTAGTTCCCACTTAACAAATCTGCGAAGAAAATAATAGGGAACTGACTCTAGAGGTATATCAGTCACGCAGTCAGCTGGCGGATAATAAACTTTAACAATCGGTCGCCCTGTAGCTGGATCCAATTTCTTGTTATAAGAATACTGCATTCCCAACGTCGGTTATAACTTGTTGTACTTCTTGGTTTGAACTTCTCGACGTAAGGTTCTCTGAATATAATCAGCATAATTGTTATCAACACGATTAATCAAATTTAATTGAGCTAATCTGTTGATCTCTCCTTTAGGCCAGGTACTCAATTTCTTGAATCTAAGCTTGAAATACTGAATATCATCCAACCTCTTAATCATAAACAATCTCTTTTCAACTTTCCAACTCTTTATCACCCTAGTGTAGTTTCCATTAACCTTGTAAAACTGACACTTCACAGGTATAGGAGTAGCATTTCTTCCACGAGGCCACCACTGCTTGTTTCTTTCTGCCTTTTCTTCAGCAGTTTCCTTTTTCTTAGCAGTTTCTGGTGCAGGAGTCTCATATTCTTTTTCCGGTTCCTCTGGAGCTGGAGGTTCTTCTGTTGTAGACTCTGGAGCTGTCCCTGCATGAGAAGTACTAGATTATCCACGAGAGGCTTTTGCAGGACCCTCATCTGCACTTGAATCCGTCTCAATAAACGGAGCATCATCATACTCTTCATCATCGTCCAGATGCTCATCTTCAACTGATACCTCGTCATCCATATCGAACACATATTCTGATCCTGCCGTCTCAGAACCATCTCCGTTGGCCATTCTTTGGATAAATGATAAATCAGTGAATGAGTAGTCAACTGCCAGCGGTCTCGGCTGTCCTGGAATATCATCAATAGAGAAATAATCCAAACGGGGTACATTTTCATTAATTTCAGTTTCAAATACAGGGTTGGGGTTTACAGACTCAGGTTCAATTGACTCAACATTGGGTACCCCAGACCCAGACTCCCCCGAGGCAATTAACCTGCCTTCTAACACATTAACCCTATTCTGCTGCTCGGTAATCTGAGTAGCTTGTGTCTCAATGATCGCAGCTTGGGTTGCATGTTTCTCAGCCTGTTCCTGCATCTGCTGCTGCAACTTCAGTATATCAGCCATCATTTTCTGCAAATATGCAGGAGTAGGTTCGACAGCCAAGGTTTGCTAAGGCGGAGGAATCACTGGAGTTCTGGTAGAAGTAGATTGACGAGAACGGCGGCGACGAGGCTTAAAGTCTTCATCCTCGGGATCATCACCGTCTCGAATACGCTTTCCAGTATTCTTCTGAACATAAACTCTCCCCTGTTTCAATCGGCGTTTAATTTACTGATACTGCCGTGGATTCCGATGTTGAATTCTATCCATCTGAGAAGGGTGCGGTACGACACCGTCAGAATCCGAAGGAGTTTCTCCGCCATCGTCTGGTTGTTGAACAGTAACATCTTCAGAATCAGATTCCTCAACAGTGTCGTGAGAGCCTGAATTTTCTGGGACATTCTCAACATGTCCAAATTGCTCGATCTGGACCAACACATTATTAACCTGCTCCCCCGCAGCATGAACAGGAATATCAACAAATGGTTGTTGGTGTTTCTGAGCCAGTGCGGCATCCATAAACTGAGGATCAGGTGGTGGCACGTAGTTTTCATCAAGAATCGTACCAAATAAGGGAACGTCCCTTGGTGCCTGAACCCCCTTTTCCAGCTTAGAGCAAACAGCAAAAATCCGAATCTGCATCGGAGAAATCTTTAATCGCTGATCAACATCACCATGTTCTAGAAGAGCCGGGTGATAACGATTGAGGTGCAGTTGAATAAAACGGGGATATAACACCCATTTCTGATCCCTCGCATTGGCGTTGTCTACCATAGCCTGGAAAATAAAGCCGGAATAGTTGAACGGCTTGTTGTAGACCAATGCTAGCATAGCAGATGCCAAACTTCTGCTCCCTCCGTCTGTTCCAGCTTTCCTATTTCCCAAACAAACAATGAAGATGTGCATCAAGTATCTCCAAACTTTCGTCAGATTAGCCTTGAGGTATTGGTCAGTGGGAACCCCAGGATATCCAAGCCTCTGCATAGCACCCGCAATAAAGTTTGGATCAAAGCTGACAGGCATGTTGGGTTGATCATTTAGCTGCAGAAGTTCCCGAATGCCCTGCTCGGTAACTGTAATCTCGGTACCAAGAACCGTAGAGACCAACCGATTGACGTTGTTTTCATTGACAACATTGACGTTTCGCCAGAAAGGATTTATCAAATTCCCAAAAGCGACCGCATTGTCAGAGATAGCATGAAAAATCCTTGAACGGCGTAAAAATGCGATCATTTGTCGAAACGGCGCGGCCTTATCGGAGGTATCATCTAAAAAGGTGGCCGTATTATGTCGTGCTTCAAAAGAGAGAGCCATATCTGCAAGAACATAAGCAAATAGCAACTCGAGACAGGTTAGCACAAACGTATCACATTTTAAAAAAAATTGTCAAACATTTACTGTGATGTGCGACGTTGTCACTGACGTCGCAAAATAGATAGGGACGTTGAAATAAACGTCGCAATAAATCAGATTAAAATCAATAGCGACGTTGATCCTAACGTCGCATAAAATTCGAGCGACGTTAAAGGCGACGTCGCATTTTGTAATTTATTGTGAATTTAATCACATTATGAAAAATTTGCGACGTAGAGAAAGACGTCGCGTGTGAAGTCGCAGGAAATGCGACGTAGCAAAGGACGGCGCATACAAGCAATCAATTTACGATATAAAGCGACGTTGTCTACGACGTCGCAGCCGACGTCGCAACGATGAACAGTCGTCCCCAACCAGAAACCCTAACTTCGAATTTGGGGCTTTGTAAAAAAAACGCACTACAAGGTGCGACGTTGAATGGTGATCACAAAAACATATATTATACTACGTTTAGCACATGATTACACATCTAATTTAACCAAAAACCTAAAACCCCTAAACCGTAATATATACATAGCGATTAGAGCAAAAATACACGGTGAAAAGAGTAAAAGTTGGTACCTAAGTGTGCGTAACAAGGAGGTGAACAAGAAAATGCAAGTGAATCTCAACGAAAGCAGTCTATAAACGAGATCGTACGAAAAATCAAGTCGGTGGCGAGGTCGCAGTCGTCGTCGCACGTGACTTCGAAGAGATAATTGTGAATAGTGTAACGAATAACGTCGCGGTTGAGACTATATATAGTTCAACCCTACAATGCGACGTCGTGTGCGACGTCGCATAAACAATTAAGTTTATTTTCAAATTGATTTTTGAGCTTTCGAAAACTATTAAGATCTAATCTTGTTTCCAAAATAATTTACAAATGACAGGTGATTTGGGAAAAATAACATAGAAATAAAATGAAACATAAATAAAATAAATAAAAGTTACTAACACTCTGTTTGTGGGGACGGAGCTGTTTGGTCTGATTAGGGATCATATCGGAATAACATGCAATTATTAGGAATAGTAAGTGTTATTTCGATCATCAGTATTTTTGTCCTCTTTAAGTTTACGTGGCACATTTAAAACACCTTTTTATAAAAGTTATTTCAAGACGATTATTGGTATTGTTTGTCCACCTAAACATGTTACATCCGTGTCTGTGAGTTAACCTTTTATTGTTACTATGAATATTTTACCGTGGTCCCCACCATAGACATACTCCTGTAACCTAGACATGAACATAGTTTCCATATTTAGAAAGAATATAAGAGTATCAATTTTAAGAATCAAGCCAGCGGTGACAGGTCTGTACTTGCGTACAACAGAGCAACATACACTTGATTCAGGTTTAAGTAAAACCGATCGCAGTCAAACCAAACTTGTTTTATTCAATTTGGCGACCTTGATCAGTATCTTAGTATTTAAGACTTTACAAGTACATTGACTCATGTTTGCTTAGTTTTGAGAGTAAGCTGAATTGAGACCAGGTCTGCACTTACGTACAACAGAGGAAACAATCAGCAAACTCCCCCAAGAGATCTCAGATATACGATCTAAAAATAGAAGTATGTCAAGCTACGCTAAGGAATTAAGACTTAGAGTCGTACATCATAAGGTGTTTACCACAGGATCATAGACATGTATTTAAGTTACTTCTTAATAACTCAGAGACCGGTGTGTATCATGCCTACCAACACATCGTATGATGAAGCTAATTTTTATAAAAACAGTTTTAAATATGTCAGATAAACCTACTGACACATCCAAGATAAACCTTAAAATTCCATTTTGTGCATGTCACCCGATGTACAATCATATCCCAAGTTGTTTACAGACACAACTCAACGTCTATTTTAAAATGTAGCAACCGTGCATTTCTTTGATACTAAAGAGTATAAAGAGTGACTGTTGCCGATTTTTTTTATTTTTTTAATTTTAACACACATAAAGGCAAAAATATACAAAAGCTAAATTTCCAAGTCACAAATTACTTTTTAGACACAAAGAACCTTAAACCGATCATATTGACCAGTTCATCAAATCGAGCACGCGAAAAGGCTTTGGTGAATAGGTCGGCACTTTGCTTAAGGGTGTCTATATGGACCAGGTCTATCAAGTGTTTTTCATAGCAATCCCGTATGAAGTGGAACCTAAGTTCTATGTGTTTAGTCTTATAGTGCTGTACGGGATTGCGTGTGATAGATATGGCAGCAGTGTTATCTATGTGAATAGGAGTCATAGTAAGAAGTAACCCGTAATCGCGTAGTTGGTGCTGAATCCAGAGAACTTGGGCACAACAGCTTGCAGTAGCAACATACTCAGCATCTGCTGTAGAAAGAGAAACCGTAGTCTGCTTCTTGCACTGCCAAGAGACCAATCGCGATCCCAGAAATTGACATCCACCAGTTGTTGACTTCTTAACTATACTGCAACCCCCATGATCTGAATTCGAATAGGCTGTAAGAGCGAAAGTCTTCTCATTTGAATACCATAGACCAAGAGTAGGTCTAGCTATGAGATAACCAAAAATTCACTTTACTGCCTTCATATGAGACACCTTTGGCTTAGCCTGATAGCGTGAGCAGATTGACACGGCAAATACGATGTCCGGCCTAGAGGCAGTCAAATACATAAGGGAACCTATCATTGAACGATAGTCCCTCTCTTTGCAATCTTCGTCTTCCTCAGCAAGTTTAAGATTGTGATTAAGCTCGATAGGAGTCCCATAGGTTTTACAATTGAGCAGGTCATACCTAGTCAACATGTCATTGACATATTTTGACTGATGTATATAAATATCTTTGGCAAGTTGCTCAACTTGTACACCTAAAAAGAATGTGAGCTCCCCCATCGCGCTCATCTCAAACTCAGACTTCATGATTTTCTCAAAGTTCTTGCACATTGCCTCATTTGTAGAACCGAAGATAATATCGTCCACGTAAACCTGCACAAGTAACATATCTTCCCTATCCCCAGACTGTTCACGAAGAATGAACAGTGTGCTATCAATGTTCCCCCTCACAAAGCCATGCTTAATCAGATGTGTAGTCAGCCACTCATACCAAAGCCTCGGAGCTTGGTGAAGACCATATAACACCTTATTTAACTTGCAGACGTATTCTGGATGTGCGGGGTCTTCAAACCAGGAGGCTGCTTAACATACACATATGTATCTACTTGTCCATATAGAAACGCACTTTTCACATCAAGTTGATTGACATGAAATCCTTTGAAGGACGCGTATGCTAGAAAAATGCGAATTGATTCCAATAGAGCAACAGGGGCAAATACTTCATCATAGTCCAGACCTTCAATTTGACTAAAGCCTTGAACTACCAGACGTGCTTTATTGCGAATCACAATGCCCCGATCATCCATCTTATTACGATATACCCAACGAGTGCCAGTCAAATGTGCACCCTTGGGTAATGGAACTACTTCCCAGACTTGCAATTTTTCAAATTGCAACAGTTCCTCTTGCATGGCCTCGACCCAGGATGGATCTTTTAAGGCCTCTTCAACCTTCTTGGGTTCAATTTGCGATAGATGACATGAATTGATAATAGCCACAAGACCCAAAAGTTGCTCAGTATCAGTCTGCTTCACTTGATGTCGCGTTTGAACTGGAGCATGAGGATCACCAAGAATATTGTCAATTGGGTGATCCTTATGTATCTGAGTCACTGGAATTGGATCCGGCACAAGATTCAGTTCCAAGTTGTTCAAATCTCCTTCAGTTGCAGGAGTGTTCGGTGAAACCTCATCATCTTCATCTTCTTGAGTATACAAGTGAGAATAGTTCATCTTTTCTGCTTCCTCTTCCTCATCCTCTTCTTCTTCCTCCCCTCATTCCTCTAATGAGGGCATGCGTGGATTATAGGGAAGCTCCTTCGTATAGGTATAATCTGTTTTAGAAGTAGAAGGAGCATATGATGAAGGTGTATCGGGAGATGGTTTGGATGTGTAGATGTGGATGCGGATGCGGGTGTTGGACTAGGTGTTGTGGCAGGTGCGGGAGTGGGTGTTGGAGTAGGTTTTGAGGTGGATGTTTGATTGGAAGCCGATTCAGGGTTCGAGTTAGATGGTTTTAATGGAGAATCTGGTGTCTCTTGAGAGAGACTGATTCCATGGAGTAGGGTGACTATCTCTTCCCCTTGATCTACCTCAGGTATGTTGAAAGAGTTAAAGACACCCTCATAGTTGAAAAACCAATCCGGACCCATTCCTTGAGGAGGATCAGTATACCGCAAACATTTAACCTCAAAGTGTTCCTCAATCTGACTTGTGGTTTTGTTATAAACTCTCTTGTTCGGAGAGTTCACTGAATAACCAAGAAAAATCCCTTCAACTGCTTTATCGTCAAACTTTGAGATTTTGTCTTTAGTAATCATAATTAAACAAGGACACCTAAATGGCTCCAGAAACTGCAGATTTGGCTTACGGTTATTAAAAAGTTTATAACATGTTTTGTTCTTCTTTTTAACCATGAGCACCCGATTCAGAACATAACAGGCAGTAGTAACTGCCTCAGCCCATAAGATTATAGGTAACTTAGAATCAGCTAGCATGGTCCGAGCTGTCTCGATGATAGTCCTATTTCTACGTTCTGCAACCCCATTCTGTTGTGGAGTTCTTGGAGCACTGAATTGATGTTCAATGCCTCTTGCAGCACAAAATAACTCGAGAGTAGAATTCTTGAACTCGGTACCATTATCACTACGCAGTCTCTTCACCTTTAAGTTGCATAGATTTGCTAACTTATCCAACAAATATACCAGAATGTCCGCAGTCTCACCCTTTGAAGCTAGAAAGTAGACCCACGAAAATCTTGAGTAGTCATCCGTAACTACCAAGCAATAAGATCTGCCACCAATACTCTTTGTAGAAATGGGACCAAACAGATCCATATGTAAGAGCTCCAGTGGTGCAGCAATAGAATTCACTATCTTAGACTTATGGGACTTTTTGTGGAGTTTGCCCTTGTGGCAAGAAATACAGTCATCCTTTAAAGAAAAGGACTGTTTTGGAACTCCATTCACCAAATCATTCTTTATGAGGAAATTCATTTTACGGAAATGAATATGTCCCATTCGTCTGTGCCAAAGAAATGATTCTTTCTCAGAAGCCTTTGAAAGGAGACAAGTGTACTCGCTAGTTGTCTCAATAGTTTGCATATTCAGAACATAGGTGTCATCTTTCCTCGGTGCTCGCATTAGCACCCATTCCTCAGGAATGACAAAACCCGGCTTCAGTATAACACATTCAGTCTTTGTGAATGCAGTGGTATAATCCTTATCACAAACTTGTGAAACGCTCAGCAAGTTGTGATTGAGTTGTGCCACATAATTCACATTCTCAAAGCTAACATTTCCATTTGTTAGCGTTCCACGACCCGAAATCGTTCCTCCTGTATCTCCAGCAAAGGCAACATATCCTCCTGCGTATGGTTTAATATCACAAGAAGAGACACATCGCCAGTCATGTGTCCCGAGCAGCCACTGTCTATGTACCATTTACTATCTCTCACACGTTCAGACTGCTGCAACACACAAAAATAAGGAGATTAGTGAGAAACGGTGACCCAAGCCTTTACAGACTTAGGTACACCGGAGTCATCAACAATAATCACATCAGACAGAATTTTATTTTTTAACAAATCAGAATTTTCATCTGATGGGTTATTGTTGACGACTTTAGAGTCAACAGAAGACTCTTTTCTTTTCCATACTGTAGATGGTTCGGAAATAGGTTTAGGAGTAATGTCAGGCTTTTGTTTTGACAAAGGTTTTTGCCCAACATCACTTTGCTTCTTAACCGGCTTGGGAGAGCTAGAATAACGCTTAGGTGGGGATTGTGAAAACGAATTCTTATAAAAAGAAGTTCTAGGCATTTCTCTCCCATAGCGTTGGTTAGAAAGCTTTGGACAGTCACGGATTAAATGTCCATGTTTCTTGCAATAGAAACAAGAACGCATCTCAACAAATGGTTGAGGCTGAGGATATACCGGAGGAGGAGGAGAAGCATTCCTTGAACATGCACAATGTGTACACGTTTTAAGTGGTGCTTTCTCAGGTTTATTGGTTGAAGTAGAAGGTTTGTTATGAGAAACTTTATCATTATTAACATTTAAACTTCGTTTCAAAATCTTTACAGGTGTCTGTAAAGTTTGAATGTTCTCATTTAAAACCTTTTCTTTTTCCTTTTGAACCTTAACTGGTTCAGTTTGCAAAATTTCAGGTTTAACTTCGACCTTCTTAATCTTTGGATACTCCTGTTCGGTAATATCCTCAATCTCAACGACCTCCTTAAAACTAACTGGAGGTGTACTCTCAGACTTAACAAAGGTAGGCAAGGGATACTCTGGCCATTTAGTTTTCTCCTTTGCCTGCCTTTTGGGATTGGATTTAACTTCTTTAGAGTTTGTAGCTGGCCATGATGAGTAGTCAGTCACAAGTTCTTCGGTGCCTTCCTTAACAGGCAGAGGATAGTGATTGGTAGGAGGTGGGACTGAGTTATACCCTAGTCCTGCCTTACTACTTGTATTTGTCCTCTGCTTGTTAATGATTTCATCGAAAACATCACGAGACTCTGAGAAACTTGAGATTTTTTTATTAAAACTCACAGACCGAGACTTTAATTCGGAAAGTTCTTTATTCAACAAATCAATTTATGTTAAATAGCTTTTAATTGCATCTTGTTGACTAAAGACTTTTGCTTTAAAGGTTTGAGTATCTAACTTATAAGCTTCAATCTGCTTATCATAAAGTCTTTCATTACCTTTTAGAAACTTATTTGACTTAGTAAGTTTCTCGACCTTTTCTCTCAAGTTTACATTGTCTATTTGAAAACCTTTTAAAGAAGCTTCCAATTTAATACAAGATAAATAGGTAACAGGTTCTTCAGGATCATTATGTACCTCAGGTGTGATGTGAGCCATTAAACATTGTTGATACTGCTGAGCTTGAGCGATCCAATCCAGACTAGTAGGCTCGATCACAATCAAAGCATCAGAAGTTCCAGTCTTCGGTACATCTTTCTCAGGAGTCTTAGGAGGAGATGGTTTAGTGAGACCTGATGGTGGCATCTTTGGTTTCTCACATTCTCGGGCAAAGTGTCCCAAGTTCTGGCATTTGTAGCAACGAACCTTGCTCTTATCAAATCCAAAGCCAGATTTGCCGGCTCCTTCCAAACTCTTGCGTCCAGTTCTTTGTAAAAACTTCTGTACCCTTCTCGTGATCATGGCGATATTCCAGTTTAAATCCATCTGTTCAAGATCATCATCGTCCAGCTGGCCGTAGTCCTCCTTTGTTAATTCCAGAGTGGTATTTGGTTGTGACACCAAATCTTTGTAAGAACTAAGAAAAGCTGTATAAACGGCAGCTTGTTCTTCGATGGCTGGTGAAATAGGAGTCTGTGCACCTTGTGAAGTGCCAGCAGAATAGACTGATGAATAACCACCAGTGGAGCTTGGTTGAGAAGTGATATCTGACATAAACGCCAATCCACCAGGAGTATTTCCAGAACTAACTTTACCATCATACAAAGATGGATTTTGTACAAAACCCCCACTTTTACATTCTTTTTTCTTCAACTCCATAGCATGTGCTTGGAGTATCCCAACTAACTCATCCAACTTCCACGTAGCCAACTCTTGATTGTCCTTTAACATCTGTACCTTGACATCCTAATCTTTGGGTAGTGCATCCAAAAGCTTCTTATTAATTAAAGGTATAACCACCTTCAAGAAAATCACCCACAAGCTGTGTGTATCTAGTGAACAAACTAGTCGTGGTCTCATTAGGCACAATATCAAAGAGATCGAATTATTTATTGATCAACTCTAACTTCGCCTCCTTGTATTTCTCATTACCACCGCAACGAAGCTCAATTGCATTCCACAGATCATAGGCAATATCATGTTGTTTGAACATGCGCAGAACATCTGGAGTTAAGGCCATCTTTATTGCTGAAAGACATTTGCGTTCAGTATCATACTCCTTACGTTCCTCAGGAGTCATAGCCTTATAAGTCTTAGCTGGAGGAACACCACGATAGTTTCCCTCAGCTAATGGTCGTACATATCTTTCAGTAAGTGGACCCCATAGTTCCGGACAATGAAAATCGATATACTGCTCAAATCGTGATCTCCAGTATGTATAGTCCAAATCAGCAGTAAAAATGGGAGGTTTACTACTGGTTCCAACATCGTTACCTTGTTTAATCATTTCCCTAATGCTTTGAATAGTTTCCCTATCCGACATTGTAGTATCCTTAAACAAAACTAGCAAAAACAATCTGAAACTTGCGATGTTGTAGATAACGTCGCAACTTGCTTATGCGACGGCGTAAGTAACGTCGCAAACGCGAAGGATTCAATTAAGAATCATAAACAAACAACGTTGATAATTACGTCGCAGAAGACGTCGCAAAATCACACTACGTCGCAACAAGACGTCGCACCACAATGTCGCAAAACCAATTAAGGTCAAAATAACGACGTCGCTAACGAAGTCGCAACTAACGTCGCAGAGACCAAATTAGGTCAAAATTGATAACGTCGCAGGAGACGTCGCGGATGATGTCGCAAGCAACGTCACAGTAACGAACTGAGCTGCGGCCAGAAACCCTAAAAACGAAAACTTTAACCCTAAAACGAGTTCCTCGATCCAAAATGACGAAATCCCTCACAAGAATCCCAGAGACCACGATCGAAAACCTGTAATCACAAATAACAAACGTAATACTCACAAAACAATATGAATACTACCTTTATCAATCCAAAACTCGATCCGATAAGCCAAAAACGAGCACTTTCTGCTCTGAAACCAGTTGAGAGTCCCGTAACGCGGATCTTGACAGAACGAGTTAACCCAATCACTTGCGGAATCAATGATTAGATCACAAACACAAATAAGCAAGCAATCAAACACAATAATATGCAAACCAAACGTTCGTTTATTGCTTATAACCGATTAGATTACAGAGATTTCGACTGATTACGTTTAGGGTTTCGTCAACCCTAAAAATGAAAACGAATTTCGTTTATATACAAAATCTGGTACCTGCGACGTCGCACTCAACGTCGCAGGCCCAGGCCCATGTGACATTAACAACATCACAAGCCCAAAACCCTGACGTCGCACCTGCGACGTTACACACAACGTCGTAGGAGTCAGGAAATCTATTTCTATTACAAACTAACTACGAGCTAGACCAACCGATAGACACACTAACATGTACCAACAGTGTCGCTAGGGCGACACTAAATCAGATTAGGCGACATTGGGCTAGTGTCGCTATCGGATTTGGCCCTCTAGCGACACTAGCGGCTGATCATGTTTTCAATTTCGGTTTGATGGTCAAAGTGCTCGGTTTGACTCGAGACTTTTACACAAGTCTTAAAATGGTTCAAGAAGTTAAATAAAATTATTGGTTTGTGTCGGGGTTCACCCGAAGTGTCGGTTTTGTAAAATGACCAAAACAGCCCTTATGTTTATATTTTCCAGATTTTATCTCGATTGAGCTCTCGATTTGGTCCATTTTTAGTCCGAATCAAGCCTAACCAAAAATCACACTTGTTCCCCTATATGTCTAGTTTATTTATACACTTTATGATATTTTTATAAATTAATTCACTATTTTAAACAAAAATAAATATGAAGAGTGGTCGGTTTTGGTCTAAAACAGACCTTCGCTCAAAGATTGGGTTATTCACGAAAATCCGTGTATTTATGGAAATGGTCAAAGAAGAACTTTTTGTAGAGGACATCCAAATGGAGATTTTGGTATAAGATTCATGTATTGATTCATCCTAGAACTCAAGTTATAGTCGATTTGGTGAGACGAAATTTCTGAGTAGATTCTATATCATTTTGTATATGTTGTAAAAATGATTTTTAAGATGGTATTTGGACATTTTCTTGTCAAATGAGCAATCTAACATGTTTATAAATATAAAGCAAGTAATTCTAGAGAAAGAGTATAGGTTTCTTACAAAGAAAGAAGTGATCTAGAGAGGGAAAGAGATGATGATACTTGATGGGTTCTTCTAGCCCCTTTCCTTTGCTTTTTTCCTCAAAAATGAAGGTGGTTGATGGTGGTTTGTGGTGGTGGTGGTGTGGGCCGATGGTGGAGTGGGAGAAGAGAGGAGAGAGCTTTTTAGAGAGAGGAAATTGTAGAGAGAGAGGGGTGTGGGTTGAATGAGGGAATCAAGGGGATGTGTTGGTGGCTTATGGTCAACAAATACAACCCTCATTTTGAGGGTGGCTAGGCCGGCTCATGGGGGTCCCACACAAGGTGTGGTGTCTCCAAATTTTGTTCCCCGAGTTTGCGCTCCGTGCGGTGTTCGTTCTCCTGGTCGTTTAAACGTTCGTTTATATTTTAACGTTATACGTACGTGTTTTAAAAATGGTTTGAATTTTGATATGTTTAAATTGAAGTATTGTTTATAATACTTGGAAGACATTTCTAAAAATGTTTGGTTATAGTGTCGGTGTGACAACTCTCCAAATTAGGTATTAATTAAACATTAAGCATGTGCATTCTTACGCTAATTTCCTGGTTAAGTTTAAACAAAACTTTTTGTTGTGATGTAAGTCTAGCAAGCCCAAATACTTTTAAACAAAAAGTATTACGTAATACGTAATTATGTATAATTATGTACAAATGTATCGGAACGAACCCGACAAAAATAAATGACAAAAGTTCGTGACACAAAAATAATTAATAATTCAATTATTAATTATGAGCATTGGACCAATTAAACTCGTGCAAACGAATGACATATAAATATATATATATATAACACATATATATATACGGACTTTATAAATTATACGATTTGGATACAATTACACTACTGGGATATTTAAGACTTATTAAACAAACGTGACATTATTAAAAACAGATGACATTTATTTTATAAACGGAATAAATATACTAATGAGTTTTATAACAAATAAAACTTATAACGTTTTAAATACGTAAACTACGTATTGCAATATATATAAATATATACGAAAACATATGTTATATGTATATATACAAACCGACACTTGGATTATGTCACGATTATACGTTTTCTTAACAAATGAAAACTTATATATATCGTTATACCTAAACAACGTATACAAAAACATACGTACATATATATAGGCATACATATACACATATGTACATACAAATCTCATGATTATATGTTTACATATATATACAATCGGATTTCACGTTTAACAAACGGATGACCTAATTATATACAACAAATATATTTACATACGTATACATATATAGAACAAGTATATGTACAAAGGAGACAAAACGACATACAATTATATATACGACTACATACGTGTATGTACATTTAACAATATTTCAACACAATGTCACCAACAAATTCAATGACTTATATTATTAAGAAATCAACAATTTCTTCAAACAAACAAAATATTAACATAAGTTGATCAAACAAATCAAACGTACTTATGTTAATACATTTATTGTATATAGGTTAACACACCTTGGGATATTACCTGTCGGCTGCTAGCTTTCCTTACCGAGCAAATCACCGTGAGTTCACAGCCCCTGCTTTTCAATGTTTTATGCTTTTAAACATAGGGGTGTAAACATAGAAACTGCATGCGAACACATGCATCAAACTATATAAATGCTTTATTGCTTTATACAACTGTTTGATATAAATTACATATACACAACTGTTTTGGGAATTAGACATTGTATCCTAGTACGAACCCAGACTTGAAATGTGTGCATGAAAGACCTTATGTCATGCAGACTGTAACCATTAACTAGGTGACTCTAGCCACTGAGTATACGAATAGTACTATTGCCGTGACGACCCTACTACGGTTGGAGCGTATACTTAAATGTCCTTCAGGCAAACAACATAAGTTTTGGTTGTGGTTTGGTTATAGGGTTAGGCCGCGTTACTTTAACCTGCGAGGTTTAGCTCACCTTTCAGGGGATCATAAGTCTAAGTATTTCCCACTTACTGTATAGGATTAACATATCCTACAACTGTTTTATACCAGAGGAACATTCTTGACAACTTTAAATACTGGTAAACAACCAGACTTACATTTTGGGTGACAACCCACATAAACCTGTATTTTTGGGTAACAACCCTACAATCTTGTATTTTGCAAACCCTGCAACATTTATTTATTGAATGAAATTTCAATAACACAAACATAAATGGTTTAACATACCTTACATTTATACAAAACCTGTGAATTCACTTAACATATTTGTTGATGACTTTTCTTTCTATGTTTTACAGGAAATTAGCTATGTAAGTAAGCAACGCATGCATTCAGGATGGACAACCCTGGACTACTTAGGATGACACATACTTTTGGGACAACTTTTGGGGATTTCCCTAGTATAACTGCAATCATTGCAGTCATACTTGTGAAATCTTATTTTAAAACTTGTGGATTGTAAAACTTAAATGTTTTAAACTCTACTACTACTGTTACGACTTACATAGTCGTATTACTTTTGTAACAACTATTTAAAACTGGCATCCTTATCTATTATGTTGCGCAATAGCCATATGCTCTGAGTATGTATGTATTGTTTGGTTGATTTCACTGCTCACGCCCCGTCACGTCATCAAAGCTTCCGCATGTTTAATTAGTACTAATTGTGATTAGCGTTTGGCGGGGTGTGACAGACTTGGTATCAAAGCCATTGGTTATAGCGAACTAGAAGTCTTTAGGTGACTGAAAACCTTAGAGACCTAGACTATAGCCTTGGCTAGAAACATTTATGCATTCACGCATACATACTTTGCATACAACTAACATACGACTGACACGTCGCATACGATTTCTTTTGTCTCAGCATGTCGAGACAAGCGCCTATCCACATCTCTAACTCGGAGGAGGAGCCGATGGAGGACTCCTACCAGAGCCTTGCGAGTTCGGGAGTCGAGAGCCCGACTGTACATGCTAGGGCCACTTCAGATGACACCTATGTTCCACCACCCACACTTCCTAACACTACACCTGTTGACCCGCACTCCACTACTAGGTCTCAGTATCACATTGGAGAGACATCTAGTAGACCTGCCATGAGGAGGACTGCTAGGATTGTGATCCGAGACTTCCCTACCGGACCACTAGCGCCGAGGGACAGGGCGCCCATGGCTGATGCTGAGGAGCCACCACAGAGGATGTTCCCACATCTAGACTGGATGCCTCCTATGCTTAGGCATTGGAGAGCCTTAGAGGATGTTCCATCTGCCTTGGAGACCGGAGAGTCTTCCCGACCACTGTCTATTACTGGTGAGCCTCTAGAGCTTACAGTTGTCACCCTAGTTGCTGTGGTACGTGCCCTATTCGGGTTACACTATGGCACACACAGCTATATCAGAGAGTTATGCAGTGACACTTCCTGTCTAGATGAGGATGTGACGTCTATCTATGGACGTCTCAGTACTGTGGAGACACATGTGGATGTGGACAGGGAGTCTGCAGATATTACTCGCACACGTGTGGCTGCGCTGGAGAGACATGTTAGGATAGCTGGGTTGGTGATTGGAGCTTGTGTGCTGACGGCTATGCTGAGGATAGCTGTGGGATTGTTTTTACCATATTTCCGTTAGACCTAGGTATGGCGGGTTGTGCCTACTTGGATTGGATAGCTTATTTTTGGTTGATGGGTATACCAGGAGACCCATCACGCATTAGGTAGACTTGTATCAGGTGGGCACGTGTATGTATTTATTAGCTTTGTACTAGGAAAACTGATGTTAGAATGGGTATATGTATAGGAAAACCCATTGTCTTTTGTATAGCGCTAACCGTTGATGGGCATATTAGGGATCCCATCTTGTTTGTACGAAACTGTTGTATCAGCGTTGTACCCTTTTGATATATTATGACTTATGTTGGTTTGTACTTCGTATTCAATTCATTTTTCTGCAACCATAATGTTTTATCAGTACCTATATGCATATGATTGAAAGATAACCCCTCGATAATTATTGTAACCATTTCTTGCAAACCTTGAAATATACCACACATTGAATTATTGATTTTTATCTTGAATTCTATTGAACCTTGATTGTGTTAAATGATAATGAAAAGAAATATGTATTTAGCATTATATAATGACGCCTGGCCAACGTGATTATATTGTACAAAGTACATATGGGCGTTTCAAAGTCGTGTGACCTATAATATGAAACCTTATTCTTCAATCCTCCATACTATTTCTTTGATAGACAATGTGAAATCTTGTTCATCACATTCATTATCTTGGCATTGACTTCTGCATTTTATTCATCGCAGAACGAAATCATGCCACCAAAAAGACAAATCACTAAGAACAGTCGACGGACGTCTACACCACCAGCTCATGAAACCACTCCACCACCTAACATCGAAGAAACCACTGAGCAGATGATTGCGAGGCGGATTGCTGAAGGCATTGCCCAGTATGAGGCAAGCCGCAACCGCGATCAGGGAGTGAATAACAGTGGATCAACCCCTCCTAATAGTGAACCGCCTGTGAACACTCGGCGCGGGTGTTCATATAAAACATTTCAGGCTTGTAAGCCTCTCCCTTTCTGTGGCACCGAGGGTGCTATCGGCATCATCCACTGGATAGAAAAGATGGAATATGTGTTGGACATCAGTGATTGTTTACCAGACAGTGCGGTGAAATATGTCGCCTGTACCTTAGCTGATAAAGCTTTGACTTGGTGGAACAGTCAAGTCCAATCACTTGGACGACCAGCTGCCTACCCCATGACATGGGAAACATTGAAACGACTGATGTTAGAAGAATTCTACCCTCGAAGTGAGATGCAGAAAGTTGAGACTGAGCTGTGGAACATTGCTATGATTGGTGCCGATGTCACTGGTTATACAACCAAGTTCCAGGAACTAGCTCGCCTTGTGCCACATATGGTAACACCCGAGTACAAGCGCATTGAGCGTTATGTATATGGTCTGGCACCACAAATCCGGAGTTTGATTACGTCCTCCAAGCCTGACACGTTCAGGAGCGCTGTTACCTTAGCACAGAGTCTGACCGACGAGGCAGTCAAAATGGGGACACTTACCAAGAAAACTGTATCGGGTAAGGTTGAGCCGAGCAGTGCTGAAGCTGGTAGTTCTGGAGGTAAGAAACGAAAGTGGAACGACCGTCAGGGTCAAGCCAACAAAAAGGGATCTGAAAACCCGAAGTCTTATGCTGCCACCATTGTGGAACCAAAGCCATACTTGGGTAACAAACCTAAGTGTGATAAGTGTAGCAAACACCACGAGGGTGAGTGTTGGTTTTGCGACAGCTGTAAGGGATGGGGTCACAAAACCCAAAACTGTAAGGTTAATGTTAGGATATTTTAATTTGATGATACAAAATAATTAAAGACGAGGGACTAAAAGTGAAGATTGTTTAAATTAGTTTCCTTGTACCTTAATGATTTCTTTGTAACCCTAATATCTCTAGTATATAAAGAGATGTAGGGAAGTAGGTTTTGGTGTGCACACATAATGTAAACCCGTAGGGTTTTGGTTTAGCCTCAAGATCAAGTTTTCTTGATCCTGTTGCAATCGTGTAACCGTTCTATTGTGATCGAATAGAATTGAGGCTTGACTGATAACTTTGATGTTCTTGTTCTTATTCCGCTGCATATTTTATCATTGTTATCATTCATGATTGTTAATCCTAGATCAAGACCTAAACAGTCTCGAGCTTAAACGATCTCAAGTTTTAACAATTGGTATCAGAGCAAGGTGGCTCGTGATCTTGGATCTACAAGTTTTAAAAGTCTAGAAGAAGATATTGAAGAAACCCTAGAAGATTGCAAGAAAAATTCGTAATTCGTCACTTTCTGCACAACCATGGTAAAAATTCCGGATCTCATTCGTTAACCGTTAGATCGTCATGAAATTTGAACCGTAGGTTACTAACATATAGGCGCACATTAGAAGGAATTTTTGATCAGAGCTTTTGATTGAGAGATATTCATTGTCGAAATTAGTTGCTGAAAGTTTAGGATTTTTCAGAACGGCAGAAGTAAAACGATCACTGTGTCTTCGTTATCCAACGAAAGTTTATGATTTTTGGATATGTTATTCAAGACATATGTATCTACATCGTGTAAAAATTTCATTGTGATCGGATGTTTCTACATGGAGATATTAAAATTCGAATCTGCTGCAGTACGTATTTGGTTTCTGTTTGCGCAGCTGCTGTAAGGTAATTGTTCTGTGTTCGTTAACCGTTGGATCGACTAGATTTTTGGATATATGTTTCATGGCACAGAGATGTACAATGATTCAAAATTTGAGAATGATCGGAGCTGTGTGAAAGGAGATGCAGAAAGTTACAGCTAGCCTTGTTTTTGACGTTTATGTCACGTGGCTGCTGAGATTGAAAGCAACGGTGGAAGTTCATTTGTTTTGGAGCTGAAGAGAATTAAAACTGTTAGTGTTGAATGTTTCAAGTTATTACCACTGTTTGTGGAATACGTTTACCACTGTTTATTCAGTTTGAAGGTTATCACTGTTTGTTTGAAGATAACCGATTACCACTGTTGGCACGATGAAGATGTTATCACTGTTTGTGTTAAGTGGAATACAATTACCACTGTTAGTTGATTTCGCTACCACTGTTTATGGTTTTGAAGATTTTTGAGAGAAATTAACACTGTTAGTTGATTTGGAGTTTGAGATCATCACTGTTAGTGCAAAACAGTTAACACTGTTAGTACTAATTGGTTACCACTGTTTGTTCAACTGATGGTTTTGGATCTCGGATTGGAATTGTTTTTTAAAACAATTTATTCTTATTGCGTTTATGGCTCGTTCATGAAGATTATATGAAGATGTGATTACGAAGAAGATCGATTATAGCTTATTTAATGTTGCAGTTGACTTTGACAGGTTTGTATCTTATCATATCTCAAGGCGGTGGATGAAGAGCTTTGAAGATAACTTGTTTGATTTGTATGGTGACGACGAAGACTTGACAAATCTAGCAAACGTGTGAGATTAAACTTAGGATGAACAATGCTCACATTTGCTATCACTTGAAAGAGTTTTGGAGTGCTCGGTGACTTATTAAAGATTAGAGATTTTAGTAGATTTCTCTAAGGTTTTCTAACCCCGATACAAAGAAGAGTGTATCTGTCTAAAATAAGGATTTTTGTCAAAGAGATCTTAAGCGGAGATTGTGATCTACTTATATATGAAATATAAGTTCGACGTCATGGTTAGTATAAGATATAAGGTACAAGTTTGGAAGATTCGACTTCTTTATCAAGTTTGTTATATTCTGTTTTCTTCATATGTGATCATTACATAGAGCTGATAGACTTCGAGATTCAAGGGATGGTTAAAACATTCATTTAAGGGGAAGCTTGTTTTTCAAGTTTTTAACCATCGGGATATGTTCATGCATTGATTAAGGAAAAAGTTGAAAAGATTCAAGTTGCTTATCTTTTTGAAGACCCCTATTGGATTATGACAAAAAGGGGAAGAAGATTCGAAGGTCAAGATATTCAGCTTATTATGCATGACATGTTTACAAGAAATCAAGAGTTAAGGGGAAGTTTGCGCGAGAAGATGTTTATTTTGTCATCATCAAATAGGGGAAGATTATTAGGATATTTTAATTTGATGATACAAAATAATTAAAGACGAGGGACTAAAAGTGAAGATTGTTTAAATTAGTTTCCTTGTACCTTAATGATTTCTTTGTAACCCTAATATCTCTAGTATATAAAGAGATGTAGGGAGGTAGGTTTTGGTGTGCACACATAATGTAAACCCGTAGGGTTTTGGTTTAGCCTCAAGATCAAGTTTTCTTGATCCTGTTGCAATCGTGTAACCGTTCTATTGTGATCGAATAGAATTAAGGCTTGACTGATAACTTTGATGTTCTTGTTCTTATTCCGCTGCATATTTTATCATTGTTATCATTCATGATTGTTAATCCTAGATCAAGACCTAAACAGTCTCGAGCTTAAACGATCTCAAGTTTTAACAGTTAACCCTACCCCTAAGGAAAACACTGTACGCCAAAACCAGGGGTGTTTTGAGTGTGGCGACACGAGGCATTATCGGAACCGTTGCCCTCGACTTAACAATCAAAATCACAATGCCAACAACGCCCACAACCGCAAAAATAGTGGAAACAACAACAACCGAGCCAACAACAACAACAACAACAACCAGCCAGCTCGTGGACGTGTGTTCATGCTAGGAGCACCAGAAGCACGTCTGGATCCTAACACAGTCACTGGTACGTTTCTAGTAAACAACCACTTTGCTTCTGTGTTATTTGATTCCGGTGCTGATTTAAGCTTTATGTCCACTGAGTTTAGACCACTATTAGAGATCGAATCCATTAAGCTAGATAACAAATACACTGTAGAGCTAGCCGATGGTAAGTTGATTGAATCAGGAGAAATAGTACCAGGATGCACCTTAAAGTTAAAAGGCCATCCTTTCAAAATAGACCTACTACCGGTAGAACTAGGAAGCTTCGATATAGTGGTTGGAATGGATTGGCTGTCACTGAACCTTGCGGAGAATATCTGTTATGAAAAGATTGTACGGCTACCATTACCGTCAGGAGAGATGTTGATGATTCAAGGAGAAAAGAGTAATCGTATGGTGAAAACGATTACATGCATGAAGGCAAGTAAGTACCTACGAAAGGGGTACCAAACGTTTTTGGTACATGTTTTGGAAAAGAAACCTGAGGAGCGACGCATAGACGACGTGCCCATTGTGCGTGACTACTCAGGGGTATTTCCTGATGAGTTACCAGGATTACCACCCCCGGGACATGTTGAATTTCATATCGACCTAGTGCCTGGAGCAGCACCAATTGCTCGTGCACCTTATCGTCTAGCTCCTTCGGAGATGCAGGAATTGTCTGCACAGTTGCAAGAACTTTTGGACTTAGGATTCATCCGACCGAGCTTTTCGCCTTGGGGAGCTCCGGTTTTGTTTGTCAAGAAGAAGGATGGATCAATGCGGATGTGTATCGATTATCGGGAACTGAACAAAGTGACTATCAAAAACCGATACCCATTACCACACATCGATGATATGTTTGACCAACTGCAAGGGTCAAGTTACTACTCAAAGATCGACTTGCGATCTGGTTACCACCAACTTAAGGTACGGGATGAGGATATCCCAAAGACTGCGTTTAGGACTCGATACGGACATTATGAGTTCCTGGTCATGCCGTTTGGATTGACAAATGCACCAACAGTGTTCATGGACCTCATGAATCGAGTATGCAAACCTTATCTTGATAAGTTCGTCATTGTGTTTATCGACGACATATTGATATACTCACGAACGAAGGAAGACCATGAACAACATCTGAGACAAATTCTGGAATTACTGGAGAAAGAGAAGCTTTATGCAAAGTTCTCTAAATGCGAGTTTAGGATGCGTGAAGTTCATTTTCTTGGTCACGTGATCAATAACAAAGGAATTCACGTGGACCCATCCAAAATTGAGGCAATTAAAAACTGGGAAGCCCCGAAAACTCCATCTGAGATACGGCAATTTCTTGGGCTAGCTGGCTATTACCGACGATTCATCGAGAACTTCTCGAAAATAGCTCAACCACTTACCACCCTAACGCAAAAAGACAAGAAATTTGATTGGGGCGAAAAGCAAGAGAACACTTTTCAATTGCTGAAACAGAAACTGAGCACTGCACCTATCCTGTCACTACCGGAAGGAGTAGAAAACTTTGTTATCTACTGTGATGCCTCGCATCAAGGATTAGGTTGCGTGTTAATGCAAAATGACAAAGTCATTGCGTATGCGTCTCGTCAGCTGAAGGTTCATGAGAAGAACTATACAACGCATGACCTAGAACTGGGAGCAGTCGTTTTTGCACTTAAAATTTGGAGACACTACCTTTATAGTACAAAGTGTACGATTTTCACCGATCACAAAAGTCTCCAACACATATTTGATCAAAAGGAGCTCAACATGAGACAAAGACGTTGGGTTGAACTATTGAATGATTACGACTGTGAAATCAAGTACCATCCAGGCAAAGCTAATGTAGTAGCGGATGCCTTGAGTCGTAAGGAAAGAGTAAAGCCTCGAAGAGTTCGAGCGTTAGGATTGACCATCCACTCGAGCCTCATTTTACAAATTCGTGACGCTCAACAAGCGGCCTTTACTCAAGAACGTATGAAAGATGAATCCCTAAAGGGGATGGAGAAACAACTTGAAATGAAAGACAACGGAGTGTTGTACTTTATGAATCGAATTTGGATTCCTTGTGTTGATGAACTACGTAGCCTGATATTGGACGAAGCACATAAGTCCAATTACTCGATACATCCAGGTGTAGATAAGATGTACCACGATTTGAAAGGCTTTTACTGGTGGCCTGGTATGAAACGAGATATTGCCACCTACGTTAGTAGATGCCTGACTTGTGCAAAAGTAAAGGTAGAATATCAGAAACCTTCGGGACTTTTGCAACAACCTGAATTGCCACAATGGAAATGGGAAAATATCACGATGGACTTTATCACGAAGCTACCCAAAACATCATCTGGAATGGACACCATATGGGTGATTGTGGATCGACTGACCAAGTCAGCTCACTTTCTAGCCATCAAAGAAACGGATAAGATGGAAAAGCTGACTAGAATCTACATAAAGGAAATTATCTCCAGACATGGAGTACCACTATCCATTATCTCTGACAGAGATGCTAGATTCACATCTCGCTTCTGGCAAACACTCCAACAAGCACTGGGCACTAGACTTGACATGAGTACTGCCTACCATCCGCAAACTGACGGCCAAAGCGAGCGAACAATACAGACGCTCGAGGATTTGCTACGAGCCTGTGTGATTGATTTTGGAGGAAACTGGGATGTTCACCTCCTATTAGCCGAATTCTCGTACAACAACAGTTATCACACGAGCATTCAAATGGCACCTTTTGAGGCGTTGTACGGACGCACGTGCCGATCACCACTCTGTTGGGCAGAGATGGATGACAGACAGTTATCAGGTCCTGAGATAGTCCAAGAAACAACGGACAAGATATCTCAAGTGTTTAATCGATTGAAAAAGGCACGAGACCGACAAAAGAGTTATGCAGACAATAGACGGAAACCTTTGGAGTTTCAAGTAGGTGACAAAGTCCTACTCAAGGTATCTCCTTGGAAAAGAGTTGTGCGATTTGGGAAACGCGGTAAACTGAACCCACATTACATTGGACCTTTTGAGATCCTAGCAAGGATTGGTCCTGTAGCTTATAAGCTTAAACTACCGCAAGAACTTAGCAATATTCACGACACGTTTCACGTGAGTAACCTTAAGAAGTGTCTATCCGACGAAGCGTTAATCATACCTCCTGACGAAATCTATATCGACGCAAAGCTCAACTTTGTGGAGGAACCGCTTGAAGTCATGGACACGAAAACGCAGAAACTCCGAAACAGTCGGATCAAACTCGTCAAAATTCGATGGAACTCGAAACGAGGCCCAGAGTTCACCTGGGAACGTGAGGATGAAATGCGCACGAAGTATCCTCAACTTTTTGAACATGTGACCGCAACTCACGACACACCTTAAATCTCAGGACGAGATTTCCCTAACGGGGGCAGAATGTGACAACTCTCCAAATTAGGTATTAATTAAACATTAAGCATGTGCATTCTTACGCTAATTTTCTGGTTAAGTTTAAACAAAACTTTTTGTTGTGATGTAAGTCTAGCAAGCCCAAATACTTTTAAACAAAAAGTATTACGTAATACGTAATTATGTATAATTATGTACAAATGTATCGGAACGAACCCGACAAAAATAAATGACAAAAGTTCGTGACACAAAAATAATTAATAATTCAATTATTAATTACAATCATTAACATATCTATAACATATAGATAGAATGAATTAAATATACGTTTAACCTAAAACGTATTATAAACGAACAGAAACAATTTTAAAACGTACCCAGAAATCACAAATGATAAAAATTCTATTTTTCTCATACGTTTGAAAGTATCTAGAACATTACCTCAAAATATGAAATCAAAATTTAACTAAAATTTGGCGTCCAATTAACTGCGCGCAGTAAAATGTACAAGATTGTACAAAAGTCTAAAATAATGAAAACATCATTATTCTGAATTTAAATAACGAACCAGGAGAACATCTACAAAATAAAAATATAAAATGTTTACTTTTATATTGCTATAATTATACCCGTACTCGAAATTAACGGGCAAAATAATGCCACCAAACCTCAATAATTGAGGAGACAACGAGCCATACCCGTTTGATTTATTTACTCCCTCCCATTTTCCTCTGTGATCTATTCTACACACACACACCACATCAAAATCATCCATCAAATTTTTTTTCTTTGATCTGGAAGAACTCAAAAAAGATCAGAAGCAACAAGCAGCAACACCATAATCATCATCTCTCGGTCTCATCATCATCTTCACCATTTTCATCTCATTGTAAGGAACTTTCGATTCTTTGATTTCTACACTTCAATTTCGTATTCTAACATGTTTATATATCATAATCTATACATACAACACATAAATTTGATGATTACTTGATTGTTCTTGAAAATGGGTTTTATAAAACCAAAACTTTGATTTCCAAATTTATGAAAATAAGTTAGTTAAAACATGATGTGAGGTGTTAAAAATGTATATTACGTTGTTATAATCGATTGGTAACAAGATATAAGTGATTTGAAACCAAAATGATCAAGTGTATATAATGCTCTGTTCGGACAGGTTCTGAAAACAACATGAATCCGGTGGATTCATGTGGAATCCGGTGGATTCCCACACAAAACTCGCACACCCGTAATCGATTTAAACATTGTCAACGAGTAAAGACACGTCCGAATCCGGCGGATTCACCTGAATCCGGCGGATTCCCAAAGCTTCACACAAATGTCTTGTGAACGCAAAAGAATCCGGCGGATTAAACTGAATCCGGTGGATTCACCCATTTTCGACCCGATCCGGCGGCTCGACCCAAGGATCCGGCGGATCCTTTATTTTGACACGAATCCGGCGGATTCAAATACAATCCGGCGGATTCAGACCCCTGGACAGCAAACCAACTTTGATTTTAAATACAAACGAGTCCACAAACGATTACAATGTATACGAAACATTTCCGAGACATAATAAACTATTGATAATACATAAACGGAACAAACTACTGGACACGGACATTGGAACAATTAAACTCGTGCGAACGAATGACATATAAATATATATATATAACACACATATATATATACGGACTTTATAAATTATACGATTTGGATACAATTACACTACTGGGATATTTAAGACTTATTAAACAAACGTGACAATATTAAAAACAGATGACATTTATTTTATAAACGGAATAAATATACTAACGAGTTTTATAACAAATAAAACTTATAACGTTTTAAATACGTAAACTACGTATTGCAATATATATAAATATATACGAAAACATATGTTATATGTATATATACAAACCGACACTTGGATTATGTCACGATTATACGTTTTCTTAACAAATAAAAACTTATATATATCTTTATACCTAAACAACGTATACAAAAACACACGTACATATATATAGGCATACATATACACATATGTACATACAAATCTCATGATTATATATTTACATATATATACAATCGGATTTCACGTTTAACAAACGGATGACCTAATTATATACAACAAATATATTTACATACGTATACATATATAGAACAAGTATATGTACAAAGGAGACAAAACGACATACAATTATATATACGACTACATACGTGTATGTACATTTAACAATATTTCAACACAATGTCACCAACAAATTCAATGACTTATATTATTAAGAAATCAACAATTTCTTCAAACAAACAAACTATTAACATAAGTTGATCAAACAAATTAAACGTACTTATGTTAATACATTTATTGTATATAGGTTAACACACCTTGGGCTATTACCTGTCGGCTGCTAGCTTTCCTTACCGAGCAAATCACCGTGAGTTCACAGCCCCTGCTTTTCAATGTTTTATGCTTTTAAACATAGGGGTGTAAACATAGAAACTGCATGCGAACACATGCAGCAAACTATATAAATGCTTTATTGCTTTATACAACTGTTTGATATAAATTACATATACACAACTGTTTTGGGAATTAGACACCGTATCCTAGTACGGACCTAGACTTGAAATGTGTGCATGAAAGACCTTATGTCATGCAGACTGTAACCATTAACTAGGTGACTCTAGCCACTGAGTATACGAATAGTACTATTGCCGTGACGACCCTCCTATGGTTGAAGCGTATACTTAAATGTCCTTCAGGCAAACAACATAAGTTTTGGTTGTGGTTTGGTTATAGGGTTAGGTCGCGTTACTTTAACCTGCGAGGATTAGCTCACCTTTCAGGGGATCATAAGTCTAAGTATTTCCCACTTACTGTATAGGATAAACATATCCTACAACTGTTTTATACCAGAGGAACATTCTTGACAACTTTAAATACTGGTAAACAACCAGACTTACATTTTGGGTGACAACCCATATAAACCTGTATTTTTGGGTAACAACCCTACAATCTTGTATTTTGCAAAACCTGCAACATTTATTTATTGAATGACATTTCAATAACACAATCATAAATGGTTTAACATACCTTACATTTATACAAAACCTGTGAATTCATTCAACATATTTGTTGACGACTTTTCTTTCTATGTTTTACAGGAAATTAGCTATGTAAGTAAGCAACGCATGCATTCAGGATGGACAACGCTTGACTACTTAGGATGCCACATACTTTTGGGACAGCTTTTGGGGATTTCCCTAGTATAACAGCAGTCATTGCAGTCATACTTGTGAAATCTTATTTTAAAACTTGTGGATTGTAAAAACTTAAATGTTTTAAACTCTACTACTACTGTTACGACTTACATAGTCGTATTACTTTTGTAAAAACTATTTAAAACTGGCATCCTTATCTATTATGTTGCGCAATAGCCATATGCTCTGAGTATGTATGTATTGTTTGGTTAATTTCACTGCTCACGCCCCGTCACGTCATCGAAGCTTCCGCAAGTTTAATTAGTACTGATCGTGATTAACGTTTGGCGGGGTGTGACAGTCGGCATTGGTTTGCTGTTTCAAGTTTCGGTTGTTTAGTCGCGTAACGTTTAAATTATACTTTTTTGTTATCCATTTGAAATTCGATGTTTTAAATAAATAATTTCTATCCAAAATAATATATTTTAATTTATAAAATATATTTTGACTGTTATTTGATTGTCGGGCGCGTTTCACGAATTTTCGTCGCATTCGGTTACGTTTAAGCAAACGTATATGTCTGATATATTATAAGCATAATATAAAATAATTATCAATGTTATTAAATAATTTCATGTTATTAAATAATTTTATGTTATTTAATAAATATTTCACCAACGTCCGTATTAATGAGTCGGAATCCATCCGATGAAATAATTGCACGATTAAAATTTTAATCGCGTACGTGTATATAAATAACAATATATATATATATAATGATACATACAATTAGCCTAACACAGCACTAATTACATGTATTAACAAAAGGATTAGGTACTAATTACTAGTCCTAATTTGTCGGGTGTCACAAAGTCGACTACTTTTAGGAGCGCAGTGGACCTGACTCAAAGCTTGACTGAGGACGCGGTCCTGATTGGAACCTTGAAAGCTGCTTCAGGGAAAAATGAACCCAACCGTACTGATGCTGGTGATTCAAGTCAAAACAAACGAAAATGGAACAGTGAGGGTAATGACCGCCAGGGTCAACAAAACAGAAATCCGGGAAACACCAGAGCAAACGCCATCACCACCACAGAACCAAAACCATATCTTGGCAAGAGACCCAAGTGTAACAAATGTGAAAGGCATCATGAGGGCGACTGCACCATCTGTGGCAAATGCAGCAAATGGGGACACCGAGCCCACGCATGTAGAAACAACCCGCCCCCTCAAGCAAACCTTGGGCGACAGAACACTGACTGTTTCGAGTGTGGTGAACCAGGACTCTACCGAAATCAGTGCCCATAGCTCAACAACACCAACAACAATCAGAACAACAACAACCACATCGCCAATAATGAACCCGACCGCGGACGCGCATACGTCATTTGTGCACGGGATGCACCAGAGGATCCCTACGCTAACATTGGTACGTTTTAGCAACCTATTATTTCGCTTTAACGTTACACTATCCGGATGTCGATTCGAACCTAACGATTGGTAAACCTTTGACCACTTAACGAACACACAACTTATCAAACTATACGACGATTATACGTGAACTATTAGATCCTTATGGCAACCTAGAGCGCCACGTAAACTATTACTATTGTTGACGACACACCTTTTCGGAAAACATGCGCAACTGGCGTTCTGACTTGATTTTTAAATCTCGGGACGAGATTTCTCTAACATGGGGAGAATGTAACATCCCGCAATTTCGGCATAATTGTAAACAGTAATTGCCCGCATTTTTATACCAATTCCCTAACTTAGAGTGAATTCATAACACATTTTAGAGATAAGTCTAGCAAAGCCCAACTAATTAATACGCGTAGTATTACATATTTTGAGACTTGTATAAATACGTAAAAAATAATTGGAACAAACGCGACAAAAATATACGACTGTTGGTGAACAGAATTATTTAATAAAATGAAATTTATTAAATAACATTAACGTTTATTAAATATTATGTTATAATATTTACAAAGTATATTGTAATGTGTAACATTTATTTCGTAAACTGAAACAACCCGAAACATAAACGTAAAACTGAAATAAAACAAAGTTAAAATTTTATAACTCAACAAAAATTTCTTTTATAAAATATGTCAACTGAAAATATAGTCGAATACGCATTCAAAAATTTACCAATTAAAATATTTTAACATTTAACGATCGAGTAAACGAACACCGCACGGAGCGCAAACTCGGAAACAAAATTTGGGGCAACCTACACAATGGTGGGCCACCCCCAAACCGGCCCCATACCCCCCCACCCAACTCCACTCTTTCATTTTCATTACACCCAAACACACTCCAACTCTCACCTCTCTCTCTCTAACACTCTATCTCTCTCTAAAAATTCATCAAAAATCCACCAAAAACTACCATTAAAACGCCATAAATCATCAAACTCCTTTGGAATAAAACGATCACGACAACGAGCTCTACATTTTCATCTTTTTGGATTTCTCTCGCGACAACTTTATAAGATCCCGACAATTCTCGAAATCTCTTAAATCTTTGTTATTTTACTTGCATGTTGTTAGTATAAGCTTGAAATGTCCAAATATGGGTTGGGTAAAAGGATCGGACCAAACGAAAACTGGAAAACACGTTTTTGGACTCAAAAATCCCAATCAGTCGTAAGTGTCGCACAGCCAGATCCAGCGTAGCGTCACTTCCTTAAGTAACGCATTAAGTGTCGCCAAAAACCCTCTTTTTGCGTCACTTCGTTAAGTGTCGGTAAACCGACACTCCCTTCGGCACTAACCTAAGTGACGCCTAAAATTTGATTTTTCTTTGTCCGATACTACCAACAAGTGACGCATAAAACTATTAAACATTATTAGCGACACTTACTTAGTGACGCTACCCTAAGGCAAGTGACGCCTCAAGTGTCGCTAAAAACAGAAGGTTTATAACTACTTTTTCACTAAGTGTTGAATTTAACCTGGAACGGATATTTACATACGATACGATACGCGAACTATACAAATATTATAAACACACTTATACTATCGAAATGCGGATTTCAAGACGTCACCAACGAGTCGGATACATTTTCACAACTACGAAATACAAACGTACATATTTAACAAACGCTTTGGACATAAATTGGTTGTACGAACACTAGTATAGGTGGTCGACTTAGACATCCACATACTTATTAAATCTCATACGTTTAGTGCGTTAGGAGATTTCGGACTAGACTTGGGCTTTAGGCTTTGCTAGCACTCACACTTTACATAACTCAACAGGTGAGTTCACAGCCCCTACTTTTACTGCTTTACTACTTTTGAACAGGGGTGGAAAACATAGTTACTGTTTTACTATTGCCATAGCTTACTTTGACTATATAAAATGCTTTTATGCTTTTATACTTGTAGATGGTTGACTTCGAATGTATTTATGCTCTACTCTACAGCTTGAGTACTTTTAAACATTATTTATGAATGATTTCATACCCTATTACAAACCATTTATGAAAGGCTATTAGACCTTTATACAAACCGAATTTTATGAAACAACATTTTCATAAACATTTAAAAAGTCCCTATGTCTTGTGCAAACACACACAGAAAGTCCCTACGTCTTGGGCAAACATACACAAAAGGTCCCTACGTCTTGGGCACACGCACAGAAAGTCCCTACTTCTTGGGCACGCATTGAAAAGTCCCTACGTCTTGGGCATACAGAAAGTCCCTACTTCTTGGGCAAGGTTCCATCCTACGTCTTGGGTGAAGGCTCTACTTCTTGAGCAGATGGGTCCTACGTCTTTGATACCAGTCCTACTTCTTGGACACAACCTAAAAAGTCCATACTTCTTGGGCAGACACTGTTAAGTCCTACTTCTTGGACAAACGTTTTAGTCCCCACTTCTTGGGCAAACATTGATAGGTCCTACTTCTTGGATAAACTTTGCAAACTTATAGGATTCGCATTTCCTACTGAAATCTAAACTGTACTTTTGAGCGACATCCCAACAAAACTTCACGTTTGATGAGCATTACTTACATTGTTATGACAAAACATTACAAACATACTGGTTGATCAAACTTTATACATAAACTTAAAACCTGTTAATTCACTTAACCCCGTTGTTGACTTTTACTATGTTTTTCAGGGAATTAGCTGCACGTAAGATCCGCCTGCACACATGGAACATAGGCGACCCACGAAGGAATAGGATGCCAACTTTTAACAACTGGATTTCTTTTATATAACTAAAACTGTTTAGTCATATTTACGAAATCTACTTTTTTAAACTTAACTACTTTTACACGTGTACGATTCGATGAATCGTAAGACTTTGTAACTATTACTTTTGGCATCTTAATATACATGTTCTGTTGTAATCATATGCTCTGATATGTATGCATGTACTTTGCATACGTGGCACCCCCAGCTTATACCAATGCTTCCGCTAACCGAAATCAACGAATTTGGGGTTGTTACACATATGCGGATAGAAATTTGAGAAATGTTATACTTGTTTATAGAGTAAATTACATTGTGAGTCTATGTGGTATGCACGTTATTTCATTCTCAGTTTCTGAGTCGTTTTTTTTGCGGTCCCAGTCCCTCGACCCGGGTTTATATTTCACTCCCGGTCCCTAATCCTAACATCGATTAATTTTTCTCTTTAAGTCATCCAACTTGCGGGGTACAAAAGGGCAAAAAAGACTTTTCAAGGGCTTGAAAAAGGTAGGTGGATGTTCAAAGACTGAAAAGGGGGTTCACAATAAACGAAAAGTCATTTTCGCCATCTTGTGCCACGCACGTTGACTGACTTAACGTGTAAAATTAACCGCCGCTATGAGTCAGGAACCAGGAATAAAACATAAACCCGGGTCGAGGGACTGGGACCACAATATAAAAAGACCCAGGGACTCATAGTGAAATAACGTGTACACCACAAGGACTGAGAATGTAATATACTCCTTATTTATATAAAGAAAAAGTATAGAAATTGATAGTCCCGTACGTAGGATCTGATCGGATCGTTTAATCAATTGCAAGTGCGAAAATCAAACAATCAATTACTGATTCACGAACACACGATTCTATAACGTTTCGTATATATTCACAATTGAGAATAAAACGTTTTACAGACTCTTCTCTGCCTCTCTCACACACAAAAACGGCTCCCTCACTTATCACACAATGTCTAACCCTAATTTTGTCTCTAACTCCTCTATTTATAGTCTAACACCTCTAGCGACACTTATCACACAATGTCTAACCCTAATTTTGTTTCTATATTCACTATTTTCATACATTTTTCTATCTATTACATATTGACAAATATCCAGACTAATTGACTTTGACACGTACATATATTGACCAACTGACTGACACACAAAATGCACCAACAGAAATGTTTAGTATGTGATTGTCCCTAACCTTGGATCTAGTACGAACCGAGTCACTCAATCGTTTGCGGAATCAACGATTAAGTTATACACTAAACACACGAACAATCAATACGCAATGAATATCAAACGAAACGTATTATATTGTATTATAATCGGTCAGATTACAGAGATTTCGACTAATTGCGTTTAGGGTTTCGTCAACCCTAAAACAGAAAACACAAAACGTTTAAATACAAAACTGGCACCTGCGACGTCGCACGCTACGTCGCAGGCCCAAGCCCATGCGACGTTGGCTACGTCGCAGGCCCATACCTGACGTCGCACCTGCGACGTTGCACGCTACGTCGCAGGAGTCAGGAATACTAATTCTAATTACAAACTACGAGCTAGACCAACTGACAGACACTAAACATGTACTAACAAACTCCCCCGTGTCTTCAGCTTGGTCTTCAAAAATCTTCTTTAAACCCAGCCCGCAGGAAATTGGCCGTCGGCATGAATTCCATTAGCTACGCAAACAGTAACAACATTGTAAAACTGCTGTGCTAAACGTCTGTTGACTTCATTCTTCTGACCAACACGAATCCGATTATCATAGAGTTTTCTTAAATCTTTTTCATGAAAATTAATCAAACTCATCGGATCATACAGTCTAAACGTTGCTTGCTTCAAATTCCATATACCTCCAACTTCTGGCCACGGTTCAGAATCTGGAACGAAAGTAATAACCGCTTCACCAGTCTGTGAATCAAGTTCCCATTTTACAAGTCTTCTCAGAAAATAATAAGGAACTGATTCCAGAGGTATCTCAGTCAAACAGTTAGCAGGCGAATAGTGAACTTTAACCAAAGGCTTCCTGGTGACTGGATCAATCTTCTTTTTCCACGTATACCGAGTTCCCAACGTCGGTTTCAATTTAGAATATGTCTTCGATAACACTTCCCGACGTAAATTTCTCTGAATGAACTCAGCATAATCATTTTCGAACGGATTGATCAATTTAAGCTGAGCTAATCGATTAATCTCTCCTTTTGGCAACGTGCTCAATCTATCAAAACGCATCCTGAAGTACTGAACTCCATCTTCTCTCTTAATCATAAACAGATTCATCTGACACTTCCAGCTTTTAATAACACCGGTATAATTTCGACTAACCCGGTACACTTGACATTTAACTGGAATAGGAACTGGATTTCGTCCCTTAGGCCACCATTTCTTATTTCTTTCTCTCTTTTCTTCAGCAGTTAATTTCTTCTTAGGAATATCAGAAGATTCAGTTTCAGGAACTGCTGAGTCCGGTGCCTGTGTCTCTGAAGCTGGAGTTGCAGCAGAACTTGATTCTCCATGTTGAGCTTTATCAAGACTCTCGTCTTCACTTGAATCAGATTCTATAATTGGTGCACCATCGTAAGCTTCCCCAGATTGTGCATCATCATATGTTTCATCTGCATTCAACTGTTCCTCTTCAATCGAAACATCCTCATTCATCTCAAACACATTCTCTGTTTCTTCCTCAGATCCAACTCCACTGGCCATTATCTGAATAAACGATAAATCAGCAAATGAATAGTCAACAGCCAGCGGTCTCGGTTGCCCTGGAATATCATCAAGACAAAAATAATCCAAATGTGAAATATTTTCATTAACATTTTCAATTACAGGGTTGGGATTTACAGACGCAGGTTCACTTGACTCTAAAGTGGGTATCCCAGACCCATACTCCCCCGAGGCAAGAAACCTGCCTTCCAAAACATTAACCCTAAGCTTCGTATCCTCAAGCTCCTTAGACTGCACCTCGATCAACGCAGCTTGTTCAGCAATCTTTTCGTCTTGAGCCTCCAGCTTTTGCTTCATCTGCTGCATATCTTCCATTATCTTTTGCATGAAAGCTGGAGTCGGTTGAATCTCAAAATCAGGTTGCTGCTGTGGATTGACTGGAGCTCTGGCTGATGAAGAACGACGAACACGACGACGAGGACGATAAGTTTCATCAGCAGAATCATCACCGTCTCGTGTACGTTTCCCAGTATCCCTTGGAGGTACATACTTGCGTCCTGCCCTGATCCGACGCTGAATTCTCAAATATCTGAATGAATCGGATAACCTGATACGTTCCATCTCAGAGGGATGCGGAACAGTACCATCCGAATGCTCAGGCGTCGGACCCCCATCCTGAGGACCTACATTGGCCGGTTCTTCAGAATCAGAACTCTCGACCGTGTCGTGAGATGCTGGATTGTCTGAGTCCATGTGGCCAAACTGCTCGATGTTGTCCAAAATAGCATCCACATGCTCCCCCGCAGCCTGAACAGGAACATTCATAAGCGGTCGCTGCGGTTGCTGTGGTGCCGGAATATCCATATACTGAGGTTCTGGGGGTGGTACATAATTTCCATCCACAATAGCACCGAATAAGGGAACATCCCTTGGTGCCTCGACCCCTTTCTCATACCCTGCACAAATAGTGAAAATCCGACTCATCATCGGTGAAATCTTTAGCGGCTGATCGATATCACCCTGTGCCTGAAGATCCGGATGATGACGATTGATGTGCAACTGTACAAATCTCGGATATAAAATCCATTTCTGATCCCCGGCATTCGCATTATCAACCATAGCCTTGAAGATAAATCCCGAGAAGTGGAACGGCTTGTTGTATACTAACGCTAACATAGCAGAAGCCAGACTTCGGCTCATCCCATCCGTTCCACCTTTCCGATTCCCCAAGCAAACAATGATCACATGCATCAAATATCTCCAGACGCGTGTGAGATTCGCTTTTCTATACTGATCAGAGGGAATCCCGGGATATCCTATCCGTTGCATAGCTCCGGTAACGAAAATATGATCAAAACCGACAGGCATATCCGGTTGATCATTTAGCTGTAAAAGTTCCCGAATACTCTGTTCTGTAATAGTGATCTCCGTACCCAGAACGGTAGAGACCAATCGTCTAACGTCGTTATCAGTAACAACAGTCGCATTTCTCCAAAAAGGGTTGATCAGATTTCCAAACGCCATAGTGTTATCGGAAATGGCGTGGAATACCCTTGAACGTCTCAAAAACGCGATCATCTGACGATACGGTGCAGCTTTATCAGAAGTGTCAGTAAGGTAAGCAGCCGTATTGTGACGAGCTTCGAAAATCAAAGCCATATCTGCAAGAACAGAAACAGATTGCAACTCGAAAAAGATTAGAAAAATAATGTTACATTTTTACAAACTTCCTGGAACTAGCGACATAGCCACTGACGTCGCAATAACACAGAGCGACGTAGAACTGTACGTCGCCAAAAATCAAAATAAATTGAAAAGCGACGTAAGGCCGGACGTCGCATAAAATTCGAGCGACGTCAAGAGGGACGTCGCATTTTGCAATTTATTGTGAATTTAATCACTTTATTTAAAATAGCGACGTAGAGTGGTACGTCGCATCGGACGTCGCAGTAAAAGCGACGCAGGGAAGGGCGACGTAGGAAATTAATAATAATTAATTAAAGCGACGTAGGCCACGACGTTGCAGCGTACGTCGCACTGACGAACAGGCGTCCCCAACCCAGAAACCCTAACCCTCGAATTTAGGGGTTTTCAAAATCAAACGCACTACAAGGTGCGGCTAACGATGGTGATCACGAAAACATAATTTATAACCAGTAATTTACACGATAGACCATCTAATTTATCCCAAAACCGAAACCCTTTTAACCCGTAATACATACATAGCAATTAAACATAATATACACGGTGAAAAATGGTAAAATCGGTACCTAAGTGTGCGGAATAACGAGTAGATCATAACTACGTAAGTGAATCGGAATGAAAACGGCTACAAATCACGAAAAATGCTCGAAAATTGCTACGTCGCAAATCGCCAATGGTACGTCGCAGGCTACGTCGCACGTGAATAGTGAATAGTGTGACATGTTACGTCGCAGTTGAGACTATATATAGTCTAACCCTACATGCGACGTAGACTGGGACGTCGCAGGCGACGTAGAGTGGGACGTCGCATAGAGCAGTTTTGATTCAATTTCGAATGTTTCAAAAACCGTTAACTCGTTATGTTAGCAAATAATTTCCAAATGACTTGTGACTTGGGAAAAATAACTTAGAATAAAAATAAAGCATAAAACTAAAAAATCTTTTTGGTATTTTCTTTAATTTTACAAAAAGTAAAAAATTAACAAAATAAAATTACTAACACTCTATTTTTGGTGACGGAGTTGAGTTGTCTGATTAGGGATCATATCGGAATAACATGCATTTATTAGGAATAGTAAGTGTTATTTCGATCATCAGTATATTTGTCCACTTTAAATTTACGTGGCACATTTAAAACACCTGTTATAAAAATTATTTCAAAAACGATTATTGGTATTGTTTGTCCATCTAAACACGTTACATCCGTGTCTGTGAGTTAACCTTTTATTGTTAGTATGGATATTTCTCCGTGGTCCCCACCATAGATATACCCCTATAACTTAGACATGAACATAGTTTCTAAATCTTGAAAGAATATAAGAGAATCAATTTTAAGAATCAAGCCAGCGGTGACAGGTCTGTACTTGCGTACAACAGAGCAACATAACTTGATTCAGGTGTAAGCAAAACCAAATGCAGTCAAACCAAATTTGTGGCGACCTTGTTTAGTATCTTAAATTTAAGACGTTGCAAGTGCATTGACTCACGTTTGCTTAGTTTTGAGAGTAAGCTGAATTGAGACCAGGTCTGCACGTACGTACAACAGAGGAAACAATCAGCATACTCCCCCAAAAGATCTCAGATATACGATCCAAAAATAGAAATATGTCAAGCTATGCTAAGGAATTAAGACTTAGAGTCGTACATCACAAGGTGTTTACCACATGATCATAGACATGTATTTAAATGACTTCTTAATATCTCAGAGACCGGTGTGTACCATGCCTACCAATACATCGTATGATGAAGATAATTTAGATAAAAACTGTTTTAAGTGTGTCAGATAAACCTACTGACACATCCAAGATAAACCTTAAAATTCCATTTTGTGCATATCACCCGATGTACTATCATATCCCAAGTTGTTTACAGACACAACTTCAACATCTATTTTAAAAATGTAGCAACCTTGCGTTTTCTTTAATACTAAAGAGTATAAAGAGTGGCTGTTGCAATTTTTTTTTTTTTTAAATTAAATTTAAAAACAAAAAAAAAATCCAAGTCACAAATCATTTCTTTGACTGAAAGAACCTTAAACCTATCAGATTGACCAGTTCAATAAAACGTGATCGCAAAAAGGCTTTTGTGAAAATGTCCGCACACTGCTTAAGGGTCTCTATATGTACGACATCTATAAGGTGTTTCTCAAAGCAATCCCGTATGAAGTGGAACCTAAGTTCAATATGTTTGGTCTTAGAGTGCTGTACGGGATTGTGAGTTATAGATATAGCAGCTGTATTATCAATGTAAATAGGAGTCATAGAGAGATTGAACCCGTAATCACGCAGCTGATGCTGAATCCAGAGAACTTGAGAACAGCAACTTGCAGCAGCAACATACTCGGCTTCAGCTGTGGAAATAGCTACCGCAGTCTGCTTTTTGCACTGCCAAGAAACTAAGCGCGATCCAAGGAACTGACATCCTCCAGTAGTTGACTTCATATCTATCTTGCAGCCACCAAGTTCCGAATCCGAATAGGCAGTTAACTCGAAGTTTTTCTCGTTTGAATACCATATGTGAAAACGTATGATCGTTTAAGCTCAGACTTATGATCGTTTAAGCTCAGACTTTTTAGGTCTTGATCTAGGATTAACAATAAACGATAACAATGATAATACTACGCAGCGGAATAAGAACAAACATCAATATTATCAATGGCCAAATCCCTAATCATATTATTAATAATAATAATGACGGATACCCTTTAGTATCGGGGTTACAAGAACCTTAGGGATAACGGAATACTATAGACGTCTACATCTTTTCTAGGTGCACACCTTTTTACCTACACCCAATATCTCTTTATATACTAGAGATACTAGGTTTACAAGAAACCCTAATCGTAGGAGAATAATAATTAAACAATTTACAATTTTAGTCCCTCATCTTTAATTATTTTGTATCATCAAATTAAAATATCCTAACAATCTTCCCCTATTTGATGATGACAAAATAAACATCTTCTCGCACAAACTTTGTAACATCCTCGAAATGGACCTAGTTGTTTATATATTATTTCTTGATTTAAATGTGTTTGGAAATAATATTGTTTGAAATAGTTGAAATAATTGGAATAGGAGTCGAATATTCCAATGTGATAAGTGAATTATTAATTGTTGTAAATTAATATAGTTGACGGTACATTAAAATGTTTGGACTCGCAAATGGTTTTCGGGTTCCAGACAATAGATTGAGATGGGGTATTAAATTATACCCGTATATTGAAGGCGGTTGGATGAGCCGACTTATATATATCCTTTCCTATTTAGGAAAGTTATTCATTTTATTCTGAAACTCACAGAAACTCTCTAAAAACCTCCAAATCAAACTAGAAATCAAATCAGGAAGTTGTGATTCTCGTGAAACTTCATCATGATCAGATTATCATCATTATGCTCTTCAATCAGTAAGTATTCTTGTGTATTTAAGAATTTGATTTTGATTGAATTTGGGTAAATTGATGATTTGAGAGATTTGGATGTTAGAAACAGGTTATAAGTGTTACATATTGATTATGTGATGATATTTGAGGTTTATAACCGTTTAAAAACGAGTTTTTGGTGTTTTGGGGATTAAACCCGCGAGTTTGGGTTTCTGCTGTTCGTGCTGGGCTGGGACGAGGCCAGAAGCTGGCGGCTTCTTTGGCCAAGCCGGCGGCTTGTTCTTGTTAGCCGAAGCCGGCGGCTTCATAAGCCAAGCCGGCGGCTTGTGATGTTTTGTAGGAAACCGGCGGGTAGTGTAAGCTTTAAAACGAAGTTTAGTTCTGTTACCACATTTGGTAATTGACCCGGCGGTTTGGAAGGTGAAGCCGGCGGGTGGTGGTTTGAAGCCGGCGGCTTCATAGAGAAGCCGGCGGCTTGATAGGCTGGTGTCACATTTCTTGTTTGATTTTTATAAGTAATGTGATTGTTATTTGATATATGTTCAGGTTCATATATGATAATAGTTATGTTGTAATAACTAATATATGATTAGGAACTAGTAATATTCATATTATTATGTTAAGTTCCTAATAGTATGGATTGATATAAGTTATGTATTGATATGGATTACTAACTTATATTTGATTGTAAATTCTCAGATGTGGAGAAGACTCAGTGATATTAGACTACTGAGTGGAGGCCTGAGGTGTCGGTGAGTGGATCTGTAACCTCAGTGTGATTTAGTTGTAATGATTTGATTTACAACAAGTAATTTATAGTATTACCTTGATATGATACATCTGTAGAGATATCTTGCCATGATAGTTTAATTAGTTGCTTACTTGGCTGATTGTGCTAGTATGTAAGATTTTGAGGTCAACTTGATTTGATGGTTGGACTTGTTGTTGTTGTAGACGACAGGAGATCTCGGAAACTTGAAATGTTGGTTTAGAGATCTAGGTCGTGTGTGATTGACAACAAGTTATCGGTAGTTCTGTATGGGCCAATACAGATGATTGATAAGAGTTCCTTGAGTACCAAACCGGTATTAGGGTGTCTCAGGGACCACCGATCCTCATGATGTTGCGTGTATGACATTGATTGGATGTTGAGTGATTGATTGATTTTCTGTTTATTGTTATTTGATGTAAACAGATTGTTATGCTAGGTTGTACTATTGCTTATAGTTTCATTCACTTAGCTTTATGCTAACTCCACCACAGTTCTTCCTGCAGGTTAAAATAGATGGGACATATTGGGCAGGAGGTTGTTGGACTGGATGGAATGTTTGACAGGCTTTTACTCTGATGTTATTTTGATAACTAAAGAGATGTTTTGAATTATATAACACCGAGTTTGTTGAAATGTCATGTATTAAACTTGAAAAAGTTTATTGACATTTTGAGTACATTGATAGTATGTTTTAAATATACGCTTCCGAGTCGCAAATATTATATTAAATGTTTATAATTAACGAGGGGTGTTTTAAGTTGGTATCAGAGCAATAGTTTGGGTGAATTGAGCATGATAGTATGTTCAATCCTAAACTTGGATTGAGTTGAGTCAAACATTCCAGTGGGTGCGGGTTTAGTTGATCAGTGAATGTGTGAGAAAATAGTTAGTTGAATATGTACTAACCTTTAACAAGTTGTGAAGCTGGTGTTTGATTACAGAGACGGAGGGACATGAGTATCTGATTGGTATATTTCATGTTTCCTCAACATTGCTGGCTTAAGATTTTTCAGGTAATCTTCGATAAGCCTATGTTAATTTACATTAACTTGAATTGTTTACTCTGTTATGTTGAGTAAGCTTTGTTGTGAAGTTAATTGAGTCAGACTGATATGATTCCCCAGTTTTGAGTCAACTAATGATTGTTATAGGTTGACATGAGGATAGAGGTATTGAATGGGATACTCATTGTAGTGGTTATTTCTGATTGAATTGAAAATGCAGAAATGTGATTAAATGAGTAGATAAAGAGTTGATTAAGGTTTAACATGATTGATGTTAGAACCTAAGGAGTGTCTTTATTGGGAGACAAGATGATTGATAGTACTATATTAGTAGATTGATCACAGGCTGTGATCTAAATTTTTGTTAAGGATTTTTGTGTCATCTGATTTGAGAATGACTGCTATTTGAGGAAATATGTGTTTATGTGGCTATATGATATGTTTTGACTATAGCTAAACCTTTGAGCTAAACCAAGACTGATAGGTTTATAAGAAATATGGCTTATGATAAAGCTAAATTGATTAAGGAAGTGGTAGATCTTTCTGGTCAATTGTAAATTAAGAAATGAAATGTTTTATAGTAACATGATTGAGTAGATTTGTGGTGACATTGATGCTTGATAGTATAGCATATGTCAAAGTGATGCTAGTTAATTATGATGTGTCCTAAATTTTGTAGTAAATAGGGACATTGAATTGTGTTTAGTATTAAAATTATGATGATAGGTTATCATATGTTTGAGGTTTCAGATAAGTGATATACTGAGTGATTCAGTTGTTGAAAATTAGAACATTGTGTGTATGTGAAATGGCTTGAATATGTAAATAGTAAGCTAATTTTGAGTATGTATCAGCTGTTAGAAACTATTAAATAGATGTTGATTGATTTGAAATCATAAAGTATTTAATATATATGAGATAAAAGTAGATCACATTGATAATTATAATGTAGAGTAGCCTGAGAATGGATTGTGAAGAACATAATCTTGCAACGCCTGATCACCGTTGTTATATTATGTTGTATCACATGAACTTGTTGAGGCTACTTGGTATAAAAGAAATGTAATGTGATTTAGAAAACTGAGCATGAAAGTATGCTAAGTGGTTTAATAGTTGTTTTGATAAGAAAACAATTGGTTGATAGAACTGTAACATCTAGAATGTAAATGTGAGAGTGTAAATAATGTTTGTCATTGATAGTTGTTTTGTTGATGAACATAAATGACAAATTGGATTCTGTTAAATAGGTAATTGTGATTGATAATGATAGATTACCTGTAGGTGGATTTGTATAGTGTTTAAATGAATCACTATGTTGTAGCTGGCTTGTATGAAGCCAAAGTTGAGATAGGTTGATATTGTCCTGCTTGAGGAATTCCAAGTATTATTGAATGTAATAATGTGAGGTCTATGTTTGAAAGTAAACATGTAATATGAAATAGCTTGTATGGAGCCAAGATTGATGTAGGTTGACCTTGTCCTTGTGAAGGATTGATAAGATTATTGAATGTAATAATTTGAAATATATGTTTGAAAGTGAACATATAAGATGAAATGGTTTGTTGTGAGTTAATATTGATAGTATGTTAACTTTGAAAGTCAAACCATGAATAGAGAGTTGTGTATAAAATTAATTGCTTGTGATTGGTTTGAGTTTGGGTCAAACTTGAGGAAAGCAATTAGAAAATTTTATTGATTGGTCAATGGAAATCAAAGTTGACATATAGTCAACTGTGTGTGTTGAAATAGTCTAACATAGATTAAAATACTATGATTGTGAGGAATATGATTGAATTCCTTGATTAGTCAAATTATGTTGAGATAGCTCTTGTAAGATCCAAAGGAGATAGATGAATGGTCTAAGTTTGTGAGACTTGAGTTATTACTTAAAGCTAGTATTAAGTAATTGAAATAGTGTTAACTATAATTGAGTATTCAGTTAAGTAATATTTGATATTTGAACTGAATATGTATTAAGGAATTATACCGATGTGAGGTCATTGTATGACATGACAGTTATAAATTGTTAAGGGATGTAAATTAAGTCACATTGATTAGAATTGTGATAAGAAATTTCTTACCAGTGTATGAGGCTTGTGATGATAGCTTTGATTAGGTAAGAATGTAAGATAAGAAATAATGGAAAGTTATTATTAATAGTGGCATAAGTTGATTGGGTACCTCATGGTGAGTTACTTAGATATTGAAAGAATTGAATGGATTCTTTAGTTATTTGTTGATTTTATACAAATGAAGTAAGTGATGAAGTGATAAAATGGGATTAGATCCAAATAAGAAATGATATGAAAGGATATCTGAAAGTAAATTGTGCTAAAGGTTTAGCTTAACCTTGGTTAATAATTGAGGAAATATGAATTGAATAGTTGGTCATATTTTAAGAAATCAGGTGTGAAATTAAGTGTAATGATCATTATTTTGATAGTTTAAGAATAATGATTGCTTGACATTTGGGGCTGAAAACCTGATGTGTATAATTGTATGTATTAGGGAGTAAGGGAAACCTTGAAATTGAGAGATGATGATTGTATTCACCAAACTTTTATTGTAAAGTGTAGATTAAATTGTTTAAGTTATATACGATGTATTATGTATATAAGTGAAACATAGAGTTGGTGATTGTTCCATGTCCTGTAGTATGGATATGTGATGACTAGTAGTACTGAGAAGGCTTGATAAAGACTTTAACAGTCTGAATGGCCTAGGGGGTAAGATGAAATGGAATTGATGTGTATGTGTCCATTTTAGAAAATACCTGAAATTGTGTAGGTATGTATGTGTGGTATACATGATAATAAATGGCATGATAAGTTTTAATAGATTGAATTAAAATGTGCCATAAGATATGTGGAGGTTAGTTAATTGTGATTAACTTGATGTAGATTTTGTTGAAATGTGTTGTAAAGTAGCACATTGTGATATTGTGATACTTGAATTGTGGTATCATAATGTTGATTAGAATTGACTTAGTTGCTAGATTGATGGAATTTGGTACTAAGTGATTATGTGATTAAAGTTGTATAACTTCTAATTGCTTGTGATTAGTAGTTTAAGATTGTAAGGTTGAATTAAATTAACTGGTTACTGAGATAAGATTCTGATGTCTTACCAGTTTAAGTAATATACAAATTCTAACTTGATGGTTAGTTAAACTTTGGAGATATATAGTGAGTATTGATAGATGTACTGAACTGTATAATCATTAGTGTTGTGATTATTGGAAGTGTTATTGTTGTTGTTAACAATTGATAGGTTGTAATGAAAGGAATTACAAGTAGAAATAAGTCAATGTAGAGGTTGGTTGAATGTAGGTAATATTTGATTGTGGTACTATTGTTGATTGAGCAAAGTACTTGTTGATTGTAGTTTTACCTACTGAGTGTGACCTCTGCTGTGCTTATTAAAGTGATATGAATCTGGATTACTTTAAGTAAAGGATTTCATATGATTAAAGTGATATGTGAATATGGTAGGTTATTCACAAGAGTAGGTATGAAACTTTTGGATGAAAAGTTAACCTAGATTTGAATTTCAAATCTTTGATGGTAGAGATTTAAGATTGTGATCTGTATATTAGACTGATTGTTGGTCGTAAGCTGAATTATATTTCAGTGTTGCTAGGTACATTGTGGTTTAATAAACATTGTTGTTGTGATATTGTTACTGCTGTTTTATTGTTACCAGTGATGAACAGTGAGAGTAGGTTAAAGATTTTAGCATGTTGCTAACTTCTGGTTGTGTAGACCTAGTAAGTGATGTTAGGTTTCACTTATTGTTGTTGGTTAAAGTGATAGGGTGCTTTAAACTTTTATCTGATTGGTGATAAAGGAATTAGATAGATGATTGGTTCCTATGAGATGTTGGATGGATGCACTGTATGTGTGCATAGGAAAAGATAGAAGCATGTACATTTGGATATGTGCATGTGGAAAGAATTCAAACAGTCTAAGTATAGTTGTAAGTTGCTATTGAGGACAAATGTATATTAAGATATATGTGATTATATCACATTAGTTAGATTGATTGAGGTTAGATTTCGGGGACGAAATCTCTTTTGCGGGGGGGAGAGTTGTAACATCCTCGAAATGGACCTAGTTGTTTATATATTATTTCTTGATTTAAATGTGTTTGGAAATAATATTGTTTGAAATAGTTGAAATAATTGGAATAGGAGTCGAATATTCCAATGTGATAAGTGAATTATTAATTGTTGTAAATTAATATAGTTGACGGTACATTAAAATGTTTGGACTCGCAAATGGTTTTCAGGTTCCAGACAATAGATTGAGATGGGGTATTAAATTATACCCGTATATTGAAGGCGGTTGGATGAGCCGACTTATATATATCCTTTCCTATTTAGGAAAGTTATTCATTTTATTCTGAAACTCACAGAAACTCTCTAAAAACCTCCAAATCAAACTAGAAATCAAATCAGGAAGTTGTGATTCTCGTGAAACTTCATCATGATCAGATTATCATCATTATGCTCTTCAATCAGTAAGTATTCTTGTGTATTTAGGAATTTGATTTTGATTGAATTTGGGTAAATTGATGATTTGAGAGATTTGGATGTTAGAAACAGGTTATAAGTGTTACATATTGATTATGTGATGATATTTGAGGTTTATAACCGTTTAAAAACGAGTTTTTGGTGTTTTGGGGATTAAACCCGCGAGTTTGGGTTTCTGCTGTTCGTGCTGGGCTGGGACGAGGCCAGAAGCCGGCGGCTTCTTTGGCCAAGCCGGCGGCTTGTTCTTGTTAGCCGAAGCCGGCGGCTTCATAAGCCAAGCCGGCGGCTTGTGATGTTTTGTAGGAAACCGGCGGGTAGTGTAAGCTTTAAAACGAAGTTTAGTTCTGTTACCACATTTGGTAATTGACCCGGCGGTTTGGAAGGTGAAGCCGGCGGGTGGTGGTTTGAAGCCGGCGGCTTCATAGAGAAGCCGGCGGCTTGATAGGCTGGTGTCACATTTCTTGTTTGATTTTTATAAGTAATGTGATTGTTATTTGATATATGTTCAGGTTCATATATGATAATAGTTATGTTGTAATAACTAATATATGATTAGGAACTAGTAATATTCATATTATTATGTTAAGTTCCTAATAGTATGGATTGATATAAGTTATGTATTGATATGGATTACTAACTTATATTTGATTGTAAATTCTCAGATGTGGAGAAGACTCAGTGATATTAGACTACTGAGTGGAGGCCTGAGGTGTCGGTGAGTGGATCTGTAACCTCAGTGTGATTTAGTTGTAATGATTTGATTTACAACAAGTAATTTATAGTATTACCTTGATATGATACATCTGTAGAGATATCTTGCCATGATAGTTTAATTAGTTGCTTACTTGGCTGATTGTGCTAGTATGTAAGATTTTGAGGTCAACTTGATTTGATGGTTGGACTTGTTGTTGTTGTAGACGACAGGAGATCTCGGAAACTTGAAATGTTGGTTTAGAGATCTAGGTCGTGTGTGATTGACAACAAGTTATCGGTAGTTCTGTATGGGCCAATACAGATGATTGATAAGAGTTCCTTGAGTACCAAACCGGTATTAGGGTGTCTCAGGGACCACCGATCCTCATGATGTTGCGTGTATGACATTGATTGGATGTTGAGTGATTGATTGATTTTCTGTTTATTGTTATTTGATGTAAACAGATTGTTATGCTAGGTTGTACTGTTGCTTATAGTTTCATTCACTTAGCTTTATGCTAACTCCACCACAGTTCTTCCTGCAGGTTAAAATAGATGGGACATATTGGGCAGGAGGTTGTTGGACTGGATGGAATGTTTGACAGGCTTTTACTCTGATGTTATTTTGATAACTAAAGAGATGTTTTGAATTATATAACACCGAGTTTGTTGAAATGTCATGTATTAAACTTGAAAAAGTTTATTGACATTTTGAGTACATTGATAGTATGTTTTAAATATACGCTTCCGAGTCGCAAATATTATATTAAATGTTTATAATTAACGAGGGGTGTTTTAAACTTCCCCTTAGTTCTTGATTTCTTGTAAACATGTCATGCATAATAAGCTGCAAATCTTGACCTTCGAATCTTTTTCCCCTTTTTGTCATAATCCAATAGGGGTCTTCAAAAAGATAAGCAACTTCAAACATTTACAACCACTTGCTATATAATACACCACTAATCCAATTTTCTAATAACTCAAATTACCCTCCATGACGCGTAATAAGAATAATGAATTTGAGTAGTAGAAAATTACACTAGCAGTAGTAATATACAACTAGCAGTAGTAATAAATCCTTTTACCTCAAACAATGCATGAACATCTTCTGATGGTTAAACACTTTGTCAATAAGCTTCCCCTCAAATGAATGTTTTAACCATCTCTTGACCAAAAGTAAAAGAAACAATCATAAGAACTGTACGAATAACTAACCAACAATAGCAACAAATACCATGTAGTACCATCCATGACGAGCATCACTAATTCCGCTAGTGTTTGAAAAATGACTAACAGTAGTAATCGGTACCAAGTAGCAGTCATAACGAACAGTACAAACGATTAATACTCTAACAGGCATAACTTTTGTCAAGCAGTAGTAAATTCCTTAGAATAATACTAGCAGTTGTAACCACTTTCCAATAACAGTGTTAACCGTTTTTAACTAACAGTTTTAACTATTTTTAACTAACAGTGGTAATATTCTCTCAAAATCCACAAACAGTTTTAACTGCTTTTCAAATCCAAGAGCAGTAATAACTTGTCTTCAAACCCAAACAGTATTAACTAAACTACCCTGGCAGTAAAAACTTAGAATCGATCAACTATCAAACCATAAGAATTCTTATTCTCCAACTCTCAAAACCAGCAAGTAATCGGCCAAACAAAAACCATCCACTTTAAAATCCACAAGCAAATCGCCATTCAAAAGTCCAGAAAATCCAAGATATTCAATTCGAACAACAATCAACAACTCTCAAACCAACTACTATTAAAAATAATTGAACCCTCAATCTAACAAAAGAATAATTGAAGACAGATTCAATCGGCCAGCACCCAAAATAAATAATAAACTAATCGTAACTCCTCAAAACAATATGTCGGCTAAAAAATAACAATCCCATGTCTCATGAAACACCAAAATAATAATAATATCCATTGTCGGCACAGACTTTAAGTGCAAACTCAATTAATTGAACTATGTCGGCTCAATAGAAAGTCAATATAATTACTTTCAATCACGTTCAATTGTTGGCAAGAGTTAACTGAGTTTAATATGGATAATTTAAAATAATCGACTGCTATTATAAATCCATGAAGAACTTACGTGAAGATTTATCAAATCGTTGTCAACATCTGCCGACTCGGAATTTTCAATAATATCTTTGATCTTCGTCAAACTCGTAAGAATATTCTTCAATCTCGAACACTGTGCATATCCTAGATCTCGAGCCACCTTGCTCTGATACCAATTGTGAGTCCCTGTTTAACTTAATAAACAATCTTACTTAATAAGCCTTGAATATATTATTGAGAAGTTGCGGAATCACACTCAATAATATTCAGAAGATCAATGAATATTAATTAATTTAATGAACACAATAATATACCGAAAGCTTCAATCTTATTAATGATATAAGACGAATACACTTGATGTATTAGGGTTACAGAAAACCTTGAAGCTGCGCAATTAACATTAACCTATCTAGGTCTAAAGGATCTCTATTTATAACATATAGAGTCCTATACAATCTCCTACAAATATGGAATAAAATAACTTCCATAACCGACTCATACTTATCACAAAATCATAAACAGTTTCTTTGTTAGTCCCTGTTTAACTTAATAAACAATCTTACTTAATAAGCCTTGAATATATTATTGAGAAGTTGCGGAATCACACTCAATAATATTCAGAAGATCAATGAATATTAATTAATTTAATGAACACAATAATATACCGAAAGCTTCAATCTTATTAATGATATAAGACGAATACACTTGATGTATTAGGGTTACAGAAAACCTTGAAGCTGCGCAATTAACATTAACCTATCTAGGTCTAAAGGATCTCTATTTATAACATATAGAGTCCTATACAATATCCTACAAATATGGAATAAAATAACTTCCATAACCGACTCATACTTATCACAAAATCATAAACAGTTTTAACTACCATTCTGATGTAAACAGTTGTAACTATTACACATTCAGTGGTAACTGCTTCAATTGTAATATGCGACTAAGTACAAATACATAATCAGTGTTAACTGTTTCATACATAACTAACAGTTACTAATACATAAGCAGTTTTAACTACTTACAGACACATAACTATCAGTTGTAATCTATCTTCAAACAGTTGTAACACTTGTCTTCTCTTCAGTTTTCTTCTATCAGTTGTAACTTCGTAAAGACAGTTTTAACCTTTAAAGCAAACAGTTTTAATCACTTGTACTCTGTCTTCTCATCAGAACTTCAACTCAGACCTGAAACAGTTTTGACCCAACAATCTCCCCCTAAACTTAATCTGTCCTTTACAGCATTAAGTTTCTTCTAATCCTCCATTATAAGCTTCACAAAATTCTTTCAAAACTGTTAGTCTTTTCTTCTCTTCCTCCTATCAATCTCTTCCTTCTTATAAATCTGATTTAACACCATATATACCAGTTCTAGAGCTACATCATCTAACACTGCAGCTTGTAACTTTGCATTTCTCAAGCTCATCAAAAATCTCAGATTGATATCATAAAATCTATCTGTCAATAACCACATAAACACTGCATCCTCCATAACAATCTGATGTACTCCAGGTTTAGCATGATAAATCCAATTTCTGACCTTGCTAAAAGTAGCAAACTGAAATGGAAACTCTTCTGGCTCAAACATAGCTTTAATCCAATGCCATGTAACCTTTTCAACCAAATTATCAAATCTTTTTAAATCTAACTTCTTTTCCATTCCAATCTCATACATTTTTATAGATCCTTGATCACGAGCCAACCTTGCTCTGATACCAATTGTGAAAACGTATGATCGTTTAAGCTCAGACTTTTTAGGTCTTGATCTAGGATTAACAATAAACGATAACAATGATAATACTACGCAGCGGAATAAGAACAAACATCAATATTATCAATGGCCAAATCCCTAATCATATTATTAATAATAATAATGACGGATACCCTTTAGTATCGCGGTTACAAGAACCTTAGGGATAACGGAATACTATAGACGTCTACATCTTTTCTAGGTGCACACCTTTTTACCTACACCCAATATCTCTTTATATACTAGAGATACTAGGTTTACAAGAAACCCTAATCGTAGGAGAATAATAATTAAACAATTTACAATTTTAGTCCCTCATCTTTAATTATTTTGTATCATCAAATTAAAATATCCTAACACCATAGACCCAGAGATGGCCTAAAAGCGAGATATCCAAAAATGCGTTTTACTGCCTTCATATGAGACACCTTCGGATTTGCTTGAAATCGTGAGCAGAGAGAAACAGCAAACACTATATCTGGTCTTGAGGCAGTCAGGTACATGAGAGAGCCTATCATTGAGCGATAGTCTTTCTCCTTGCAATCTTCATCGTCCTCATTAGGTCCAAGATTGTGTCTTGCTTCAATTGGAGTGCCGTAGTGTTTACAGTTGAGCAATTCATATCGCTTTAACATGTCAGTGACATATTTTGACTGGTGGATATAAATTCCATTGTCAGATTGCTCAACCTGTAGTGCCAGAAAAAACGTGAGTTGCCCCATAGCACTCATTTCAAACTCAGATTTCATTAATCTTTCAAAATCCTTGCACAACTGATCATTAGTTGATCCAAAAATTATGTCGTCCACATAGACCTGCACAAGTAACAAATCCGCTCCTTTCCGTTTGATGAAAAGCGTGCTATCAATCTGTCCTCTGTCAAAACCATTCTTCAGCAAGTACTTGGCAAGTCGCTCATACCAAAGTCGAGGAGATTGATGAAGATCATACAAAGCTTTCTTCAGCTTGCAAACATGATTAGGATGCTTTGGGTCTTCAAAACCAGGAGGCTGACACACATAAATCACTGCGTCGACATCTCCATAAAGAAAAGCACACTTTACGTCAAGTTGATACACGCGGAATCCTTTAAAAGAAGCATAGGCTAGAAAAATCCGAATTGATTCCAAACGAGCGACAGGAGCGAAAACTTCATCATAGTCAATACCTTCTAGTTGACTATATCCTTGAACTACTAGACGGGCTTTATTTCGAATAACAGCCCCACGATCATCCATTTTGTTACGGAAAACCCAACGAGTACCCGTCAAGTGAGCACCCTTGGGTAGAGGAACAATTTCCCAAACATTCATCTTGTTTATTTGCTGTAGTTCCTCCTGCATAGCCTCGACCCAAGATGGATCTTTTAAGGCTTGTTCAACCTTTTTAGGTTCAATTTGAGACAAATGACATGAATCAATATGAGCAATAAGTCCCAAAAGCTGCTGAGCTGAAGTCTGCTTTGCTTGTTGACGTGTTTGAACAGATGCATGAGGATCACCAATGATATTATCAATGGGGTGATCTTTATGTATACGAGTTTCTGGTATGGCACCTGGCACAAGATTCACACCCAGATTGTTCAAATCGCCCTCAATTTCAGGAGTAGCAGCAGACTCAGGAGAGGCTAACTCTTCTTCTTCTCCTTCATCTTCATGAGAAAATAAGTGAGAGTAGGCCATTGTTTCTTCCATTTCATCTTCTTCTTGAGGTTCCTCTAAAGGAGGCATGTTTGGATCATATGGAAGCTCCTTTGTGTAGTTATAAACTGTTTTAGAAGGAGCAGCCGAAGATGATGGAGTAGGAGATGGTGTTGATGGTGGTGATTTGGTAGTTGTTTGTGGTTGTGTGGGTGGTTGTGTGGGTGTTGGTGAAGGTGTAGGTGTAGTTTGTGGAGGTGTAGGATTAGTCGGTGGAGGTGCGGGTGTTGCATTGGAATTTGGGTTGGATGGTTTATTATTAACAGGTGTATCTTGAGTAAGATCAAGCTCATGAAGTATAGAAACCAATTCTTCCGTTTCATCTTCTTCCGGAATATTGAAAGAGTTGAAGAGGTTTCCATAGTTGAAAAACCAATCCGGACCCGTTCCTTGAGGAGGTTCCGTATACCTTAAACATTTCACTTCAAAATGCTCCTCAATCTGATTCGTTGATTTGTTAAAGACTCTTTTGTTCGGAGAGTTGACTGAATATCCAAGAAAAATCCCTTCAACAGCTTTATCACCAAATTTAGAGACCTTATCTTTTGTGATCGTGATCAGGCATGGACACCCAAATGGTTCTAGGAACTGCAGATTTGGCTTACGGTTATTGAAAAGTTCATAACATGTTTTGTTCTTTTTCTTAACCGTGAGTACTCTGTTGAGAACATAACAGGCAGTATTAACTGCCTCAGCCCAGAAGATAATTGGTAACTTGGAGTCAGCTAACATAGTCCGAGCTATCTCGATGATTGTCCTGTTCTTCCTTTCTGCAACTCCATTCTGTTGTGGAGTTCTTGGAGCACTAAATTGATGCTCAATACCTCTTGTAGCACAAAACAATTCGAGAGTTGAGTTCTTGAATTCAGTTCCATTGTCGCTTCGTATCCTTTTCACCTTCAAGTTGCACAGATTTACCAACTTGTCCAACAAATACACCAGAATCTCAGGAGTTTCCCCTTTCGTGGTCAAAAAGTAACCCCACGAAAACCTTGAGTAGTCATCAGTAACTACCAAGCAGTAAGACCGACCACCAATGCTCTTAGTAGAGACTGGACCGAAAAGATCCATATGCAGTAGTTCCAATGGAGCATTTATGGAATTCACCTGCTTAGACTTATGGGACTTCTTACGTAACTTTCCTTTTTGGCAAGAGATACAGTCATCCTTTAGAGCAAATGACTGTTTTGGAACTCCTAGCACAAGGTCATTTTTAGTCAAGAAATTCATTTTTCGGAAATGAATATGCCCCATTCGTCTGTGCCAAAGCAGTGATTCCTTTTCAGAAGCCTTAGACAAGAGACACGTATACTCGTTCGAGGTCTCAACAGTTCTCATGTTCAGAATGTATGTGTCATTCTTTCTTGGTGCTCTCAGTAACACCCATTCTTCTGGAATGACATACCCAGGCTTCAGTATCACACACTCTGTCTTTGTGAACGCAGTGGTATAATCTTTATCACAGACCTGTGAAACACTTAGCAAGTTGTGCGTAAGCTGTTCCACGTAGTTCACATTTTCAAAACTAACATTGCCGTTAGTTAACGTTCCTCTTCCAGAAATGGTTCCCCCAGTATCTCCAGCAAAGGCAACATATCCTCCTGCGTATGGTTTAATATCCACAAGAAGAGATACATCGCCTGTCATATGTCGCGAGCAGCCGCTATCCAAATACCATTCACTATCTTTAACACGTACTGACTGCTGCAACACATAAACAAAGGAGATTAGTGAGAAACGGTGACCCAAGCCTTTACAGACTTAGGTCGACCGTGGTCATCAACAATAAGCACGTCAGATAGGATTTTATCTTTAAACAAATTAAAATTTTTATCTGATGTGTTATTGTTGACGACTAAAGAGTCAACATCAGACTCTTTTCGTTTCCAAACTTTAAAAGGTTCGGAATTGGTATTAGAAGTAATGTTGGGCTTTTGAATTGGCAAAGGTTTTTGCTCAACATTACTTGGTTTCGAAACAGGCTTCAAAACAGGCTTGGGAGAGGTAGAGTAACGCCTAGGTGGAGATTTTGAAAAAGAATTTCTATAAACAGATGTCCTAGGCATCTGATGGGTGCCAAGAGGTCGGTTGCGATTTCACTCGCGTCGTTGCGGACCTTCCTCCGGGCACGTCCACCAAAGGTTTTAAAAATTTGTTTTGCTGGGCCTAAGTATACTAAAGCTATGGGTGAGTACAGCGATAGGTATGACCTAGGGTCGTTCTTCAAACTACAACGGGCATGGGATCTAGGACTTCAGTTATCTATGTGGATTTAGCTGGGGTTTAAAAGAGATTTTTGGTTTGTTTTGGTTTTAACTAACTACTAATTATCTAAAATTAAATTAAAATAAAGTAAAGTGGAGGGGAGGTGGCAACGAGAACTTATAGGTGAAGCGAGTGTTTACTATGATAATTACTCATGCTATTTAGGGGTAGTTAATGGGATAAAGCCTTAGTTAAGATGACAGCTATATTTCCTAATGAGCCATAACTCCTAGCCTATTATCTATCTAACGTAGAGTTGTCCGCAATCAGATAAATAACATGTCACATGGATAACAGTTATGGAATGTAAACTACACCGGAAGTTGTCCCAAATGTAGCAACCAATTTAACCAACAACCATCCTCGAGTCTTGTTCCCCAATCTCGGACATTTGAGATATCCGAATCATGGCATGAATTGTTGAATAAACAAAAACATGAATAGGGGTTTCCTACCGGAACAAGTTGGGATGATCTGGTCTAACGGTTGATTAAATTGTTCATCATTATTTCATATAAATCATTTTAACTATTCTATGCATGTTAAACTGGTGCATGCAATTGATAAATATTCGAAAACCTAATCATGTAACTAATCAGCATAACAGATACTAGCATGCAAACCCTAAGCAACAATCAAACAAGAACATGCAGTAAGGCAGCATAGCAGGGATCAATTATGCAGAGTGACGGGGTACATGGTTAAGTCACAAGTGTCCCGAAAGTTCTCTCAAAGACACTCGTTAAATGATTTGAATCTAATCTATCTCTAATCCTACGCTCCGTGTCTCCCTCCGGTAATATTTCAACCAGGAGAACACCGGCCATGTCGAGTTCAACGATCATCAGACACAGAATAATTAGCGGCATACAACTAGCAATTGGCCAAGCCTAGAAGGATGTTACTAACCACAGCATAAGTTGGATAGATAAACATTTGAGATTCAATTCATAGATTCAAATATATTTCAACAGCATACGGACAGAGTAACAGCATGATTTAAGTATAACTACCCTAGCATGGCAACTATCATAGCAAACACAGATTTGTCTAGCTAAGCATGGCAATAATCCTAGCAAGTAATTCTAAACAAGCATAGCAACAGCACAACATTATTTAAAATAACAAGATAGAGATTATAATAAAACCTGACAAAGCGTTATTACAAATCGTGCGACACCGCAGTCTCGGAGCACCTCCGTTACAAGTAAGCTACTAATCTACTAGCTTAACTAACCTAATTAACTAACTAACTATTTTAGAGAGAGAGTAGTGAGAGAAAGAAAGAAAGAATGAGAAAACATGATGTGAAAATGATGAAATGAGGCTTCTATATATAGAGATCGCACAACCGTATCCGTAGACCGTATCCAAATCTTCAAATGCACAACCGTATTGCAAACCCGAATAAAAACCTGATTTTTATCGCCCAAACGCACGATACGGTTGAGCTAGGGCAAATACGGGAGAACTGGAGTGTATACGGTTGAGCATAGGGTGAATACGGGAGAACACAGACCGTATACGGTTGTGCTAGGCCGTATACGGTCTAGCTTGGCCGTATACGGTCTGTGCTAGGCCGTATACGGTCTAGTTTGGCCGTATACGGTCTAGCTCTCCCGTATCTTGATTCTTCGGTTCTTCGTTTCTTCGTTCGGGCGTAACTTCTTCGTCGTTTATCCGTTTTGAGTGATTCTCGCGCTCACGGTTTCGTAATTTCCTAACGAAGAAAATGACATAAGTTAGAGGTCATAATTCCAAGTATAGCTTAATTTGTGCTTAAATGCGTGAACGGAAGATTCGTTAACCGTTTGTGCTCTATTTTACTCGTTTTTAGGTCTTTTTGGTTGAATCTTGAAACATCGTCTATATTTTAGCCCTAATGATGAAATGTGACATTTAAGTTCATTTTTAAGTATTTTCATTAATAATTGGGCTAAAATGGTGAGATAATGGCACACAAAAACATGACTTTTTGCGTGTCATCAAATATCCCACACTTAGACAATTGCTTGTCCTCAAGCAAACTTCCCTTCTTACCTGCCAAAAATTTTCCATGCAAAAAGATTTTTGATTCTGACCCAAAAAAGAAGAATTCACACAGATTGAAAACAAGTATTCGCATGTTAGATAAATAAGAGGTGTTCACATGAAGTATCTAAAGGTTTTCAAGATGATTCTCTTAGGCAAACTTTCAATTCTCGAATTTGTGGAATATACACGACTGGGCGATCTCACTGGTGGTCACTCAATTCACTCAAAGTGTATCGGGGTTCCTATTATCCTAAGCCAAATGAAAAATCGCTCAAATACCAGACGTGCAGCACTCGTCGTCATAGGCTTGCCTGAGGATCAGATCTTCATCACTTAGACAGGAACGGTACTGATTATCCCAGGACATTCAAATGGGTTGTAGTGTTTGGTTTGGGTTTTTAAGGGGTATGGATAGATTGGGGGTATCTAGGTTTTAAGGGTGTTTACTTATCTTGGGACTTCTAAATTTTAGAGAAAAACTCTATCTAGATATCCTTTTTAATGAAAACGGAAACGGATAACACTTTTAGGGGATAAGCTAGCTATTTTGACTTTTATCCTTTGAAAACACATGGAATGATATTTCTTTGAAGAATCGAGTTTTCGAGAGAGTAAAAGTACTTAGCTTTATTTCAGCTATTTTCTTTCTTTTTCTTTGCTTTTCTATTTCTATTTTTGGGCTTAGATTTTTCTTTTGCCAAGAAATTTCTAAGGGATTTTCTTTTATTTCCCTTCTTGAGATCCCTTCTTATTTTCATTTTTTTCAATCCTTTGATGATTTTTGAGCTTACTTTGGTGCCAATTTTTCGCACCACATGACTCTCGATTCTTTAGTATAGATCAATAAAACGCACACGAGAAGTTTTAGTAAACATTATTTGTGATTTTTGGAGTGAAAGCAAAAAGGAATAACTAAATATCGTTTTTCAAAAAGATTTAAAAATTCTAAGATAAGTTTTTGGTAGGTAAGGGAATAAATGGGTTTAATAATATGGGTTGAAAGAAATGAAAAGGCTAAGGCTCAACAGGGTTTTCTAAGCGGATCATCAACACTAAACTTGAGTGTTGGAAGGGTTTTGGGCTTGAAAAGATATGTGAAAAGGGGTTTAAATCCTAAGGAATGTCAAGGTCCTCTAATCGTACCTATGTCACGTATGACACCTGTCAATGTGATCTCGAAATGTATACCTGGGGCAAGTTCTAATTCAGAAATGCGTGCACCGGTCACACACAACAAACGAACAGTGAAGCATTTAAAATGAATGCTTATAAGGCTCAAATTCCTCACCGCAAAAATGGGTTATATGTGTCCAGTCGTGCGATGCCCCTCTTAGATCCTCATCTTAAATTGTTTAGAATCTGACATGATTTCGACCTCATATTTACCAACTTTTGACATACTTGTAAAAAAAAATCTGTACTTCATCTTACTTTATGACTCATGAAAGTTTAAAATTTTTGAAAATTTTGGCAAAATAAGGGTTGGAAAAATTTATTTTGAGGACTAGCATGTTTCTAGATCAACTTAAACAGATATTTTGACAGACGAGAGATATACCGCTATCCCACACTTAGAAATAAACATTGTCCCCAATGTTTCTACACTAAGTAGGGAGAAAATCCCACACTTAGGGTTTTGGTTTAGGAAAAATGTGAATTTAGAAGTTATAAGCGAGGGGGATCCCACACTTTGAGATTTAAGTGGTCAATAGGCATATCGAAGTTATATTAAAATAGGAAGAACGGGTTTAGGAAAGATACTTCCCTACGGACAGTGGGCACTGGATATCGGACCAGATTCGTGTAGGATTGGTGTAAATAATTTGCTGGATTGTGAGGACCAGACTCTTTTCAAAGCTCATCCAATTCCTACGAAGATAAGGTCTGCAATATCATAAAATACCATCATAATCATCAGTTCAACAACACAACAGTTCTAATGATAAATAAAGATAACTAAAGATAAAATAAACTAGAGATCGTCTAGTAAATCATCCATGTCTGGATCAAATGCCGCAAGTGCTTCAGGATCAGGATCTGAAGTGAGTGATAAGGCAGCAGTGCGATCAGACATCATGGATGCATCAGCGGGAATCCGAGGTGTCCTAGAAGGAGCAACAGCAGTGGGAGGAACAGTCTGTGTTGGGGCAGCTGGGAAGAAGGACCAAGGTAGGAGAGCTGGCCCAGGACCCTGACCAAGCTGATACGGCTGGTCGGCGAGTCTTGGTAGTCCCATCACCTCTCTGATTTCGGACTGAGAGCTACGCTGAATCGAAATCTCACTGAGCATCGCCCAAATCACCCTTGGGTCTGAAGTGGTAACTCCAAAGTCAAAAAGTGGGGCAGATACAGGAGCAGTCGGAGCATGCTCATCAGTAGTGGTGGTCGTCTTCTTTCTTTTTCCTCTGCGGGTTCTCTTCCTCTTTTGTTTCTGAGTAGCTTGTCCTGAAGTCTCGGCTGAAGCGTCCATCCTGAAACATAAAGATAAATAGGTAATGCTATAGTTTTAAATGGGTATACAAATGCAAAATAATCAGATGACTTCAAGAAATGTTTGTTTTAAATGTTAAAGCTTTGTGAGGTCATCTGTTCATTCACATTTGTATACTATGAATAAAACTTATCTGATGTATATGTAGGAGTGTGGCATCGTCAGATATTTGGGTTATCCTGCATCATTAGTTTAGGGATGATAATACTAAAGCAAAAATAACTAAGAAATAAAATAAAATAAGATAAGCAATGGGGTGCCTCCCAAGAGCGCTTGTTTAGAGAGTCTCTAGCTTGACTCTTTGTACCTAATAGTTGGCTCAAGGTGGTTCAAAGATATAGACTTCCTCACCAGAGGGGAAATCTTCGATGTAGTGCTTTAAGCGATGGCCATTGACTTTAAAATTACCGTCCGGGGCTTCTAGTTCAACCGCTCCGAAGGTATAGACTTTTGATATAACAAATGGTCCGCTCCACCTTGATCTGAATTTGCCGGAGAATTTTTTGAAGCGCGAATTGAAGAGAAGAACTTTGTCTCCGGGCTTGAACTTAGAATATTTGAGTTTAGCGTCGTGAGTATTCTTTGTTCGTTCTTTGAAGTGCAGAGAGCTATCGTATGCTTGGTCTCTTAATTCGGCTAGTTCATTTAGTTGCATTTTCCGATGTGATCCAATTGTAGAAGGGTCTAAATTACACTCTCTCAGCGCCCAGGGAGCTTTATACTCCAACTCTATCGGCAGATGACACGCTTTTCCGTAGACTAGTCTGTAGGGCGTGGTTCCTAGTGGTGATTTATATGCGGTTCTGAACGCCCACAGAGCATCGTCTAATTTTTCAGCCCATCTTTCCCTATGATTAACCACGGTTCGTTCTAAAATTCTCTTGAGCGCTCGATTCGTCACTTCAGCTTGCCCATTCGTCTGCGGGTGGTAAGCCGTAGAGGTCTTATGGGTGACACCATAATACTGTAATGTCCTCATAAACTGAGCATTACAGAAGTGCGTGCCCCGATCACTAATGATCGCTTTTGGAGTACCGAAACGTGAGAAGAGCTGCTTTAAGAATTTCACCACTACTCGGGAATCATTTGTAGGAAATGCTTGAGCTTCGGCCCATCTGGAGACGTAGTCGACAGCAACCAGAATATACTCTTTCCCATATGATTTTGGGAATGGTCCCATAAAATCCAACCCCCATATATCAAAGATCTCGCAAGCCTGGATGTTAGTAAGTGGCATTTCACTCCTCCGTGAGATACTTCCAAACCTTTGGCAAGCATCACAACGTTTTACCAAGTCGTGAGCGTCTCTGAATATAGATGGCCAATAGAATCCGGAATTGTATACCTTCCTTGCGGTCATATTTGCTCCATGATGTCCTCCAGTTGGTCCGTGATGACTTTGGTGAAGAATGTTCCTTGCCTCCCTCTCGTCTGCGCATCTTCTGATGATTTGGTCCGGGCATACTTTGAATAAGTATGGATCGTCCCAATAGTAGTTCTTTACATCTCTAAAGAATTTGCGTTTTCTAGAGGTGGGCATTCCTTTTGGCACAATTCCTCCAACCAGATAATTTGCGTAGTCAGCATACCAAGGGTTGTACGCGAATTGAGATCCCTTTTGGTATCCTCCGATGTTCATGAGTTGTTCTTCAGGAAACTGGTCTTGAATCTCTCTCTCATCAAGCTTCTCCATCGACGGATTTTCCAATCGACTAAGATGATCTGCTGCGACATTCTCGGCTCCCTTTTTATCCTTGATTTCTATGTCAAATTCTTGGAGGAGGAGAATCCATCTAAGCAGTCTTGGTTTAGCGTCTTGCTTTTTGAAGAGATACTTCAAGGCTGAGTGATCTGTATAGACAATAGTTTTGGACAATATTAAATAAGAACGAAATTTATCAAAAGCGAATACTACCGCAAGAAGCTCTTTCTCTGTTGTGGTGTAATTCTCTTGTGCATCAGTGAGTGTCTTGCTGGCGTAGTAGATTGGCTGAAACTGCTTCTCCTTCCTTTGCCCTAAGACAGCTCCAACAGCGAAGTCACTAGCATCGCACATGATCTCAAACGGAAGACTCCAATCGGGGGCGACCATGATCGGTGCATGCGTGAGCTGATCCTTCAAAATGTTGAAAGCTTTAAGACAGTCATCTGAAAAGACAAACGGAGTATCCTTCTCGAGAAGGTGTGTCATAGGTCGAGAGATCTTAGAGAAATCCTTAATAAAGCGACGGTAAAATCCGGCGTGACCTAGAAAACTGCGAATGGCTTTAACAGAAGTAGGTGGCGGAAGTTTGGCAATAGTCTCAACTTTGGCTTTGTCAACTTCGATTCCAGATTTTGATATTCGATGTCCAAGAACTATTCCTTCTTTCACCATAAAGTGGCACTTTTCCCAGTTTAAGACAAGATTTGATTCTTCGCATCGGGCTAGCATCCTTTCAAGGTTGGAAAGACAAGATGTGAAGGAATCACCGAAGACTGAGAAGTCATCCATGAATACCTCCATACACTGTTCAATCATGTCATGGAATATTGCCACCATACACCTTTGAAATGTTGCAGGCGCATTGCATAAACCGAATGGCATGCGGCGGTAGGCAAATGTACCATATGGACATGTGAATGTCGTCTTTTCTTGGTCCTTTGGATCGAGAGGAATCTGAAAATAGCCGGAGAAACCATCGAGGAAGCAGTAATATTCATTCCCCGATAATCTTTCCAACATTTGATCGATGAACGGCAGAGGGAAGTGATCTTTCCGGGTGGCTTCATTTAATTTCCTGTAGTCGATACATACCCTCCAGCCGGTGACGGTTCGTGTAGGAATTAGTTCATTATTTTCGTTAGCGATAACCGTCATTCCTCCTTTCTTTGGGACAACCTGAACTGGGCTGACCCATGGGGAATCTGAGATAGGATAGATCAAGCCAGCATCCAAGAGTTTGATAACCTCTTTCTTGACCACGTCTTGAATCTTCGGGTTTACTCTCCTCTGTCTCTGTATGGAAGGTTTGAAGTCGTTTTCCATGAGTATCTTGTGCGTGCAGTAATTTGGACTGATCCCTTGTATATCAGAGATCTTCCATGCAATCGCCTTCTTGTGTGACTTCAAGACCTGGATAAGTCTTGCTTTCTCTTTGGGTGAAAGACCTTTGGCAATTATGACGGGTAGATGTGAGGTTCCTTCGAGAAAAGCATATTCCAAGTGAGAGGGTAATTCCTTCAGCTCCAATTCTGGCGGTTCTTCGATAGAGGGTTTCATTCGAGCGATCTCGTCTCTTTGTAATTCTTTATACTCCTTTTGGAATTCTGATTCATCTGGAGATGAGTCGGCTGTAGTGGCTGATGCTATTTCTACTAGTTCTGTCTCATTGGGAAGCGTGTTCTTCTTTAACTCGTATTTGCAGGTAGATGATGAAGAAGTTGCATTATCCTCAGTGATGATGACATCATTGTTATCGGTGAGTGCGAACTTCTGAAATTGAGCTTTAGAAGAAGTACTTATGGTGATTTCTGGATTTGATTTCTCACAACCTTCAGATAGTTGTGGCAAAGTACCAGAATCCATCTCCTCGAAAGATTTGAGAATCTCAGCTACAGACGGAGACGATTCGGGTATCGGAAAAAACTGATTTCTTCTTAAAAGTGGGATAGGGATGCCTTCGCCTAAAGGAACAGCAACAACGGAGTTGTTCGTGGGAGAGTAGTTAGGCGGTGCTAAAGGATTCTTCATTTCAGGTAAGGGAAATAGCAGCTCTCCAGAAGGTGCTGGTTGGTCAGAGATAGCTGAGCAGAGTCCGATGTCGTCCGGGCAAAGTCTTCTTTTGGTGATGACAGTGCTGGAGAAGGGTTCGTTACTGCTGATTGCTAGAATCTCTTCCAAATGCTCGTCATATATTTCCTGCATGGCATCCACAAGACCAAGATCTTCTCCCATAGGATGCTTCATCAACTTATCGATATTAAAGGTGACTTCCTCCGCTCCGACCCTCAGTTTTAAAGATTTTTCGTTTACATCTATCACAGCCTTGGCAGTGTTTAGGAAAGGTCTACCAAGGATGAGGGGGACGTGGGCATCTTCCTCGATATCCATAATGACGAAGTCAACTGGGAAGATAAATTTACCGACTCGGACCATTATATCTTCAGCAATTCCTCGGGGGAGTTTAACTGATCTATCAGCTAATTGGATGGTCATTCGAGTGGGTAGCAGTTCACCTAATCCTAGTTTCTTATAGAGAGAGTAAGGCATAAGATTGACACTAGCACCTAGGTCAGCTAAGGCGTTACTAACTTGGATGTTTTGAAGAAAACAGGGAATAGTGAAACGGCCAGTATCTCCTAGTTTTGGTGGAAGGCCATGTAACATGATTGCTGAGCATTCAGCATCTAAGGGTAAACTAACTATTTGTCTTAATTTTTCTTTATTTGAAATGAGTTCTTTGAAAAACTTAGCACAACTAGGCATCTCTACTAAAGCGTCTAATAGTCTAACGTTTAAGTGCAGGCTTTTAAACATCTCAAGATATTTCCCAAATTGTGCTTCCTGCCTCTCTTTCTTAAGCCTACCAGGGAAGGGTATCCTGGTTCGTGGAATGATTTCTGAGGCTTTAGGTGATACTGGATCTGGTGCATTGACAGGGGTGTCACTAGGCACTGGATCAGTGGTCGATTCAGAGATAGGAAGTTGATTTGAAGAATTATCTGAGGACTTCTCATTTCTAGTTTCTTTACCTCCTCTAGTGATGACCATGATTCCTCCTTGGTTCTCAACTTTTAAAAATAGTTGTTTAAGACTAACTTCCAGGTTTTTGATCAAATCTTCTGATATTCTAAGTAAAGCATCAATTTTATCTTGAAAATCTATTACTTGTTTGTTTATGTTCATTTGTTCAACCATGAAATTAGTTAAAGTTTCATTATAGTGTTGTTGAGAATTCATGGGGGAATCTGACATATTAGAGGATAAAGGTTGCAGAAACTGAGTAGGTGGTTTATTGGTCGGCCGCTGAATGAAAGGTTTAGAATGAAAGTTCGATTCAGGGTTTTTAACGGTAGTGACCAGAATTTCTTCCGTACCTTTTTGAGGTTGAGGTGTAGAAGATTGGAGATCCTTGAAGACTCTGGAGAGATTGTCCACTTGAGTTTGCAGAGCTTCCAAGGATAGGCTTGAAGTACTAGTTACTTCCTTAGCCGGTTCACCAAACTCCCAGTCATGTTGATGCATCGCTATCGTCTCAACTAGCTCCCAGGCTTCTTCAGAAGTGTGTGACATGAAATTTCCTTGAGAAGCAGCATCGAGGGTTGACTTGTGTTGAGGAGTCAGACCATTGTAGAATATGCAGATTAGGTTCGTCTTACCCATTTGATGATTCGGACATCTGTTAAGCATCTTCTTAAATCGTTCCCATGCTAGATATAATGATTCATTGGTTTCTTGTCGGAAACTAATGATGTCATCCTTGAGCTTGGTTTGCTTGGAAGGAGGGAAAAACTTAGTCATAAACTTAGTAGCCAACTCTTCCCAAGTATGAATCGAATTGGGTTCGAGTTCATCAAACCAGGTTCGAGCACGCGAAGACAAAGAATAGGGAAAAAGATTTAGTCGGGAGACTTCTCTTGCAATCCCTAATTGCTCACAGGAATCAGAAAGATTGATGAATCTATCCAAATGTGAATTTGGATCATCGAGCGGAAAACCGTGAAATTGGCAGAAGGTTTTGAGTAACTTGATAATGCTAGGCTTAATTTCAAAGTTTTCGTTGGGCAGCACGATAGGTCCTCCTCTTCCCTCCAGTAATGGTGTGCAGGTCGAGGCGAGAGTAATACGATTCGTCATAGCTGAAGTTCGGGTTTGGTAGAAAAGAGAGTTTTGGAAAGGAAAGAACAGAAAAGGAACTTTCGGATGATATTGATCTTCCGAAAGGATCGCTAAATAACTAAGACAACTAAATTCCTAAATCGGTCGTTGTAGTCCCCGGCAGCGGCGCCAAAAGACTTGATGGGTGCCAAGAGGTCGGTTGCGATTTCACTCGCGTCGTTGCGGACCTTCCTCCGGGCACGGCCACCAGAGGTTTTAAAAATTTGTTTTGCTGGGCCTAAGTATACTAAAGCTATGGGTGAGTACAGCGATAGGTATGACCTAGGGTCGTTCTTCAAACTACAACGGGCATGGGATCTAGGACTTCAGTTATCTATGTGGATTTAGCTGGGGTTTAAAAGAGATTTTTGGTTTGTTTTGGTTTTAACTAACTACTAATTATCTAAAATTAAATTAAAATAAAGTAAAGTGGAGGGGAGGTGGCAACGAGAACTTATAGGTGAAGCGAGTGTTTACTATGATAATTACTCATGCTATTTAGGGGTAGTTAATGGGATAAAGCCTTAGTTAAGATGACAGCTATATTTCCTAATGAGCCATAACTCTTAGCCTATTATCTATCTAACGTAGAGTTGTCCGCAATCAGATAAATAACATGTCACATGGATAACAGTTATGGAATGTAAACTACACCGGAAGTTGTCCCAAATGTAGCAACCAATTTAACCAACAACCATCCTCGAGTCTTGTTCCCCAATCTCGGACATTTGAGATATCCGAATCATGGCATGAATTGTTGAATAAACAAAAACATGAATAGGGGTTTCCTACCGGAACAAGTTGGGATGATCTGGTCTAACGGTTGATTAAATTGTTCATCATTATTTCATATAAATCATTTTAACTATTCTATGCATGTTAAACTGGTGCATGCAATTGATAAATATTCGAAAACCTAATCATGTAACTAATCAGCATAACAGATACTAGCATGCAAACCCTAAGCAACAATCAAACAAGAACATGCAGTAAGGCAGCATAGCAGGGATCAATTATGCAGAGTGACGGGGTACATGGTTAAGTCACAAGTGTCCCGAAAGTTCTCTCAAAGACACTCGTTAAATGATTTGAATCTAATCTATCTCTAATCCTACGCTCCGTGTCTCCCTCCGGTAATATTTCAACCAGGAGAACACCGGCCATGTCGAGTTCAACGATCATCAGACACAGAATAATTAGCGGCATACAACTAGCAATTGGCCAAGCCTAGAAGGATGTTACTAACCACAGCATAAGTTGGATAGATAAACATTTGAGATTCAATTCATAGATTCAAATATATTTCAACAGCATACGGACAGAGTAACAGCATGATTTAAGTATAACTACCCTAGCATGGCAACTATCATAGCAAACACAGATTTGTCTAGCTAAGCATGGCAATAATCCTAGCAAGTAATTCTAAACAAGCATAGCAACAGCACAACATTATTTAAAATAACAAGATAGAGATTATAATAAAACCTGACAAAGCGTTATTACAAATCGTGCGACACCGCAGTCTCGGAGCACCTCCGTTACAAGTAAGCTACTAATCTACTAGCTTAACTAACCTAATTAACTAACTAACTATTTTAGAGAGAGAGTAGTGAGAGAAAGAAAGAAAGAATGAGAAAACATGATGTGAAAATGATGAAATGAGGCTTCTATATATAGAGATCGCACAACCGTATCCGTAGACCGTATCCAAATCTTCAAATGCACAACCGTATTGCAAACCCGAATAAAAACCTGATTTTTATCGCCCAAACGCACGATACGGTTGAGCTAGGGCAAATACGGGAGAACTGGAGTGTATACGGTTGAGCATAGGGTGAATACGGGAGAACACAGACCGTATACGGTTGTGCTAGGCCGTATACGGTCTAGCTAGGCCGTATACGGTCTGTGCTAGGCCGTATACGGTCTAGTTTGGCCGTATACGGTCTAGCTCTCCCGTATCTTGATTCTTCGGTTCTTCGTTTCTTCGTTCGGGCGTAACTTCTTCGTCGTTTATCCGTTTTGAGTGATTCTCGCGCTCACGGTTTCGTAATTTCCTAACGAAGAAAATGACATAAGTTAGAGGTCATAATTCCAAGTATAGCTTAATTTGTGCTTAAATGCGTGAACGGAAGATTCGTTAACCGTTTGTGCTCTATTTTACTCGTTTTTAGGTCTTTTTGGTTGAATCTTGAAACATCGTCTATATTTTAGCCCTAATGATGAAATGTGACATTTAAGTTCATTTTTAAGTATTTTCATTAATAATTGGGCTAAAATGGTGAGATAATGGCACACAAAAACATGACTTTTTGCGTGTCATCAGCATCTCTCTCCCATAGCGCTGATTTGACAGCTTTGGACATTCACGGATTAAATGTCCTTGTTTCTTACAGTAGAAACAAGAACGAGTCTCAACAAACGGTTGAGGCTGAGGAATTACCACAGGAGGTGGAGAAACATTTCTAGAACATGAACATTGAGTACACGTCTTAGAAGATGTTTGTTTTGGTTGAGAGGTTGAAGTTGATGGTTTATCATACGAAACATTTTCATTTAATAATTTTCTTTGCAAAATCTTTACAGGTGACTGTAAAGTTTGTTGTTTCGAGTTTAAAACCTTGACTTTTCCCTTATTTGGTTGAACCTTAATTTCAGGTTCAACCTTTGAAATCACTTTTTCAGGTTTAACAGCAACCTTCTTAACCTCAGGATACTCCTGATCCGTAATGTCCTCAATCTCAACAATCTCCTCAATAATAACAGGAGATTCATTCTTTAAATCAACACTCTCCTTAACACTAACAGGAGATTCATGCACAGACTTAACAAACGTTGGCAAGGGGTACTCTGGCCGCTTGGTTTTCTCCTTTGCCAGTTTGTTATGTTTGGTCTCTTTAGCATCTTTAGCTTTTATACCATAAAGCTTGGACCAATCAACTGGAATCTCTTCAAAGCCTTCCTTAACAGGCAGGGGACAGTGAGTTGTAGGAGGAGGGACTGAGTTGTATCCCAATCCCTCATTCTTTTTCCCTTTAGTACCATGCTTGCTAAGAATTTCATTAAAGACAACCGTTGAGGAATTTGAACCTAAGATTTTACTCTTATAATTCTCATACTCATCTTTTAAATCTGTAAGTTCTTTCTTTAGCAGCTCAATTTCAACAAGATAGCTTTTAATGGCATCTTCTTGACTAAAAACCTTAGATTTATATTTTTGAGTATCTAACCGATGAGCCTCAAGATGTTTTTCATAAAGTTTCTCATTAGCTTTTAAAAAATTATTTGAGTCGGTTAGTTTTTCATTCTTTTTCCTCAACTCAGCGGTCTCTGTCTGATATGCCTTTAGAGATTCAGTTAACTTAATGCATGAAATACAATTTAACGGTTCATCAGGTACCTCATTCACAATGTGAGTCATCAGACACTGTTGGTAATGCTGGGAGACTGGCGTCCAATCTTGACTTGTAGGCTCAAAGGCAATCAGGGCATTATCAGCAAGCCCTTTCTTAGAAACTTCCATTTCTTTGGCCTTTGGAGGAGTAGATGGTGTTGTGAATCCCGATGCTGGCATTTTGGGTTTCTCGCACTCCCTGGCGAAGTGACCCAAATTTTGACAATTGTAACATCGGACCTTACTCTTGTCAAATCCGAAGCCCGTCTTTCCATCACCTTCCAAACTTTTACGCCCTGTCCTCTGCAAGAACTTTTGAATTCTTCGGGTGATCATCGCCACATTCCAAGTTAAATCCATTTGCTCCAGATCATCTTCATCAAGCTGAGCATAGTCTTCCTTAGTCAGCTCCAAAGTAAGATTTGGTTGAGTAACCAAATCCTTGTATGAGCTTAAGAAAGCTGTGTAAATGGCAGCTTGCTCCTGAATAGCAGGTGAGACTTGAACCTGTTGTTGATTTGAAGAAGGTCCAGTCATGAAAACAGAATGAATCCCATCGGAAGCAGAAGAAGAAGTTGATGGAGCATTTGTATTTGTCACGAAGGCGACTCCAGATCCATAAGTCTTTCCAGAGTTGATCTGAACACCATACACACTAGAATTCTGAACAGCAGCACCAGACCTAGTTTCTTTCTTCTTAATCTCCATCGCGTGAGCTTGAAGATCCCCTATCAACGTATCCAAAGACATGTTTGCAAGTTCTTCATTTTCTTTTAAAAATTGAACTTTAACATCCCAAGAACTTGGCAACACATCCAGTAGCTTCTTATTTACTTCAATTGAAGGAAAAGTATAACCCCCTTCAAACAACTCACCAACTAACCGTGAGTACCTAGTGAATAAAAAAGTCATGTCTTCATTAGGAAGGATGTCAAAGATATCGTATGGTTTCTTAATCAGTTCGAGCTTGGCTTCCTTGTACTTATCATTTCCTCCACAACGAGTCTCAATTGCCTTCCATAAATCAAAGGCTGTTTCATGAGTTCTGAAAAGCCATAGTACATCCTTGGTTAGACACATTTTAATCATTGAAAAAGACTTTCTTTCAGTATCAAAATCTTTCTTCTCCTCGGGAGACATAGCTTTATAGGTCTTAGCAGGACGAATACCACGGTATTCTCCTTCAGCTAATGGAGGTACATAACGCTCACGTAATGGTCCCCATAATTCTGGACAATGAAAATCAATGTATTGCTCAACTCGGTCTCTCCAGTACACGTAATCCATGTCCGCAGTAAATAGTGGAGGCTTATTACTTGAACCTATGTTGTTACTTTGTTTAATCATTTCTCTCAGTCCTCTAATATCCTCTTTATCAGCTGCCATTTTAATTACTTAATCGAAAAAACAAAATTCTGATATTAGCGACGTAGATGGGTACGTCGCACAAAGATTATGTGACGTAGATAAGTACGTCGCAAAAATAAAGGATTCAATTAAGAATCAGATTTATGCGACGTTGAGAGGTACGTCGCAGATGACGTCGCAGAGGACGTCGCAGAATTACGCTACGTCGCAACACAGCGTCGCAGAAGACTAATTAAAGTCAAAATAGCGACGTCGCAGATGACGTCGCAACGGTACGTCGCACGAACTAATTAAAGTCCAAAAACACTACGTCGCACGCGACGTCGCAGCTGACGTCGCAGGTAACGTCGCAAAAACGCGAAAATCTGCGGCCAAAAACCCTAAAAACGAATTTTTAACCCTAACACCAAAACCACGAATGAAGATCGACGAAAACCTTCAAGAATCCCAGTAATAATGATCGAAAAACTGTAAAAACACAAAACAAACGTGATAAACACGAAAACACACGAATATCACGTCCTTTTAAATCCCAAACTCGATCCGAATCGCCAAAAACGAGCACTCACTGCTCTGATACCAGTTGATTGTCCCTAACCTTGGATCTAGTACGAACCGAGTCACTCAATCGTTTGCGGAATCAACGATTAAGTTATACACTAAACACACGAACAATCAATACGCAATGAATATCAAACGAAACGTATTATATTGTATTATAATCGGTCAGATTACAGAGATTTCGACTACTTGCGTTTAGGGTTTCGTCAACCCTAAAACAGAAAACACAAAACGTTTAAATACAAAACTGGCACCTGCGACGTCGCACGCTACGTCGCAGGCCCAAGCCCATGCAACGTTGGCTACGTCGCAGGCCCATACCTGACGTCGCACCTGCGACGTTGCACTCTACGTCGCAGGAGTCAGGAATACTAATTCTAATTACAAACTACGAGCTAGACCAACTGACAGACACTAAACATGTACTAACAGTATGAAATTTAGACTATTGTTTTACAAGGTAGCTTAAGTTTATTTTGACTTTGACACGTACATATAAGAGTTTATGTTAACTTAAGTTTATTTTTATAATAAGCTCAAGCTTGTAAAATTGTTTGGCATACTAAAATGTAGGAGGTAATTAAAAAAATAAGCTATAGTAAAATAAGCTATTTGAAGTAAGCTTGTACCTTATGAAATTAGAAATTACTTAAATACCCCTTATAAATTATTTATCATATATTTTTCATATTCTTTTATGTCAATTCACATCTTTAAGCTCTAGATAGCTTGTCAAACACTTATAAACAATAAGCTTCAGCTTCCAACTTAAAAAATAAGCTCCAGCTACTAGCTCTAGCTACAAATTAGTTTTACCAAACACACCCAAAAGGAATAATCAAATTGTAATTTTTTTTAAAGGTAAATATTCACACCTACCCCTACCACAAATATATATACATTAATCTATGAATATATATACTTTGTCCATCTCAGAACTTGAAACCTAACCTCATGGTTGATAGGACACCACGATATCGATATGGTTAATAATATTAAATTTAATATATATAATCATCTTATTCTTATGAATGTACAAATTTAGTGGAGGTGTAGAAAGAAGATTGTTCTGGTTGGAAAACAATCAGCTATATCATATTATTAATTTTTAGAGTAAATTGCATGAATGGTTTATGTGGTTTACACACATTCTCACCGTTAGTCACTATACTTTGTTTGTTGCATGGTATAACGCCCCTCATTTAATATCACAATATAATATTAAGTTTAGCGGAAGCGACTATTTGAAATACATATTCTATTAAAATCTACTAGAAATTTTCGCAAACCTTTATACAATATGTTTAACTACTAAACAAACATAGTTAACATATTTACAAACCGGGGCATTATATGCTACAAAACATTATATATATATATATATATATATATATATATATTACAAACTGGATCAGAGTTGCAAGTTTCAAACATTCCCAGCGTCAAAACATCCTTCCTGACTACCCACATATTATACATTACCTGCAGGAAGTAAATTGAGGGATTAGCACGAAGCTAAGTGAATGAATTATCAACTACAATTCAATTTAGCTAGTAATCTGTCACAATCAATAATGCAACAATTATCGTCAAGAGGAACGGTGGTTCCTAGAGACCATGTTCCGGGTGGCCTCATCAGAACACTTAAACCCTACTGTTGGCCAAAACAGCGAGTGGCCGCTAACTCAATGCTAATCTCCATCAACACATGTACACAACCCTGTGTCGACCAACATTAGCAACCAAGTCCAACCAACAAATCAAGTTGACCTCTGAATCATACATTCCAAATCAATGTACCTCACACAACCAATCAAATGGCATATCATGTCAAGTTCACAGTCTATCAATAGTAATTCCTATAATTATTGATTGAAATCAAACTGACACAACCAAATCAAACTGTGAGTTTCAAATCCACTCACCTGATTGTTTCGTTTCACTTACTCAGCTGTCTTATCTCGCTGAGCTCTTTGTTTATCTGAGAATTAAAATCAAATATAAGTTAGTAACGATGTTCTTAAATCCATAACTTATATTCGAATATCATACATGTGGATACATCTTACAACATGTAAAACCAAATTAATATATGCACATTTGATAAGTATATTAACAAACCTATCAAATAATATAAACACATTCAAGATTAAAAGAAGTTTATTCAAAAAATCAAATTTCCTGAAAAAGTGTTGAATCCGCCGGATTCATCTGAATCCGTCCGGATTCATTTGAATCCGCCGGATTCCCAACCGGATTCAACACCATTTCGTTTCCAATTTTGATCAGACCAATTTCTAACGAATACGTTCTTGAATACGTTACTGAATACGCCGTATTCACCAAAATTTCTGGTTTTCACTTTCGGGGGAATCCGCCGGATTCAGGGGAATCCGCCGGATTCCCATGTTTCGCGCAGAAACCCCTGACCAGCCATGGCATATCTCAGCAAACTTAAACCAAACAAATAAACACAGATACAGTTCCAGCATCTGATTACTACTCATATAACATCATATTTAGCTACTATAGCATGTCATAACATCAAAATCATCATACACATACATTCACTCAAACTATGAACTAATTAACTCAAAAACTTACCAATTAAGGAAGTTTAACTAGATGATGATGATGATGATTAGGCTATTCAAAGATCACAGCAGCTAATTCACAAGTTATTGATTATGATTTGCAAGGGTTTTGAAGGTTTTAGAGATTTCAGGTTAAGTTTCTAAAAATGGAAAGTATAAAACTTTCCTGAAAGGGAAAGTTACATATATGTCGGCCTAAAATATTTGCACTGGCCCGTATCCACTTAAAACTAGTCCCCTTTCAATCTATTGCCTGGAACCCAAAAACCATTTACGAGAAACTTATTTTATTGCACCGTCATCTATAGTAAATTAAAACAATCAATAATTTACTAAGCACAATAAGTCCTGAGGCTTATTTAACTAAGTTTCGCAATTAAACACATATTATCAAATAATTTCTAATATAATTAAATATATCAATTTAAAATTAGAAATTACCGGACCAGAAGAGAGGATGTTACAACTCTCCCCCCCTTAAGAAGATTTCGCCCCCGAAATCTCATCACGATCAAACAATCCCGGATATCTGGATTTCATACTATCCTCGGTTTCCCACGTTAGGTTTTCACCTAAGCTATGTTTCCATTTCACTAACACCATGGGAATCTGTTTCTTCCTAAGTTTGGTCACTTTTCTGTCAAGAAGTTCAACGGGTTCTTCAACTAACTTCTGACTTTGATTAACTTTCAAATCTTTCAAAGGAAGAATCTGAGACTGGTCTTCAACGTTACATTTCCTCAAATAACAAATGTTAAACGTGTCATGAATACCAGCAAGCTCTGGGGGAAGATCCAATGTCACAGACTGATCGTTAACAATTTGACTAATTCTAAACGGTCCAATATAACGAGGAGCCAATTTTCCACGTTTCCCAAACCGAATTACCCCTTTCCAAGGCGAAACTTTCAAGTAAACAAGTTCACCTTCCACAAAAGTAACTGGTCGACGTTTAGGATCAGCATATTGTTTCTGTCTATCACGTGCAGCTTTCAACTTTTCTCGAGCCACTGCCACTTTATCAGCTGTCATTTGAACAATATCTGGACCTGCAAATTGTTTCTCCCCAGCCTCTAGCCAACAAGTTGGAGTTCTACAACTGCGTCCATAAAGCATTTCATATGGAGGCATGCCAATACTAGAATGATAAGAGTTATTATAAGCAAACTCAACCAATGGCAAATGATAATCCCATGAACCACCATACTCCAAGATACAAGCTCTTAACATATCCTCCAATGTCTGAATCGTACGTTCTGATTGACCATCTGTTTGAGGATGATAAGCTGTACTGAGGTTCACACGTGTACCCAATTCATGCTGTAAACTTTGCCAAAAATGAGATACAAACCTCGGATCTCTATCAGATACAATCGATAATGGAATACCATGCCGAGTAACAATCTCATTCATATACAACTGTGCAAGCTTAGTCAAAGATGCAGTCTCATTAGTAGCTAGAAAATGAGCACTCTTGGTCAATCGATCCACAATGACCCAAACCATATCATTTCCTCGAACTGTTCTAGGCAATTTGGTAACAAAATCCATAGTCAAATGTTCCCACTTCCATTCTGGAATCTCAAGCTGTTTCAACGATCCATACGGCTTTTGGTGTTCAGCTTTAACTTGAGAACAAATATGACAAGAACTAACAAACCTTGCTACATCCATTTTCATTGTAGGCCACCAATACAAAGGTTTCAAGTCATTATACATTTTAGTACTTCCCGGATGTACAGACAATCTGGACTTGTGGGCTTCATTCAGAATAACATCCCGAAGACCACCAAACAAAGGAATCCAAACACGAGACTGAAAGGTTTTTAATCCCCTCGAGTCATCTAATAACAATTCCTTCCGATTCAACATAATTTCAGCTTTCAAATTATGATCTAACAAGGCCTCTAACTGTGCAGTTTTTATCTGGCCCACCAAATCTGAAGAAACTTCTAAACGCATAAAATAAACTTGATCAGAAGTTACCTTGCGGCTTAAAGCATCAGCAACTACATTGGCTTTCCCTGGATGGTATTTAATTTCACAATCATAATCCTTGATTAATTCCAACCATCGTCTCTGCCGCATATTCAATTCTTGCTGCGAAAATATATATTGAAGACTCTTGTGATCTGTACAAATAACACATTTGGTACCATACAAGTAATGCCTCCAGATTTTCAAAGCAAACACAACTGCTGCAAGTTCTAAATCATGGGTAGGATAATTTCTTTCATGAGGTTTGAGCTGACGAGAAGCATAAGCAATCACACGATCTCGCTGCATTAAAACACAACCCAGACCAGAAATCGATGCATCACAATAAACAACAAAATCATCGGACCCATCTGGCAATGCTAACACAGGAGCTTGACATAACAACCGTTTCAGAGTCTGAAAAGCAACTTCCTGTTGTTCAGCCCATACAAACTTTTCATCCTTACGGGTTAGTTTAGTCAATGAACCGGCAATTTTAGAAAAATCTTTAATAAACTTACGGTAATAACCCGCCAAACCAAGAAAACTTTTTATTTCTGTAGCAGACTTTGGAGCTTTCCAATTCATTACAGCTTCAATTTTCGAAGGATCAACTTTAACACCATCTTTACAAATGATATGACCCAAAAACTGTACTTCCCGAATCCAAAATTCACATTTAGAAAACTTGGCATACAAATGTTCTCTCTTTAAGGTTTCCAATACTAACCTCAAATGCATTCCATGTTCTGATTCGGATTTAGAATATACCAAAATGTCATCGATAAATACAATCACAAATTTATCAAGAAAAGGTCGACAAACACGGTTCATCAAATCCATAAAAACTGCTGGAGCATTCGTTAATCCAAAAGGCATAACCAGGAATTCAAAATGACCATACCTTGTTCGAAATGCAGTTTTAGGAATATCACAATCACGAACACGAACTTGATGATAACCTGACCTCAAATCAATCTTTGAATAATACGAAGATCCCTGCAACTGATCAAACAAATCATCTATGCGAGGCAGAGGATATTTATTCTTTATTGTCCGTTTATTCAATTCTCTATAATCAATGCACATTCTAAAAGACCCATCTTTCTTTTTCACAAACAGAACTGGTGCACCCCAGGGAGAAGAACTAGGTCTAATAAACCCTTTATCCAACAACTCCTGTATCTGATTCATCATTTCACGTATCTCAGATGGAGCTAATCTATAAGGGGCTTTAGCTATAGATGAGGAGCCAGGAACAAGATCAATCTGATATTCGACTTCCCTAACCGGTGGTAAATCAGGTAAATCATCAGGGAACACTTCCGGATATTCAGAAACAACCGATACGTCAGAAAGAGACTTCTTTTCTAACTTAGCATCAATCACATAAGCTAGATACGATTCACAGCCTTTAGACAAAGATTTCCTAGCTTTCATCATACTAATCAAAGGTATACAAACATTATCCCGTTCTCCTCGAGCCACGACATATGACTCTTCAGAGATTGGAATTCTAATCAGCTTATTGTGGCAATCTATGCTTGCTTTATACTGACTTAACCAATCCATACCAATAATCACGTCAAAACTAGCAATTGGCATCAACAGAAAGGAAATTGGAAAAGTCTGGCTATCTATCATAATACTAGCTCCAATTACCGAAGTGGTAACAGGAACTGACTTGCCACTAGCTATTTCTACTTCAACTGGGTGGGTTATCACAGTAGGCATCATTTTCAACTTATCACAGAAGTACATAGATACAAATGAACAATTTGCACCAGAATCAAACAAAACACGAGCTGGTACAGAATTTACAAGAAAAGTACCCGTGATCACGTCATCTGTATGGACAGCTTCATCCACTGTCATTTGAAAAGCCCTACTAACTGCAGATGGCGGAGTCTTCCGCTTCTGACCGGAAGAAGATGAACTAACAACTGACCCAGAACTCTGTCTCTTGGCCTCAGAACACTGATTTGCACGGTGACCTTCTTTGTGACAGTTCCAGCACACGAAATTGGGATAAACACAATCCTTAAATTCATGCCCAATCACACCACATTTCATACATCTAGTGGTTTGTACAGTACACGGCCCAAAATGTCTAGTTTTACATTTAAAACACCAATTAGGACGATCAGAAGTACCACCACTACTTTCTTGTTTCTTACCTTGCTGATTTCCTTGCCACCGTTGTTTACCTTTACCAGAAGGTTCACTTTTAGGTTTCTGAGAAGTCACCTCTTTTCTTGGCATCTCTTGAGGTCTCAAATCACTGTCAACAGATCGAGCTAACATGAAAGCATGAGGAAGGGAACTAGCTAACCTCACTGTAGTTCGATAATGATTTGGTAGAGTACCCACAAACTGGTCTATTTGAGTTCTCTCATCGGGAACCCACTGCTGAACAAACCTGAGTTTCTCTGTGAACTGATTTATCAAATCATCCATTGACATGTTATCAATTAACTGCAAATCCATAAACTCCTTTCTAATCCTAGCCATATCAAAGTTTGAACAATACTGTTTACAAACTTCATTGCGAAAATCAGACCATCGGATAGATGCTTTCTGAAAAGGAGATAAAACAGAAGTAATTGAATCCCACCAATTCATAGCTGCTCCTTTCAAAAGTTGAGATGCATAAGGAACTTTCAATTCCTCTTCACATTGACAAACCTCAAATTTCTTGTCAACATCTCTTAGCCAATCCATAGTCACAGAAGGATTTGTACTACCCGAATACACAGACGGATTACTGCTCATAAAGGTTTTAAAAGAACAACCCTTCGGTTTCGGCGGTGGAATCATACCAAACATAGGATGAGAAGATTCAGCTTCTTTTTGTTGTTTATACATTCTGAGAACTTGGTTTTCCTCTTCCAATTGAAGTAAATACTGGTCTCTTTCAACCTCTTCTCTAGCCTGAAAAGAAGTTCCAGCATTACCAGCCTGATCATCGTGCACCCCAACAGTAACTTCCGGCCTCGAGACATTATTAGGGTTAACAGGTGTTTGTTCATTATCCGCCATATCTGTAAACACCACAACAACTTACAAACTATTAGTCGTTAGCACATATTCTACTAACCGATTCACATTCAGTACATAATCTCATTTCCAAGAATGTTCGACACAACACAATCAAAGTTTAGGATTGAACATACAATCATATTCAATTACCCTAAACTATTGCTCTGATACCAACTTATAACGCCCCTCATTTAATATCACAATATAATATTAAGTTTAGCGGAAGCGACTATTTGAAATACATATTCTATTAAAATCTACTAGAAATTTTCGCAAACCTTTATACAATATGTTTAACTACTAAACAAACATAGTTAACATATTTACAAACCGGGGCATTATATGCTACAAAACATTATATATATATATATATATATATATATATATATATATATATATATATATATATATATTACAAACTGGATCAGAGTTGCAAGTTTCAAACATTCCCAGCGTCAAAACATCCTTCCTGACTACCTACGTATTATACATTACCTGCAGGAAGTAAATTGAGGGATTAGCACGAAGCTAAGTGAATGAATTATCAACTACAATTCAATTTAGCTAGTAATCTGTCACAATCAATAATGCAACAATTATCGTCAAGAGGAACGGTGGTTCCTAGAGACCATGTTCCGGGTGGCCTCATCAGAACACTTAAACCCTACTGTTGGCCAAAACAGCGAGTGGCCGCTAACTCAATGCTAATCTCCATCAACACATGTACACAACCCTGTGTCGACCAACATTAGCAACCAAGTCCAACCAACAAATCAAGTTGACCTCTGAATCATACATTCCAAATCAATGTACCTCACACAACCAATCAAATGGCATATCATGTCAAGTTCACAGTCTATCAATAGTAATTCCTATAATTATTGATTGAAATCAAACTGACACAACCAAATCAAACTGTGAGTTTCAAATCCACTCACCTGATTGTTTCGTTTCACTTACTCAGCTGTCTTATCTCGCTGAGCTCTTTGTTTATCTGAGAATTAAAATCAAATATAAGTTAGTAACGATGTTCTTAAATCCATAACTTATATTCGAATATCATACATGTGGATACATCTTACAACATGTAAAACCAAATTAATATATGCACATTTGATAAGTATATTAACAAACCTATCAAATAATATTAACACATTCAAGATTAAAAGAAGTTTATTCAAAAAATCAAATTTCTTGAAAAAGTGTTGAATCCGCCGGATTCATCTGAATCCGTCCGGATTCATTTGAATCCGTCGGATTCCCAACCGGATTCAACACCATTTCGTTTCCAATTTTGATCAGACCAATTTCTAACGAATACGTTCTTGAATACGTTACTGAATACGCCGTATTCACCAAAATTTCTGGTTTTCACTTTCGGGGGAATCCGCCGGATTCCCGTGTTTCGCGCAGAAACCCCTGACCAGCCATGACATATCTCAGCAAACTTAAACCAAACAAATAAACACAGATACAGTTCCAGCATCTGATTACTACTCATATAACATCATATTTAGCTACTATAGCATGTCATGACATCAAAATCATCATACACATACATTCACTCAAACTATGAACTAATTAACTCAAAAACTTACCAATTAAGGAAGTTTAACTAGATGATGATGATGATGATTAGGCTATTCAAAGATCACATCAGCTAATTCACAAGTTATTGATTATGATTTGCAAGGGTTTTGAAGGTTTTAGAGATTTTAGGTTAAGTTTCTAAAAATGGAAAGTATAAAACTTTCCTGAAAGGGAAAGTTACATATATGTCGGCCTAAAATATTTACACCGGCCCGTATCCACTTAAAACTAGTCCCCTTTCAATCTATTGCCTGGAACCCAAAAACCATTTACGAGAAACTTATTTTATTGCACCGTCATCTATAGTAAATTAAAACAATCAATAATTTACTAAGCACAATAAGTCCTGAGGCTTATTTAACTAAGTTTCGCAATTAAACACATATTATCAAATAATTTCTAATATAATTAAATATATCAATTTAAAATTAGAAATTACCGGACCAGAAGAGAGGATGTTACACATGGACAGTTCAAAAACTTAAAAGTTGCACGATTAGTCCCCCATCTATCTAAAATAACTAAAATGCCGTTGGTGGTACTATCTATATTGCTCGGCCCGAGAAGGGTATTTTAGTCATTTTAGGTAGAAGAGGGACTAAGGGTGTAACAATTTTTAAAATTTTGGACTGTTCACGCAACAAACAAATTATAGGGACTAACGGTGAAAATATGTGTAAACCACAGGGACGTTTATGCAATTAACTCTAATTTTTATTTTATGTCTACAATAAAAAATTTACAGCAAATTCACCCCAGTTACTTTTTTATTATTATTATTAATTATTGTAATGTAATCATATTATATAAAGATCCAAATCCATATGCTTGTTACGGAGTATTAGTATATATTATTTAAAGTTTGTGTGTTAAACAAAAAGATACTAGAAAAAGGAGAGGCACCACAGGAGGCACATGGAAATCGGATCAGTTAACCTCATATTTTACACTAGATAATAATAATAATAGTATTATATGGTCATTATTTCGGTAAACGACTAAATTACTTTAGATCACTTAAATAATACACTACTACAAGATACAGATCATGCTGATCATATCATACTTCCTTGTCATACTTCAATTATTTTAACACTCTCTTAACAAAAAAGTAATACTTCATATAGGGATTCGAAAACGATGTCGAAAATCATAATATGTTCATTTTTGGCATCTGAATTTAGAAAGACTCAAGTTTGAATCCACAAGATCAAACTATTTGTGCATCGTTAATACCTGTATCTTATAATATAAATTATATATAGGAAGCGGATGATGACATCATCAAAATCCTAATTAAGTAATTAAATTCTTAAATTTTGTACAATTAGCTAAAATTTAGGATGAGATGATGTCTTAAATACATATTTTGTATTGAAATATATTTATATATTAATTTATCAATATAATTATTATCATTTTAGGTTCCTAATTTCATTAGGAGACTTGCATAAGGAAGATTTTAACTTTAAATAAGTAAGGTAATAAATAAATATAATCTTAATCTTAATTCTTTGTATTTTATTACAATTATTAATTAATATACGCAATCAATCTATTATACTACTTTCGTTTAAGGACTTTTGAACTTCATTGCATATCTTTTTTAACTTTTACGAAATAGAATTTTATCGTGTACATAATTCACGTAATTATAAAAATCAAATTCACATTTAATGTGTAACATCCTGTTACCGGGCCTAGACGTTTATGGTATTTTCCGAATTTAAATAATTATTTAAATGAGTTAGGAAATTATATTGTTGGTTTATTTGAAAATAAATAGGTAAAAGAGTCACAGGTATTATTTTGACTAATAGAATAGTAATTGTTTTAAATAGTTGAGTCTGACGGTAAAATAAAATACTTTATCTCGCGGGTATTTTCAGGTTCCAGACAATAGGTTTAGAAGGGGTATAATTTGTACTAGTTGAAGTTGGTAAAAAGGGGTGAGGCCGACCTACTTTCTCACTTTCCCTTTTCTTGATCTTTTTTATTTCTCTCATCTCCTCACACACACACACACACATCCATCTAAGAAATTAAAAGAAAGAGAGAAAGATTGCTTGGTGATCTGGTTATGTTTGCTTCATCATCTTCATCATCATAACCTCCTTCTTCTTGTAGTAGGTTTGATCCCTCAAACTTGTTCATCTCTTCATTTTAGTAAATTTGGTAAATGAGTGATTATGATTTTGAAGTGTTATTGCATGATATATGATGTTACTTGTTGTTATATGGAGTATGTGTGATGCTAATAATTTGATTATATTGATTAGAATCTTGAGTTTATGATTTTTGGGAATTTGGTTCGGATTTAGCTTGTAACAGGTTCAGAGTTTCTGGGTTTGGGTTACATAGCCGATCGGCTAGGATAAGCCGAACGGCTTAAATAGAACAAAAACAATGCAGCGGCTTGCGTCTGAATTAAAGTCACGATTTTGGTCCTGGTAGCCGATCGGTTAAGGGGTAGCCGATCGGTTATGGCTTCATAGCCGATCGGCTATGGTTTAGCCGATCGGTTATCTGCTTTTGTGTTGCAAATTTTGAAAATGCATAAGTGTTAAGTGCCATCTTTGATAATTTTATTTTCATTTGAGAGGTGCTTTAGTGGCACTTAACAGTAGTTTTAGTGGCACTTAGGCGGTACTTTAGTGGCACTTTTATTGGAAGAACTACATAATAATGTGGACGATTTTAAAGGGTTACGGGACTAAATAAAAGAGTTTAAAGTCAACTTGGTATTGTGTATGATATGGCTTTTAGTGGCACTTTAATGACCCCTTTTAGTGGCACTTTTTATTTAAAATATATGTTTTGACATATATGATATATTGTATTTATGGGATAAGTTGAATACTTATAAATGAGATGATATAAGTGTTAATTACCATTTGATAAGTGTTTATCATGATTGATATAGTATATTATATAATTGATTATGACTTACCATGTTGATATGATATAGTGTGTAACGAGAAATGTTATATAATTATAACGAGTTCATTATTGGTAACAAGTTACTAACTTGTGATATTCTGTGGTGTTTTCAGATACACAGAAGACTCAGTGATATTAGACTACTGAGTGGACATCTGAGGTATCGGTGAGTGGACATGTACCTTCAGTGTGATTGAGTTATAACATGTTTGGTTACAACGGGTAACCGTATATGTTATTGTTGATTTATTATTAATCTGTTATGATTATAATTGTGTTAAGTGCTATATGGCCTTTGAGGCGTATATGTGTTATAAAGAGGTCAACGTATGTTGGGCATTGGTTACTATTGTTTGGACGACGAAGGATTTCTTGTACACATCGTTAATGGGAATCTTAGTCGTGTGAGATAATAGTAACAAGCTATCGGTAAACCGCTGTATTGGCCTGCAGCTCAGTGGGGTTTACTAAGTGTCGCTTGAGGGCCACCGCGGCTTGAGGGTTCCTCAAGGACCACCGGTCCTCTTTAGTGCTTGTGTGTTTACAATGCTTGATGATGTAAACATTGTTGTTGTTGCGTTTACGATTACTTATTGTAAACTGATGTGTTATATCTGAGTTGGACTGTCGGTTACATTTCTTTCTCACTTAGCTTTGAGCTAACCCCCACATTCCCACTTCTTGCAGATTATGATTGTTTAAATTGCTGGGCAAGAAGCTTTTGGCTGGAATGGATTGTTTGACGACCTTGCGTATTTCTCTGATATTGATTTTGCTAAATCAATGTTGTTTTTGGATTCAATAACACCCAATGATTGTGTTTAAAATTTATATGTTTATAATAATTATTTATATGTTTGAAATAAGCAGGAATTTTATGTGTATTAAATGAAAAGCTTGTTTTGGGACAATCGCTTCCGGTAATAAAATACATTATTGTATTGTTTGAAAAAGGACGGGTGTTACATAATGATTCGTGTGTATACACAGGTTTGATGTCTAATTCTTTATATAATAGAAAAAGTGGTCCTATACGACTTAGTTTGATATTATAAGCTTGATGCTACTAATAATTATACCTTATATTCGATCCACAAAGTAAGTTAGCAATATATCATGGCATTTTAACGACTTTGTCATGATATTATCATATATAAAGAATCTTTAAATTTTCATGAGATATTGAAGAGTGTAATTAAGATTTTAGTTCCCACTTTGTCTCCTTTTTTCTATTAATTAATTAACTTTGCAATTTTTTCTTTTTTCCATTATAACCTATTGTCATTGTTATAGTAATTATATGGAAATGTTTGTAAAATTGTAAAGATGGTAAAATAACTTTGATTATATATTTATTCTACTACAAGCATATGCGTTGTCATTAGTTAATTTACTATTACTATCTAATTATAAATGTCCTCACAATTAATAAAAATCAACACCAATGTAAAAAAATTTAATTCCGAACCATCAACAAGTATTATAAAGGTGACCTTTTAATTACATAAACCAATAATCTCTGACTTTTTAATACATTTGTTAAAATGTCTTTCAACACTCGAAAAGATTTACAATATACATACATAAATTATATAGCTATACAACATTAAATAAGCTGATATATTATGCATTAATGGAAAACCATCACATGTATGCAAACTCTAAAATGATATATCGATAATCCAAATGTCAGTTTTACGATCTATCCCCTTGCGGTTGCGAGGGCAAATAAATCCTTGTAATATATCATTTTGACAAAATTATAAGCTTAAAGGACTAAAGTAAATTTTGTCAAAGATGAAGGACTAAACATGCATTATCAAAATCATCCGGTTTTCATTATCCAATTCCAAATTTCCAATCCCCACTATATCCCCACTCAAAATTCCCATGTCCCAAAACCCCTGTTTTAACGGGATTTAATTATTAACTAAACCCAAAACTTATAAAAATACTAATAAATAAAAAAAAGTTGATTAAATTAACTAATCAATAATCAACATCAACATTACTATAATCACCTAATTAATCCCATTATTATCCTCTTCACCATCATTCCCATTTTTTTTATAATTTACCTCCACGTCATCACCACCGCCACCAGTCGCCGCACCACCAACTTCTTTCGGACTATCCAACGCTCTCTTCTCTTCTTCCTCCGCCACCACCTCCACTTCCGCCGCCACCCTCCGCCGTCTATTCACCGCCCTTTTTTTCTTCAAAGTCTCCAATAATTCACTCAAAGCCTTATCATTATCTCGCCTGTTTTTAATCAACACTTCACTTATATCCGCCGGAGTCATCTCCGCCTCATCAATCACCTCCGCCAGACCATTCAACACGTCAGATTTAATATCCACGTCACCAACCCCCAAATAGTTTTTCAACAAAATCTTTAGCGACTGAAATGAACAGTAGCTCATAAAAACATGCATATCCATTCGTCCGCTCCGTAACAATGCCGGGTCAAGCTTCTCAATGTGATTCGTTGTGAAAACAAATATCCGCTCCGACCCGCAACACGACCATAACCCGTCTGTAAAGTTTAACAAACCAGACAACGTAATCGAGTTGTTGTTTCCATTGTTATCCGGATCGGAACCCGCCCCAGTTCTCATATCCGGAACTCCGTCAAGTGACCCAACGTTGTTTCGCCCACCACCACTGTTGTTTTTACGATTCGTGAGATTTATAGAACAGTCAATGTCTTCAATTACGATTATCGACTTCGAACTAGTCTTCATAAGCAACTTTCGTAGCTCGGAATTTGTGTTCACCTCAGTTAATTCCAGATCATAAATGTCATAACTGTAATAATATCTACTCATTAAACAGACAGATATGAAATCGTTCATTTAATTATCAGTTATCATAAAATAAATATATTACGAGTATTCAATATTTACTATACATTACATTACCCGAGAAAATTAGCCATTGCAGCGATCATACTTGATTTGCCGGTACCGGGAGGGCCATACAAAAGGTAACCACGTTTCCACGCGCGGCCAGTGCGTTTATAAAACGCTTGACCATCCGCAAAATCCCGAAGATCGGACATTATCTCCGCCTTTTTCTCCGGATCCATTGCGAGTGTATCAAATGTACTCGGATGTTTAAACGGCACGGATTCCCACGGATGTCCTCGAGAATCGAGTGACCCGCCTCGGGAATTTGTGTACAACAACCTGTCCTGATTCTTCCTCCTGATTTCATTAGCTTTTTCACTAATGAAATCAAGGTAAGATTCAAGGATATAAGGTTTATCCCTTTTATTAATCCGAAGTGTGAACCCACGCTTCTCCTCCGGCAATGGCCGCCATGAAAAGGTCTGCGCTTGTCGGGGGATCACGATGTGTTCCCACACGACGTGTACGCCTTTAAAAACGTCCGAGAGCCGGTCGTTGTTGGACAACCCAAAAGTAATAGCTGAGGAATTTAGTCCTCTGGTTAGTGACAACCGGTTTGAAGTAGCCGCGGCTTCGGATGTTGTGGACGACGCAGAAGACGAAAGATATAACTGTACAGCGTTGTATAGTTCGTTGGTGTTTACGCCGTCGATTTCGGTGATTTCATAGTAACAATAAGAGGAGAAACAGTTGAATAAACGTTGGGAGAGTTTAAGGACGGCGAAACGGAGCTCCGGTGGGATAACGGTGTGAAGTAAGGTTTGACAGAAGGCTAAAACACCCATAAGGGAAGCCATGGTTGTCCAAAGCTCTTTCATGGTGATGGTTGTCGGGTAATTGTTTAGTTGTAGAAATGGTGAAAATGAGAGATGGTTTATATGGGATTTTTATAGAATGGGGAAGTAAATGAGTACTAGGTGACATGGTATAATATATTCAAGTTTAGGTGACTAAAAGACAAGAGTTTGTTTTCCAATATTTATTTCAAATATTGTGTAATTTAATTTGATATAATAAAAATACGTAACGTATCTAACACCTCTATAAAAAGGTTTATATATTTTCTTCACAAAATTTAAAGTTTAAAGTTTCTATTATACCTTTTTTAATCAAATCATAAACCATAATATAATCATCATTAATTACATGATCAACAAATTAAAACACTTTCTATATTAGAATTATGGAAAGTATATGAATCATAAGTAGTTGAGTCATCTACTATTACACATTAACCATACCGAATCTTTTTAATATCACAATAATTGTCATATGAACATACAATCAGTGAAATACCTACATCATTCATAATAAACTTCAAATTCCGCTGCTTAACGCGGGTGTCTGTAGTTATTATTGAAATGAGATTGGTAGAATTATATTTTCATAATAATCATTTAATAGATTTGATGTATTCATATCGAAAATTTCACAATTAACCCAGCAACTCATAAATATTTACGAGTATTATATTTGATTACATTAACTTTCACAACTGTATTACTCCGTATTAATGTTGTGAAAAGTTATGTAATAAATACTAATTAAATTCATATTATTTTCTTTTTGAATTTATTCATCATTAAATTTTACAAGTATTTTTACTAACACTTCTTATATTATGATAGACATTAAATTAATTTTGTGAAAAATTATGCAATAAATATTAATTAAATTTGTATTATTTTCTTATTCAATTTATTTTAACACTTCTAATATGATGATAAACATCAAATCAATGAGGCTCGAAGGAAAATGACATCAAGTAATTCTTAAGATTGTATGTAAGTCGATATGAGATTTGGTTCGAGCTCTATAAAATTTAGGAACGATCGGGATCAAACTCAAGTTAAGCTCAGTTGTTTGACTCGATTGTGTAACAACTCGCAAATTTAAACGCGATTAATTACTTTAATCACTTGCATTATTAGGCTAATTCCCTACTTGAGTGAATTCACAACACATTTTAGAGGTAAGTCTAGCATAGCCCAACTAGATAATACGCGTAGTATTACGTATTCGTAATTAGTTGTAATTACGTACAAATCAATTTGAAAACAAACGCGACAAAAACGTACGACTGTTGGTGAACAAAATTATTTAATAAAACGAAGATATTAAATAACGTCAATTACAATTAGATATTATGTTGATAATATTTACATATCATTTTATAACGCGAAATGTCAAATCGTATAATTAAAATGAAACAAAGATTTAAAAATCATATAAATTAACTTATTTAAATTTTCATAAAAAGATTTTAATTAAAAATATAATGAAATATGTAATTTAAAAATATACTAGTTAAAATAAAATAACACTTAACGATCGGGTAAACAAACACGGAACGCAAACACGGAGGCAGAAGTGGAACAAAACCACCTCCACCTCCCTATTTTCTCTCCATTTTCTTTTCACTTCTTTCTTTTCTCTTTCTTTTTTTTCTCTTTATTATCACCACCACCTACCAAAACCACCACACAAATCACCACAAAACTACCATCAAACGACGCCGAATCAACAAACAAAATAGAGGAAAACGACCACGAGACTACGATCTATCTTTCTACCTTTTCGGATTTCAAATCCGACACTCGTAAGTTTCCGACAAATCCCGCAAATCTTTAGATTTCCAAGTTATAATTGCTATTTAGTGTTTAACATACTTAGAATAACATGTTTTAGTGTTTTATACAACCGAAAACGTTCCAAATCAATCAAAAATCCGACTTTTTCTCGCTGTTCGTCGAACAGGCGACTACGTCGCATTGGGACCGAAAACAGTACTGCGACGTAGGCCTTTACGTCGCATTACCCTTCCTTACGTCGCACATAGCGACGCAGACCACTACGTCGCATTAAATTGCGAGCGTCGCCTATGCGACGCAACCCCATGACGTCGCAAAACCTGAATGCGACGTAGACCCGTACGTCGCACCCTACGTCGCATAACCACTCAGCGTCGCACCTTACGTCGCTAAAAACAGGAAGTTTAAAAACTTGTTTTCACTAAGTGTCAAACTAACCGGAAACGCATATCTTTATACGATACGATTCACGAGCCTTACAAACAATTCAAACAATACTTGTTTTATCGAAATGTTGATTTCAAACTTTCACCAACGAGTCGTATACATTTTCACAAACAACGAAATACAAACATAAACATTAAACAAACGATTTGGACATGACTTGGTTGTACAAACACTAGCATGGATGATTAGCTTAGACATCCACAATACTTATTAAATCTCGTACGTTTAGGACGTTAGGAGATTTCAGACTGTACTTGGGCTTAGGTTTGCTAGCACTCGCACAACTGCTTAAACTCAACAGGTGAGTTCACAGCCCCTACTTTTACTGATTTAACTGCTTTTGAACAGGGGTGGAAAACATAGACAACTGTTTTACTGATTGCCATAACTACTTTTACTATATGATTATTTATCATACTGTTTACTCGAACGACTAGAGTACTTGAACTGTTAAACTGTTATACGAACTGTCACTTAACTGCCTTTGGCACACTTATACAAACTATTTATGACTGCGGTCAACTACTTCAACTGTCTGAACGTAATGGTATTTTCATACGAAAACTGAACTGAGAGCATGCTGGAGAACGACCAGCTACATACTTATATTACTAGTTTTTATGAAACAACATTTTCATAAACACACAGAAAGTCCCTACGTCTTGGGCACGCACGCACAGAAAGTCCCTACGTCTTGGGCAAACAGAAAGTCCCTACTTCTTGGGCAAGGTGCCATCCTACGTCTTGGATGAAGGCTCTACTTCTTGAGCAGATGGGTCCTACGTCTTGGATGCCAGTCCTACTTCTTGGACACAACTTATACAAGTCCCTACGTCTTGGGCAGATACTGATGGGTTCTACTTCTTGGACAAACGATTTAAATCCCTACTTCTTGGGTAAACTAATAGGATACTGCGTTCCTACGAAACTTAAACTGTATTTGGGGCGAATAACCCACTAAACTTGTATTTGGATTACATTCCACTAAATGTATTTTCGACTTTTATGGCAATACTATTGTGAACGTATTAGGATAACAACCGTGCTTACAAACTTGATTCAACTTGTGTAAACATAAAACCTGTGAATTCACTCAACCTAGTTGTTGACTTTTACTATGTTTTTCAGGGAATTAGCTGCGCATGTAAGAATCGCCAACACATGGAGAATTAGGCGACCCTTGAAGCTTAGGATGCCAACTTTTGGAAACATATGGATTTCTTTAGTATAACTGAAATGTTTTAGTCATATTTCAGAAATCTACTTTTGTAAACTTACTACCTTTAACCTATACGATTCGATGAATCGTAAACTTTGTAATTAATACTTTTGGCATCTTAATATATATTGTTCTGTTGTAATCATAAGCTCTGATACGTATGCATGCTTTATTATTGTGACACCCAACACTTTAACTAAACGCTTCCGCTAAACAAATTTGGGGGTGTTACAGATTGGTATCAGAGCCATTGGTTATAGCGAACTAGGAAACTTTAGGTGACTTAGCAACCTAGAGACCTAGACTATAGCCTTGGCTAGAACGTACATGCATACATACATTTGCATACATCTAAACTATCGCTACGATACTTCGATACGCGTGAACTGTTCACCACATTCGACTCGTTCATTGTACTCTGATCTCATATGAACCTGATCGTGATTAAACGGTTGATGAAAAGAAGTATGTATTTGGCATCATATAATGACGCCTGGCCAACGTGATTATATTATACTAAGTACATATGGGTGTTTCATAGTCGTAAGATACGTGATGGGGATTCGACAATTTTCCTTGATACTCGAAAACTTGAAATATGTGAAACTTCATTCCTCACATATTTTTCATTGGCATTGACTTCTGCATCTTTTCATCGCAGAACGTCAGCATGCCGCCTAAACAAAGAAAGACTCAAAACAGTCGACGAAATTCTCCACATGTACCTCCAGAAACAACCGAACAAATCATCGAACGCCGCGTGGCTGAGGCTATTGCTCAGTACGAGGCTAGCAGAAATCGTGAAAACCCAACCAACAACAGTGGAGCTACCCCCGTCAACAGCGAAACTCCAACTAATACCCAGCAGGGGTGTTCCTACAAAACCTTTCAGTCTTGTAAACCCAGCACCTTCACCGGGACCGAAGGGGCCATTGGCCTGGTCCACTGGATTGAAAAGATGGAATCAGTCATCGACATCAGCGACTGTGCCACCGATAAAATCGTGAAATACGCCACCTGCACTTTAGCCGACAAAGCGCTAACCTGGTGGAACGCTCAAGTCCAAATTATGGGACGTCCAGCTGCCCACTCCATGACCTGGGAAACTCTGAAACGGATGATGATGGAGGAATTTTGCCCTCCCAACGAGATGCAGAAACTCGAAACCGAGTTTTGGAACATTCAAATGATCGGAGCTGACATTTCCGGTTACACGACTAGATTCCAGGAGCTTGCACGTCTGGTGCCTCATATGGTAACCCCCGAGAGCAAACGCATTGAGCGTTACAACAGGGGTTTGGCACCACAAATCCGAGGCATGGTTATGTCCTCCAAACCCGCCACTTTTAGGAGCGCAGTGGATCTGGCTCACAGCTTAACCGACGACGCGGTCGAGATTGGAACCCTGAAAGCTATCACAGGGAAAACTGAACCTACCCGTACTGAGGCGGGCGAATCTGGAACCCGCAAACGTAAATGGCACAGCGAGGACGACGACCGTCAGGGTCAACAAAACAGGAACGTGGGAAACACTCGAGCCTACATCGCCATCACTAACACTGAACCGAAACCATACCTAGGCAAAAGGCCTAAATGCGGAAAATGCGAAAGGCATCATGAGGGTAACTGTACTCTCTGCGACAGATGCAACCAATGGGGACATCGAGCTCAAACCTGCAAAGCCAACCTCCCCGCTCGAACAAACAATGGGTGTTTCGAGTGCGGTGAGCCCGGACACTATCGAAACCAGTGTCCAAAACTGAACAACACCCAGAACAACCCCGGAAACAGCAATCAAAATAACAACAACCACATCGCAACCATTCCACCGGCTCGTGGCCGCGCATACATCCTCCGTGCACCGGAAACTGTTACGGACTATGGCAAACACGGTATGTCTTACCAATTCTTGCTACCATTTAACGTTTCTTTCATTCGAATGTCAATTCGAACACACCACTTGGTAAACGCTGACCACGAAACGAACTTGAACTATTTAAACTATACCGCGATTTATCGGGGAACATACGCCGCGGGCGATCCGACTTGATTTTAAATCTCGGGACGAGATTTCTCTAACATGGGGTGAATGTAACAACTCGCAAATTTAAACGCGATTAATTACTTTAATCACTTGCATTATTAGGCTAATTCCCTACTTGAGTGAATTCACAACACATTTTAGAGGTAAGTCTAGCATAGCCCAACTAGATAATACGCGTAGTATTACGTATTCGTAATTAGTTGTAATTACGTACAAATCAATTTGAAAACAAACGCGACAAAAACGTACGACTGTTGGTGAACAAAATTATTTAATAAAACGAAGATATTAAATAACGTCAATTACAATTAGATATTATGTTGATAATATTTACATATCATTTTATAACGCGAAATGTCAAATCGTATAATTAAAATGAAACAAAGATTTAAAAATCATATAAATTAACTTATTTAAATTTTCATAAAAAGATTTTAATTAAAAATATAATGAAATATGTAATTTAAAAATATACTAGTTAAAATAAAATAACACTTAACGATCGGGTAAACAAACACGGAACGCAAACACGGAGGCAGAAGTGGAACAAAACCACCTCCACCTCCCTATTTTCTCTCCATTTTCTTTTCACTTCTTTCTTTTCTCTTTCTTTTTTTTCTCTCTATTATCACCACCACCTACCAAAACCACCACACAAATCACCACAAAACTACCATCAAACGACGCCGAATCAACAAACAAAATAGAGGAAAACGACCACGAGACTACGATCTATCTTTCTACCTTTTCGGATTTCAAATCCGACACTCGTAAGTTTTCGACAAATCCCGCAAATCTTTAGATTTCCAAGTTATAATTGCTATTTAGTGTTTAACATACTTAGAATAACATGTTTTAGTGTTTTATACAACCGAAAACGTTCCAAATCAATCAAAAATCCGACTTTTTCTCGCTGTTCGTCGAACAGGCGACTACGTCGCATTGGGACCGAAAACAGTACTGCGACGTAGGCCTTTACGTCGCATTACCCTTCCTTACGTCGCACATAGCGACGCAGACCACTACGTCGCATTAAATTGCGAGCGTCGCCTATGCGACGCAACCCCATGACGTCGCAAAACCTGAATGCGACGTAGACCCGTACGTCGCACCCTACGTCGCATAACCACTCAGCGTCGCACCTTACGTCGCTAAAAACAGGAAGTTTAAAAACTTGTTTTCACTAAGTGTCAAACTAACCGGAAACGCATATCTTTATACGATACGATTCACGAGCCTTACAAACAATTCAAACAATACTTGTTTTATCGAAATGTTGATTTCAAACTTTCACCAACGAGTCGTATACATTTTCACAAACAACGAAATACAAACATAAACATTAAACAAACGATTTGGACATGACTTGGTTGTACAAACACTAGCATGGATGATTAGCTTAGACATCCACAATACTTATTAAATCTCGTACGTTTAGGACGTTAGGAGATTTCAGACTGTACTTGGGCTTAGGTTTGCTAGCACTCGCACAACTGCTTAAACTCAACAGGTGAGTTCACAGCCCCTACTTTTACTGATTTAACTGCTTTTGAACAGGGGTGGAAAACATAGACAACTGTTTTACTGATTGCCATAACTACTTTTACTATATGATTATTTATCATACTGTTTACTCGAACGACTAGAGTACTTGAACTGTTAAACTGTTATACGAACTGTCACTTAACTGCCTTTGGCACACTTATACAAACTATTTATGACTGCGGTCAACTACTTCAACTGTCTGAACGTAATGGTATTTTCATACGAAAACTGAACTGAGAGCATGCTGGAGAACGACCAGCTACATACTTATATTACTAGTTTTTATGAAATAACATTTTCATAAACACACAGAAAGTCCCTACGTCTTGGGCACGCACGCACAGAAAGTCCCTACGTCTTGGGCAAACAGAAAGTCCCTACTTCTTGGGCAAGGTGCCATCCTACGTCTTGGATGAAGGCTCTACTTCTTGAGCAGATGGGTCCTACGTCTTGGATGCCAGTCCTACTTCTTGGACACAACTTATACAAGTCCCTACGTCTTGGGCAGATACTGATGGGTTCTACTTCTTGGACAAACGATTTAAATCCCTACTTCTTGGGTAAACTAATAGGATACTGCGTTCCTACGAAACTTAAACTGTATTTGGGGCGAATAACCCACTAAACTTGTATTTGGATTACATTCCACTAAATGTATTTTCGACTTTTATGGCAATACTATTGTGAACGTATTAGGATAACAACCGTGCTTACAAACTTGATTCAACTTGTGTAAACATAAAACCTGTGAATTCACTCAACCTAGTTGTTGACTTTTACTATGTTTTTCAGGGAATTAGCTGCGCATGTAAGAATCGCCAACACATGGAGAATTAGGCGACCCTTGAAGCTTAGGATGCCAACTTTTGGAAACATATGGATTTCTTTAGTATAACTGAAATGTTTTAGTCATATTTCAGAAATCTACTTTTGTAAACTTACTACCTTTAACCTATACGATTCGATGAATCGTAAACTTTGTAATTAATACTTTTGGCATCTTAATATATATTGTTCTGTTGTAATCATAAGCTCTGATACGTATGCATGCTTTATTATTGTGACACCCAACACTTTAACTAAACGCTTCCGCTAAACAAATTTGGGGGTGTTACAGATTGCAACCCTACTACTAATTACCTTCCAAAGATAAATGGCATCGACAAATTGTGAAGCCATTTTGAGATTCACAATTGATATGTTTTGGCTTTTGCTTTCTTATGCATGTATTAAAACGAGCGAGGTGGATGAACATCATCATGGAATTTAAGTTGTACTTATTTATACAATGGCGCATGTAATAACAAGTGATCAAGGCAAAAAGATTCAAGTTATTAGTTGTTTGTCTAATACTGATGGAGTGATGGACTGATTGGCGTCCAAAATAGTTTTGCGATTGAAATATAAATCAAGTCATACAATACGTGTGTCACCCTTAGTTCCATTATGCAACCACACTAGACCCAATTAAGTTTAATATTTAACGGAATATACACATCTAAATTAGGTACGCGACTACGCGTACGCCCGTTTCCATTTTCTATTTTCTATCTATAAAACAAATAACCTATTATTTTTTCAATTTAAAAGTGGTCCACCAATTAATTATTTGTTGTTTATTTATTACATAAAATTAAAGTGCAATACATGGGCGGAGCTAGTAAATTCGAATGAAGCAGCGAAAATAAATTTATTTTTATTTATTCTATAGTTTTGTGGGGGCGAAAATTTTAAAATTTTAATATATTACTAATATCTTAAAAATCTTTTTTACGTAATTTAAAATATCTTGTGGAGGCAGCTGTCTACGGTAACCCCGCCCCTGTGTTCATACCAATAGACAGAATTAACATGTTTAAATACATTCAACAGACAAAATGAAAGTACATCATATACAATAGTAAAATATCTTAAATTATACGGAGTATATAAGAAACATGTGATGATAACATCAAAAATTAAATTGACCAATAGAATTGCTCAATTTTGTCAAATTGACTAAAAATAAGGAGATCATGACATCATAAATTAAAATTGTAAAAAATAATTTTAAATAACTATTTATAAATCATATCGTGATTTTAAAAAAATAATTAATTGAAAATAGTTAGAAATCGAATGGGATTGTAATTCTTATGTATTATTTTTGCAGATACACGTAACAGTATTAGGAAATTTGATCTTATATATATTAGTTTAAGATTGCCCTTTGCAAGTTATCAGTTCAATTTATTAAAAATATTATCTTTATTTCACACTTCCTTTTAATATTTTTTTGTTATTTTTATTTAATTTATTATTTAAAACATTATCCAAATCGATATGACATATTTCTATTTTCAATTCACCGAGTATGAATAAAATTACTTAAAAAAGTTAATATTAACTTAAAATAATTAATATTTTCCACTAACTTGGTTTCAAAAACTTTTAATTTTTTACTCTCTACTTTTATAAATCTATTTATATAAAGTAATATTATCATAGATCCAACTAAATGCTTAATATACATATTAACTTATACAATATACTATTAGAAACAAGATACTAAATAAGAAATTTCATTTTAAAAATCAACGATCCGTGTGTGCACACGGGTTTAAGGTCTAGTATAAAATATAATAAACTTTAAAATAATAAACCAATCAGAATTCTTAAATTTTTGATATAATATGCTTAGAGAAATATCATTTATACACTAAAATTTTGCAATGCATAAAATAAAGAAACTCCAACAATATTATTGACTGGTTAATTAAATAGGCTTAAACTACAATACGGAGTAATAAACTAATAATATCTATATCTACTAATAGAATAGATTTATAGTTTTATACCTTAATATTGCACATGTAAACAATAGCAATATTAGTCGAGATGCTTTTAAAATGCATATAATACGTCAAATGGGAGTATTTAATTAAAGATGGTAAGGTGTAATATATGGTGGCATGTGATTTGTTCCACTTTAACCTTTCGTGCAATTCTTGGGGTAGTTCTTCAACAAATACATTTTGTTATATATTGAAAAGGTCAAATGATGTATCTACAATAAACTCAGACGAGTCATATCTAAAACTCAAATATAGTAAAGTTTGAACTTTGAGAAAATATACTTATATACTATAATAACCTCATTATTTTCTGATGTTTATATTGTAGGTATAGTAGTAAATACTCGTACATATGTACTGCTAGTGTACGTAGTCAGCTGTGGCTGGACGTCAGCGAGCGGTCAGACACACAAGAGGGGTCAGAGGTCAAAGCCCAGGAGGATTGCTTGGAAGAAAAGGTTAACTTGCAATTTTGCAAAGGAGCTATCTCAATCACATGCTTTCAGTAATTTTGATGTCATTGTTTTACCATATGTATAAAGAAAAGAAATTATCACTACTGAGAAAACATACACATAGTTATATCTTTATGCATTCTATAGGGGCGAATCTGTAATGTAGTGACTCCAAAATAAATTTGAAATTAGGTATAAAAAAAAAAAAATTCTTTTAAGGTATTAACGAATATTAACCCCCATATAATTATAAATAAATAATTACAAATTAATTTTTTGCTCTTTCTATTTAAATTTCCTAACTCCGTCGCCGATTAGATATGGTCTGATGGAGATGCTATGGATGCGTTTTGTTAATGAAACTCCTTCGGTTTTCGGAAAATACTTAGAAAAGCTGCAAAATTCAAGTTGGTATTTAATGTAGAAATTTATAAGAAAAGAGATATATGTGATTTCACGACTTCTACGTTGCCAATTAAGAAAAATGAAAATTATATCCCTTACATAATTACACTTGAACACGTCTTCTGAATTTGTATTACGAGTAGTTTTTAAGGGATACAAATATTAAAAAAATGAATGGAAATACCTACAAACACGCCTATATCTCATCGTTTCATGCAATTTCCAGCATTAACCTATATAGGCTTAGCTGTAAAAAATTTTACCGTATGGTAGGAGTACTATTTCTTTTTATGTTGCAAGATTGATGTTCAAGATTCATTTTGAAAATTTTTGTGTCGAATTTCATAGTGTTTTAAAGACTTACAAGTATTCTATGCCAGGGTCTATCGGAGGTCTTCTTGTAAGTAGTATCTTTACTTTTGGGTAGATTTATAATTGTTTACATCGTATCTCTCTTGTACAGTTATACCCTACTCTCGAGCGGGATTGAGTAACGTTGTTGTTGTTTACAATTATTCTATGTTACCTTACGTGTATGTATTTTCTCTCGTATATATACTTCAAGTTTTAGCCTCAATCATATCCCACAAGTAATGGGTTTTTTTTTTTTTTTTCTTTCTTTTGCTGCAAATTTTATGTGGCAAACTCAAGTGATTCATGAAATATGTATAATATTTTAATGGCTAGTTTCATGCCTAGACCTAGTTCAACCTTATTGTTGAAAGTTCAAGTACGTTTCAGCTCGAGCGAGATATCCAAGATATCAGTTCGAGATATCCAAGTTATCCGTTAAAATATACTCCGCAAGTAGATGCACAACATTATATTTAAGATTTTTGATTATTTTCAAGTTATTGTTACTTTTAATATCTTTTACAGATTTCTTTATTAAAATTGAACCAATTTTTTACAAAAGTGTAAGTAATAAATACGTATCTTTCTTTATCTTTTGATACGTGATTTCCAACCTCAAAGGAAAAAAGAAGAAGTTAAGGGTGTGTTTAGTTGTGGAAAATTTTCCACAATTTTATATTTCCAATTTTCTAAAGAAAATAGTTTTCTAGAAAAGTGTTGAAAATTTAGAAAACGCGTTCAAAATGTTGGAAAAGTGAATTTTAGAAAACTAGTAATATCTTGGAAAATTTGAAAAAGAGGGGAGAAGTTTATAAAGGAAAATTTGGAAAAGTGGGAGGGAGTTGTTTTCCACCTCCAAGTTTTAATTTGGAAAAGTGGATTTTTCATTTTCTTGGAAAATTTTCTCAAAAAACTTCATTTTGAACGCGTTTTTCACTTTTCTTGGAAAAATTTTCTGAAAAACTCTCTTTTTTACTACAACTAAACGCACCCTAAGTCACAATGTGCCAACTATTCAACGAGAATTGTATTTAGGGCCCATGGTCTCCTGGTCACTGATAACTAGAGATGCACATCGAAACCGGGTTCAAGAACCCGACCCGAAAAAAAACCGAACCCGAACCGATCAAAACCGGTTTTGACCAAAACCGGTTCGGGTTATACCCAACCCGTAGGTTTGAAACCGGTTTGGCATGTGGACCGTTGGAACCGGTTAGGAACCGGTTTGACCGGAACCGGTTTGAAAAACCGGTTTGAAACCGGTTTTTTGATTTTTTGAAACAAAAATAGCCGTTTGGCTCGATTTCTAGCCGTTTTTGTGGTTTTTTTTTTACATTTTTGCCATTACAAATCACTATAAATACAAGGCTTGAGTTTAGGTTCATTCACAACTTCCAAACACTCATACATATCTACAAAAACTCAAAAAACTCAAAAACGCAAACTATATTCTCATGGCAACTCAATCTTCTTCGGCTTCCCATGGTGTTGGTTCTTCAAATGCACCAACGATTGTGAAACAATTGCCCAACAAAAGAAATCCGGAGATTTGGAGTGCTTACGACAAAGTGTTGTTGTCGGATGGTTCGATTAAAGCGCATTGTAAACGTTGTAAGTTGTTCTTCAAACCCGACTCCAACACCACCTTGAAAAATCATACCGAGAAGCATTGTGCGGGACTCAAAGGTAATCCGGAAGCAAGTGGGCAATCTTCGATGGCACGAGATGGTTCTATATTTACATACGATGTGGAACGGTGTCGACAAGCTTTTGCGGGTTATGTAATTCAAGAAGCTTTGCCTTTCAACCACTTCGACAACCCTCGGCTTACTAGGGTGATTCAAACCACTCTTCAACCGCGATATAACAATGTAAGTCGTACTACTCTTAAACGCGATGCCCTTAAATTGTGGAAAGATGCTAAAAAACAACTAAAAATCGGTTTTGAAAATTTAAATACATGTGTATCATTAACAACCGATGTTTGGTCGGCTCCTCATGGTTTGCCCGGTTCGTACCTTTGTGTAACCGCACATTGGGTTGATCCCGCACATTGGGTTGATCCCGCAACTTGGCAAATGATGAAACGTACCATTGCTTTTGAAGACTTTGAGTATCCTCACACGGGTCAAAACTTATTTTACATGTTACGAAGTGTGATTAAAATGTTTAAATTGGAAGAAAAGGTTTTTTCAATATCTTTTGACAACGCTAGTAATAATACACTTGCCGTTTCAAAATTAATACTAAAATACGCACCACCATTGAAGGGCATTTTTTATCATAGACGATGTGTTGCACACATCATTAACTTGGTTGTGCAAGCCGGACTAGCGGTTGAAGATGTAGACGAAGTAAAAACGAGGTTTAAATCTATGTTGCAAGACGTTTTTCAAAAGGGTAAAGCTATATACAAATCTTATATGAAATTGTGCAAGGATACGAATTCTATTTTTTTTAACCCCTAATTGGGATATGCCCGTTAGATGGAATTCGACCTACCATATGTTTGTATGTGGTTTACGCCAACGCGATACTTTACAAGTTTTCCATGATCATCTTGTTACAAAAGGTCTTGCAACACCATTTTCAATCATATATTGGGAGTATATTAAAAAGATTGTCGAATTGCTCAAACTTTTCAAAACCGCGACTACTTTATTATCGGGTGTTTATTATCCCACTAGCCATTTGGTGCTTAATCAAATTTGGTTAATGACTACAAAATTAAACGACTACATGTATGAAGGTCCTATATTTGAAGAAATGGTGACTCCCATGAAAGAAAAACTAAAAAAATATTTTCAAGAAATGCCACCGGTAATTACTTGTTCCGCCGTAATGAACCCTTGTTTAAACGTTACCGGGGTGGAAATGCTTATCGATAACATTTGTCACAATTTGGATTTGAATGAGGCCGACCCATTGTTTTCACATAATGCAAAAACGGATTTTAACAAATGTTTGGGAGATTTATTTGGCGTATATTTTCAAAAATATAGTTCAACCACACATGTGTCCGGTAGTACGGCTAACCCAATGTTTTCTTCATCTTCTTCTAGCAATCCAATGCTAAACTTTTATAATAGTTTAAGACAAGAAAACAATAAACGGGCAATGGGTGATGGTAACCAAAATACCACTAACGAATATGGGAGATATACGACCACGGATTTTTTGGCCACTATTCTACCCAATGAGTTCGAACAATTTGATATTTTGGCTTGGTGGAAAGAGTGGGAATCTCAATTTCCCATTCTAGCCATCATGGCCCGAGATTTACTAACCGTCCAAGCTTCTACGGTAGCTTCGGAATCCGTTTTTTCTCTTAGTGGCAGGGTATTATATATACGAAGAACAAGACTCACACCGGCCTCCTTAGAGATGTGCATTTGCTTGAAGGATCACTTGGACGCCGCGGAACGCATACAAAATGTATCAAGTCTTGAAGGTGAAATGGAATACGAAGAAGACATACACAATATCGAGGTGGAAGAAGGTGTAACAATATCACTTTCCGACGAAGAAATTGCTCTTGATCAAGCTTCGCGCGAGGCTACCTCTGAAGAAGATTTCGACTTTTGAAGATTGATACAAGTTGAAGATTACTACACGATTACATTTTCGGGTGATGGCCATGCCGAAGCTCGAAATGTATTCGTTGGTATATTTTATATTTTTAGTTGTAATTGTATTATGAAGACTTAGAAGACTTTTGTTTAAGTTATTGTTCAATTACGTTTGTATTACTAATGTTCTACCAATTCAATAAAAAAAATTTGCTCCAAACATTGTTTATCCTTAAAAAGCCTAACGCTAAAACGTGTTTGATAAATGCAAGGAAGTTTTTACTAAACACACGGAAATGTACAACTCTTTATGCATACAATATCACTTTTTATGCACATGTTTCCTTGCATTTAGTAAAACATTCCTTGAAAGTATCAACTCACTTTGAATTATATAGAATTTTCGGATTCAATAATATTTTTAAGGAGATTTAGAAGTCTTTTGGTTATGTTATTGATCAATTATGTTTCAATTACTAATGTTCTACAAAGTTAATGAAAAAAATTTGGCCCAAACGTTGCTTTTCATTAAAACGCTTAACGATCGAACGTTTATGAATTATATAGAATTTTCGGATTCAATAATATTTTTAAGGAGATTTAGAAGCCTTTTGGTTATGTTATTGATCAATTATGTTTCCATTACTAATGTTCTACAAAGTTAATGAAAAAAATTTGGCCCAAACGTTGCTTTTCATTAAAACGCTTAACGATCGAACGTTTATGAATTATATAGAATTTTCGGATTCAATAATATTTTTAAGGAGATTTAGAAGCCTTTTGGTTTGGTTATTGATCAATTATGTTTCCATTACTAATGTTCTACAAAGTTAATGAAAAAAATTTGGCCCAAACGTTGCTTTTCATTAAAACGCTTAACGATCGAACGTTTATGCATTATATAGAATTTTCGGATTCAATAATATTTTTAAGGAGATTTAGAAGCCTTTTGGTTTGGTTATTGATCAATTATGTTTCCATTACTAATGTTCTACAAAGTTAATGAAAAAAAAATAGACCGAAACATTCGTTTTCCTTAAAACGCTTATCGATCGAACGAAAAATGAATTATATAGACTTTTTTGATTCAATACTTTTTTTTAACAAGATTTAGAGTCGTTTTGGTTTAGTTATCGATCAATTATGTTTCCAATACTTATGTTCTACGAACTCAATGAAAAAGTTTTGACCCAAACATTCGTTTTCCTTGAAACGCTCGCGAAAAACGGAATTATATAAAAACCGGTTTGAAACCGGTTTTGGAACCGGTTCGGGTTCGACCCTATACAAATCGGGTTGGGGTTTGGGTAGCCAAAACCGGGTTGGACCCGAACCGGTTTTGGGCCAAACCGGTTTTGACCATGTTTGACCAAAACCGGTTTCGGGTCAGGTCGGGTTCTCTCAAAACCGGGTTATGTGCACCACTACTGATAACTTAAAAATGTGAAAAAATCTTTACTTACAGAGTTACAGCCCAAATGGTATTGGGTCTGTATTGGGCCCACGGATCTCATAAAGTCACAATTGTACTTTTTGTGTTCCCTTATTATATAAGAGAAGGTAGTAAATGATGCGTTTAGTTACGTAAAACTTTTTTATTTTTTTGAAGATTTTATTAAAAAAGTAAAAGTAAATAAATTAGAAAACGTGTTTGGCTTGTGATTTCTGAAAAAGTTTTATGAGAAAAAAAGCTATAATTTATGGTTGCTTACATATCCTATTTTGAAAATAAAAACTTCATCTCTTAAATTTGAATGTGTTTTCTAAAAAGGGGGTGATCCTTACACCACATATTTTTATCCATACACAACTTTTTATGTTTTACAGTATTGTACAGTACAAGGTTACAAAACATATTTAGTGGTGGATGGATAACAATAGGTGGTGTAGGGATCAATTCTCTTTCTAAAATTACCTAACTTTTCAAGGAACACAAAACTCTAGAATCGTGTTACTCAAATCAAGTTAACAATAAGACTAACATGTAAGGGTAGAATTAACTATTAAGTACAATCTTTGTGGGGGTCGTCGACATGTTCCACTTGCAAAATCACTATAAAACAAAACCACACCCATTTTGTGCATCAATAAATCCATAGAAGTCAATAATTAAACAAAAATAGGCACAACATAGGGGTATCGGGTAGGACATATACGCTTAATGACGAGACTCGTACATAATATAATCATTTTGGATGGCTAGATGCTTACTGGAGTGCACAAAAGAATGTGCTACAACTACAAGCCATGAAACATGAACAAAAGCCTGGCTGGTGAGGTGACAATATCAATATTATGTGCCAATTGCAAATGGACATACGACAAGAGCACATGTCTATTCATTTAATTATATTTTTGATATTTGTGGCCATCATTCTTCTTCTTAACAAATTTTCGTACCACCCATTATACATCTATATTGAAAACATGCATCTATAATACATGCTTTATTCCCGACATATATTATCATCCTCTACTAGTTGATGTTATAATATTTCTCGGTTTCATTGTAGACTAGCTAGCTATCATCATTTGTGTTAGAATGATAGCATCAAATCAAATAATTATATGTTGGTTATGTTAAGGCATTGAAAAAAGAATTCCATAAAACAAGGGTTAATCTTTCCATACCATATAAATACACTTACCATACCATTTATGTAATAAAAAAACAGAAAAAATACAGAATGATAAGAAAAAGTGATAGGAAAAGTACAGAAAAAATACAGTTTAAAATAAAATATAAAGAAAAATGGTATGGTTATTACATCCCTAAATCAATAATCTAAGTAATAATTAAGAAGTAACTAAATAAAAAGATCATAGCACCAGCGCTATGCACTGGAGTATACTATTTTAGTGTAAATAGTGACTCAACGATAGTCAATTACCTGTAATGATGAGTTAATAGCGATATTTTGCTTGTACGTAGAGTTCAAGATTTGAGATATACTTGATAAAAAGTGATGAAATGTGAAATTGATAAAGTTTATATTGTAAAAAATAAAATGGAAATTAGAGAAACTAAATAATTAAGAGTCGAGTCTTACTCTAAATGATATATAACGAGACCTTTTGATTTACTTGTGATATTTAAATTTTAACTTGATCTCATTTATGATAAGTAGGCAATAATAATTTGGTGATATGGTCTCCTTTACATATTTAATGATCAAGATAGAGATATTTGGTAATATTCTAATTTTGATTTGATTTTCTATATACTAAGTCATACTAAGTCGATGTGTAGTAAATATAAGAGTAGTAGTTTAGACATTTTAATATTATTTAAAAATTTTAAGATTAAATAGTGGACAATCTTTATAAGTAATAACAGATAATGACGATTTCATGGTAACATTTTAAGTTATAAGTTATATATAAATGGAGAAATAAAGACAAGTTTTGTGTAGCTAAGTAATGTCCTTTGTTGATTACTCGCCCAAAAGTCAGAACTACGGTTAGTGAATGGAAAAAGTAAAGTAAGTTAAAAACATCAGTGCCCGACCAAAAGAGGTAAACAAACTGTGTGGCCAAATTAGAAATAATACAAAAGTTTAGTGGTCAAAGACAGGGGCGGAGCTAGAAATAGATATCAGGGGTTGCAAATTTTTTAATAACTAAAACAAGTTTTAAAAAATATGATTTCATTGAATAGGTGGTATTACATCAAAAAGTACGATATTAACTCTACTAAATTTGCCTCATCGTTCACCAATAAATTGGAAACGGTGAATAACGGCTTCATCCGAAACATTTTTTAGCTCTTATATTCTACTAACACTTGCGAAAAAATCATTCAAAAATTCATCTCACATAGTCACAAGAACACAAATAAAATTTTCTCAAAAGTAACTTTGAACAATACAAGTAAAGAAAACTTTAAACAATCAAACAAGAGAATAATGAAATTTTCAAACTGAATACAAACACAACTAGCACTTGATTCATCAATTAAATAATGGAAGTTAAGTATAAAATGGATTATTTTAACAAAATGATAGAGTTGGGCTTATTGCAACAAATTGGGCTTTTCTCAATAACCAGACCAATTAGATTTGGTTACATTAATCTAGGATATTAGGATAGTAGGATACGTATGTAGCATTTATATATATACTATTTAAAAAAAAAAAAAATTACACAAAATATACAAAAGTCATGTGTAGCATGTGCTACCTCGCACTTGTATACCTCCGCCTAATTTACAATACTAGTTTATTGACCCGTGATTACACGGGTTTGATGAAAAAATAAATATAAGACTATTTGAAAACCATATAAAAATAATGTAACTATAGTAAATGAAAAAATGCACATCTGTAACATCCTCTTCGGTAGCCTGGTATTTTTTTTCTCTATTTTCAATTGTGTATTTAATAGTTTTAAATAATTTTGCGATAAAATTGTTTAATGGTGAAATTTGGTAAATTAAGTTTCAGGACTTATTGTGTTTAGTAAAATGTTGCTTGAATTAAATTATTGAAGTTGACGGAACAATAATATAAATTTCTCGCAATCGATATTTAGGTGCCAGACAATAGATTTAGAGCGGGTATAAAATACCCATTGTTTGAGATCGGTTAAATGATGGGCCGATCCCTTTTTGGGATCACTTTACCAATTTCCATTTCATTTCATCTCTTCCCTTTCCAAACAAATAAACCCTAACCTAAATCCTATAGTGAAATCATCAAACTAATAAGTGATTGGAGATTGTAATCTGCTAGTATCATCATCATCTAGCTTGTTCATCTTGTTCTTCCTCCTCTTTGTAAGTGATTTTTAGTTTATGAACTCAATTTTAGAATAAGTGATGAAATTGATGAATTGAATGATTCTTGTAAGTTATATAGTGATTGTTTGTGATATATGATGATACGTGACGATTATTAACTAGTTATAAGCATCGAATTCATGTTTGATGAGCTTGAATATTGAAAATGGAGTTAAAGTTCGTTCAGGTCTGTTCTTGAGCTGAAGAACAGATGAACGCGATCCCGGCTATGGTTCCGGATCGCGTTCCCTTGTTGTAAACGACCTATTCGAGTTTTTGGCCTTTGAAACGCGATCCAGGCCAAGCATCCGGATCGCGTTTGCTAGTGTTTTTCGGTGACAGAATTTTTGACTAAGGACGAACGCGATCCAGACCTGACTAGTCAGGATCGCGTTTGCATGTTTAATCTTGATGGATTTTTCAAATTTCACCAAAATGCATGTGTTTAGAAGGTGGTGTTTATAGTGGCACTTAATGAATGCTATTGTGGCATTTTACAAAAATGCTCATTTTGATATTTACAAATTATGAGGCAAAGTACTAACTTATGTTGATTATTGATTCTCAGATCCTCCGAAAGATAAGTGATCTCTGGAATCAGAGATTTTGAAGGCAAATGTATCGGTGAGTGGATTCAAAACTTACCGTTTGGCTTAGTTGTAATCATTTGATTATAACGGGTAAACGTAGACTTGATTATTGAGTTGATTAGTTGTTATTGTTGATCATATGCCTATATGTGCTTTGTGTGGCCTTTGTGTATTGTTGTTAATGAGGTCAACGAGTTGATGAACTGTTGGTTGGGCTAGTGTGTTGTTGTGTGAATGGTACAGGGATGTACTTCATTTGTTGTGTGTGCTGAACTGTACCTAAGTATAATAAACACTAGCTATCGGTCTCGTCCGTTATGGCCATACGGATATGTTTGGATAAGTGATCTTGGGGAGCCGCCCGGGTACTAAGGTTATCCCCGGATCCGCCGATCCTCATTAAGTTGTTGTTGACTGTTGTGTTTGCGAATATTTGTTGTAGTTAATTGGTTTAGCTAAGTTGAATGTTGAGTGTTGGATTTACTCACTTAGCTATGTGCTAACCCCTCGTTGTTACTTCCTGCAGACTTTTGTTTAGTGCATGCGGGTGGGTAGCAGGAAGCTCAAACCTTGGAAACATGGAATGTTTGATATTCAAGCTACTCTGATTATTTTTGTAATGACTCAGTTTAGTTTATATAATACCCCGACATGCTAGTCTTTTGAACAAGTTTTAAATCGTAGTAACTTAATCATCTAAACTGTTTTGATAGTTCTGGAAAAATATGAAATGAAGTATTGTGTTTTATTTACTTACGCTTCCGTATTATCTACAATATTATTGCTGTGGAATGAGGGGTGTTATAAATTGGTATCAGAGCATAGTTTTGGGATAATTGTTCATTGTTGAATGATCAATCCCAAAGCTCGAGCGTGATATATCAAACATTCTTGAGTATGGGATTAGTATTGGTTGAAGGTAGTTAGTATTTAGATGCTAACGATTAACAAAAGTTTAAGTGTTGTGTTGAATTTCAGAAATGACAGATAACGAACCACCGACCACCAACCCCAACAATGCCTCCAGGATCGTCACTCCTCAATTTGGGACTCATACTGAGCAACACGATCATAATGGTACTTCTCAACCAACCGGACAATGTCACACCCCCAATTTAATGCTTTGCGGAAGCGACTGTTTTGGGGCGTGACTAATCAATAATCAAAACACCAAAGTACAAGCAAACGACTCTAAATGAGACGTTGTAGAAAATATATTACATTACATAAGTTTTCAAAAGTAGTGCAAAGTTTAAGTCATAAGTTTGAAACATAGTAGTGAGTTCGCAAAATGATTTCAGAAGATTTTAATGCATAACCATTATACAAAATATAATGCAAGAAAATCTTCATGTCTAAATGGATGCATGCGACTCGTGATAGCTAGCTTATCCTGTAGGCCATTCCTACTGTTGATGAGTACCTGAGAATACAACACTAAAAGGTCAGCTATAAAGCTGGTGAATCTCACAGGTTTTAATATAAACATTGATGTGATCAATATGATTATCCGACGATAATAGAAAGTTATAAATGAATAGTGATTTAAGCAGTTTACTCAAACAATGATTTTAAACCAACGCAGGTTCCTTAAACAATAACAAAATCAACTAGGATAAAACCAACGCAGATTTTGGAACATTGAACAAACCAACGCAGGTTTTCGAACAATGTGCAATTAGAAAATGATGAAACCAACGCAGGTTTCGCAACATGTAACAAACCAACGCAGGTTTGCGAACAATATGAACTTAGACTATGATGAAACCAACGCAGGTTTCGTAACATTGAACAAACCATCGCAGGTCTTCGAACAATGTGCAATTAAACAATGATGAAACCAACGCAGATTTCGCAACATGGAACAAACCAACGCAGGTTTCCGAACAATGTGAAGTTTAACAATGCTAATCAGGACCAAAGAATGTTTGCCAAACAATGTAACTAATATAGTTAACCGAACTAAATAATCATTTAATTCCATGAGTTAATAATTAAATTAACTAATCAAATAACATATGATCACGAAAACATGTAAGCATTGTATCTCACCCCAATATTTAAAACAGTAAAAATGGGGCTGTGAGACTCACCTGAGTCAATCCGAGCAATGAATATATTCGACGTGGAATAGACAATCTTTGAAATCCCTTAGAGTCCTAAACACACGAGATTCTAATGAGTAAATGGATTGTCCAATGTATTATTTAATGTTTATGTTTGAGTTTACAAAATTTGGTACGAGTCTGAAAACAGTAATCTGCCATTTTCGGCCCCTAAACGACCCCGGATGGCCTAAAACTGACAAGGCTAAGGTACTTAGCCTTGAGCATTGGGTTGTTTTTGAATGACCGAGCGAATTTGAGCCCAATCCGTTATAATAAAATTTTCATCGAGAAGCTACCCTGTTTTAACTTGTTAAATCGTCGACGTTTTCGAAAATTTATTTGTTCTGTTTTAGCTAGAATTCACAGGGCTAGTTTATTGATCCGTTGGATTATGAAATATAACGGGGGAATCCGCCGTATTGGTTTGAATACGCCGTATTAAATGGTTTCGAAGGGAATACGGTCTCGAAGGGGAATACGCCGTATTCACCCGAATACGCCGTATTCGATGGCTAATCAGTCTGATTGGGCTCAAGATGTGGGGAATACGCCGTATTCACCCGAATACGCCGTATTCAGTGGTTTTGAAGGGGAATACGGCGTATTCCCTTGAATACGCCGTATTCCGAAGAGGCGCGGGAAAAAAAATGTTTTCTGGGCGGGAATACGCCGTATTCCCTTGAATACGCCGTATTCCAAGGTCTGGTTCGAGTCTGTTCGTCCGATCATCATATAAATCCAGTTTTAAACCCATTTTCGCATACCAACAACTTAGTATAATGTTACTACATGCTATAATACGTATTTTAAACAAGAAATTAAAGAAAATGGTGAGTGATTCTTACAATGAAAAATTGGGATCTTGAGGATGACGATGATGATCCGATGATGATGATGATCACGATAATGATGATGATAAACAAGGATGGAGTTGATGATGATTTTGTTTATGTTGTTGTTGTTTGAAATTGAAACCGAGAGGAGAGAAAGAGAAGAGACCGAGATTGATATGTGAGTGTGTGTGTGTGTTTTGCATTATTGAGGTCGGTTGATATAACCGGCCTCAATAATTGAGGTAGATGGCAAAATTCGACCCGTGTTTGCGTACCCGATCGTTATGTAGTATAATATTTTAAAATGATAATTTTCTAAAAATAGATTCGTATAAGCTTTTAATTGAAATATTTTATAAAACTGTTTTCTCGGATGTTTAAAATTGTAACTTTGTTTTACCTAAAATGTACGGATAGTTTTCTGTATCTAAACTGTATTTAAATTTCAAACGGATTATGTAGTTATTATCCTTAATAATAATACTTGATTTAAAAATGTTTTTCGCTCACTTTCATTTTGAGTTTCTACTTTTTGTTAAATTTGGTATTCGTGATTATTTAAATAATCGTTTCGTTTTATATATATACATATATATATATATATATATATATATATATATAATACTTGAATGCTTAAGTGTTAACACGTATGTAATACTTGATTTAAAAGTTTAAATTGGCCCCTAATTTTGGCCCTTTTTGACCGGGTGTCACAGACAACAATCTAACCGAGATGAGTATATTCATGAGATGGAAGACGAGTTGGTATTCCTTAGGGAATTTAAGAGGAAAGCTGAGGAAGCTGCGACTAGACAGTTATTTCAGCAAGCCCCAGTCTTTGGTTCTGGTTCATCAACTCGATCAGAAAAGAAGTGTTCATACAAGACTTTTATGGCTAGTCGACCCCCGGAATTTCAAGGAAGTAAAAATCCTACGGTAACTTTGAATTGGCTTAGGGATATGGAACGCAAATTTGATGTGACTTGCTGTGATGAGGAACTTAAAGTCAAATATGCGGTTCAATGCATGAAGGATGATGCGATGGTTTGGTGGGATTCTGTTACCGGACACTTGCCGCAACAACAAAAGGAATCTATTAATTAGACTCAATTTCATCAGGCGGTTCGTAACCAATACTGTTCGGATTTTGATATTGCTAGGATTCGAAGAGAGTTTGTGAATCTTCGATTAAAGGATGACATGACTATTGATGAATTGATTTCACAGTTTACGGATAAGCTTAGGTTCGTGCAACAATGGGTTCCGGATGAGAAAACTCAAATTGAACAATTTGTGGATGCTTTACCGGATAACTACCGTACGGTTGTGAGATTGGCTAAGGATTTATCGCATGCTTTTAACCTCGCGCAGTCTGCCGATAGTGATTTGAGAGGTTTGAGATTATGGCAAGGAAAGGATACAAGTTTTTCTAAGGCAAGAACTGAATCGTCGGGTAGGAATAAATCTAAGTGGCAAGGGAATCGACAAGGTGGTAAGAAATTTGTTGGAAGAAGTAGTTCTTCGGGAAGTTATAATAGTTCCAACTGGTGTAGTTCGTGTAGATCTCGGCATGATGGTCCGTGTACGGCTAAGACAAACAAATGTATGAAGTGTGGTGAATTGGGTCATGAGATAAAAAGTTGCCGGTATCCAAATTTTGTTTGTTGGACTTGTAAGAAGGAAGGACATAGGGTTGGTCAATGTCCGGAGGCAAGGTCGACGGGGTCGGGTTCGGTCGGGAGTTCGGGATCTTCCGGTCAGAAAAGAAAGAACCCTCCTCCAGCAACTAGTAGGGCTTTTCAGATGACGGTTGATGAGGCCGTGCGTACTGAAGATGTTATCACGGGTACATTTCTTATAAACTCTGTACCTGCACGTGTATTGTTTGATTCGGGTGCTAATTGTACATTCATTTCTGTGCAATTTTGTGATAAGTTGAAATTAGCCCCTACTGTGATAACAAAGCCTATAGAAGTAGAAATAGTTAGTGGTAAGTTAGTTCCTGTTACCACTTCGGTGACTGGAGCTAATATTACTATTGATGATCACGTTTTTCCTATTTCCTTCTTGTTGATGCCAATCCCTAGTTTCGATGAAATAATTGGTATGGATTGGTTGAGTCAGAATAAGGCTAGTATTGATTGTCACCAGAAGTTGGTTAGGATCCCAATCTCCGAAGGGTCATATGTTGTGGCTCGAGGAGAACGGGATGGTGTAGCTATTCCTTTGATCTCTTTGATGAAAGCTAGGAAGTCATTGTCAAAAGGTTGTGAGTCATTCCTAGCCTATGTAGTCGATGCCAAATTAGAAAGGAAAACTGTTTCAGATGTTCCGGTTGTTAGTGAATACCCCGATGTGTTTCCCGATGAATTGCCTGGGTTACCACCAGTTAGGGAAGTAGAATTCGGAATTGATCTTGTTCCGGGATCGTCGCCGATTGCTAAAGCTCCCTATAGATTAGCTCCTTCGGAGATCCGTGAAATGATGAATCAGATTCAGGAATTGTTGGATAAAGGTTTTATCAGACCTAGTTCCTCGCCGTGGGGTGCACCAGTGTTATTCGTGAAAAAGAAAGACGGGTCGTTGCGCATGTGTATCGATTATAGAGAGTTGAACAAGAGAACGGTAAAGAATAAGTACCCTCTCCCCAGAATAGATGACTTATTTGATCAGTTACAGGGTTCTTCGGTATACTCCAAAATTGATTTGAGGTCGGGTTATCATCAAGTCCGTGTGCGTGAACAAGATATACCTAAAACTGCTTTCCGAACCCGGTATGGGCATTATGAATTTCTGGTTATGCCTTTTGGTTTAACGAATGCACCAGCGGTATTTATGGATTTGATGAATCGGGTGTGTCGACCATTCTTGGATCAATTTGTGATTGTTTTCATTGATGACATACTTATTTATTCGAAATCTGAAAATGAGCATGCTATGCATTTGAGATTGGTTCTTGAAACATTGAGACGAGAACAGTTGTATGCAAAGTTTTCCAAATGTGAATTCTGGATTAGAGAAGTTCAGTTTTTAGGTCATATAATTTGTCGAGATGGTGTGAAAGTGGATCCATCAAAGGTTACAGCTGTGATGAATTGGAATGCGCCGAAATCTGTTTCTGAGATTAGGAGTTTTATTGGGTTAGCAGGATATTATCGAAAGTTTATCAAGGATTTTTCTAAGATAGCCGGTCCGTTAACCAAACTAACCCGTAAAGAGGAGAAGTATGTGTGGACTGATCAACAGGAGCAAGCTTTTCAGACATTGAAACAATTGTTGTCTCAGACACCGATTTTAGCATTACCAGAAGGTACTGATGATTTTGTGATTTATTGCGACGCTTCATATTCGGGTTTGGGTTGTGTCTTAATGCAAAGGGATAGAGTTATCGCTTATGCTTCTCGACAGTTGAAACCACATGAGAAGAATTATCCTACGCATGATTTAGAACTCGCAGCAGTTGTATTTGCCCTAAAACTTTGGAGACATTATTTATATGGGACTAGATGTGTTGTTTGTACTGATCACAAGAGTTTGCAATATGTGTTTTCCCAGAAAGAATTGAATATGCGACAGAGACGATGGTTGGAATTGATAAAAGATTATGATTGTGAAATTAGATACCATCCGGGCAAAGCTAATGTGGTCGCCGATGCGTTAAGTCGAAAGAATACTCCTGATCGAGCTTTCTATGTAAAGGTGAATGTTTCCTCGGATTTGATTGATCAAATTAAAGTTGTACAACTTGAAGCATTGAAAGATCATAATCTGAAATCATGTTAAAACGCAAGAACGAATTAGTTGTTGATTCAAGGGGATTAAAGACTTATCAGTCTCGTGTTTGGATTCCTTCTATTGGTGGTATACGGGATTTGATTTTGAATGAAGCTCATAAGTCACGAATGTCTATTCATCCGGGTAGTACTCGAATGTATAATGATTTGAAACCGTTGTATTGGTGGCCAACGATGAAAACCGACATTGCAAAGTTTGTGGGATCTTGTCATATTTGTGCTCAGGTCAAAGCGGAACATCAAAAGCCGTATGGGTCGTTAAAACAGTTGGAAATACCCGAGTGGAAATGGGATCATATAACTATGGATTTTGTGACTAAGCTACCGCGTACTGCTCGAGGCGATGATATGATTTGGGTTATAGTGGATCGATTGACAAAGAGCGCGCATTTTCTTGCTATAAGTGAAACAGCATCGTTGACTAAACTTGCTCAAATGTATGTTAACGAGATCGTTTCCAGACATGGTATTCCCTTATCGATTGTGTCAGATAGAGATACTCGTTTTGCTTCTCGTTTTTGGCAAAGTCTACAACAAGAGTTGGGTACACGTGTAAATCTTAGCACAGCTTATCATCCTCAGACCGATGGTCAGTCAGAACGTACGATTCAAACTTTAGAGGATATGCTTCGTGCTTGCATTCTGGAATATGGAGGTTCATGGGATTCACATCTCCCATTGGTTGAGTTTACTTATAACAATTCGTACCATTCAAGTATTGGGATGCCTCCATATGAAATGTTGTATGGTCGTCGTTGTCGCACACCTACTTGTTGGTTAGAGGCAGGTGAGAAACAGTTTGCTGGACCCGACATTGTACAAATAACCGCTGATAAAGTAGCTATTGCACGTGAGAAGTTGAAAGCCGCAAGGGATAGACAGAAACGGTATGCGGATCCTAAAAGACGACCGGTTGTATTTTTCGAAGGTGAATTAGTGTATCTTAAAGTTTCTCCGTGGAAAGGTGTGATTAGATTCGGAAAACGTGGAAAGTTGGCGCCTAGGTACATTGGTCTATTCAAGATTCGACAAGTTGTAAATGATCAGTCAATGGCATTGGATCTTCCTCCAGAGCTCTCTGGTATTCATGATACGTTTAATGTATGTTACTTGAGAAAGTGTAATATAGAGGATCAGTCACAAATTCTTCCATTGCAAGATTTAAAGGTTGATCTAACCCAGAAGTTAGTAGAGGAACCAGTTGAAATTGTAGACCGAAAGATTACCAAGCTTAGGAAGAAACAAATCCCTATGGTACTAGTAAAATGGAGACATAGTTTTGGTTCCGACCTAACTTGGGAGACTGAGGAGTCGATGAAATCCAGATATTCTGGATTGTTGGATAGGGCTAAGATTTCGGGGACGAAATCTCCTTAAGGAGGGGAGATTTGTAACATCCTCTTCGGTAGCCTGGTATTTTTTTTTTCTCTATTTTCAATTGTGTATTTAATAGTTTTAAATAATTTTGCGATAAAATTGTTTAATGGTGAAATTTGGTAAATTAAGTTTCAGGACTTATTGTGTTTAGTAAAATGTTGCTTGAATTAAATTATTGAAGTTGACGGAACAATAATATAAATTTCTCGCAATCGATATATAGGTGCCAGACAATAGATTTAGAGCGGGTATAAAATACCCATTGTTTGAGATCGGTTAAATGATGGGCCGATCCCTTTTTGGGATCACTTTACCAATTTCCATTTCATTTCATCTCTTCCCTTTCCAAACAAATAAACCCTAACCTAAATCCTATAGTGAAATCATCAAACTAATAAGTGATTGGAGATTGTAATCTGCTAGTATCATCATCATCTAGCTTGTTCATCTTGTTCTTCCTCCTCTTTGTAAGTGATTTTTAGTTTATGAACTCAATTTTAGAATAAGTGATGAAATTGATGAATTGAATGATTCTTGTAAGTTATATAGTGATTGTTTGTGATATATGATGATACGTGACAATTATTAACTAGTTATAAGCATCGAATTCATGTTTGATGAGCTTGAATATTGAAAATGGAGTTAAAGTTCGTTCAGGTCTGTTCTTGAGCTGAAGAACAGATGAACGCGATCCCGGCTATGGTTCCGGATCGCGTTCCCTTGTTGTAAACGACCTATTCGAGTTTTTGGCCTTTGAAACGCGATCCAGGCCAAGCATCCGGATCGCGTTTGCTAGTGTTTTTCGGTGACAGAATTTTTGACTAAGGACGAACGCGATCCAGACCTGACTAGTCAGGATCGCGTTTGCATGTTTAATCTTGATGGATTTTTCAAATTTCACCAAAATGCATGTGTTTAGAAGGTGGTGTTTATAGTGGCACTTAATGAATGCTATTGTGGCATTTTACAAAAATGCTCATTTTGATATTTACAAATTATGAGGCAAAGTACTAACTTATGTTGATTATTGATTCTCAGATCCTCCGAAAGATAAGTGATCTCTGGAATCAGAGATTTTGAAGGCAAATGTATCGGTGAGTGGATTCAAAACTTACCGTTTGGCTTAGTTGTAATCATTTGATTATAACGGGTAAACGTAGACTTGATTATTGAGTTGATTAGTTGTTATTGTTGATCATATGCCTATATGTGCTTTGTGTGGCCTTTGTGTATTGTTGTTAATGAGGTCAACGAGTTGATGAACTGTTGGTTGGGCTAGTGTGTTGTTGTGTGAATGGTACAGGGATGTACTTCATTTGTTGTGTGTGCTGAACTGTACCTAAGTATAATAAACACTAGCTATCGGTCTCGTCCGTTATGGCCATACGGATATGTTTGGATAAGTGATCTTGGGGAGCCGCCCGGGTACTAAGGTTATCCCCGGATCCGCCGATCCTCATTAAGTTGTTGTTGACTGTTGTGTTTGCGAATATTTGTTGTAGTTAATTGGTTTAGCTAAGTTGAATGTTGAGTGTTGGATTTACTCACTTAGCTATGTGCTAACCCCTCGTTGTTACTTCCTGCAGACTTTTGTTTAGTGCATGCGGGTGGGTAGCAGGAAGCTCAAACCTTGGAAACATGGAATGTTTGATATTCAAGCTACTCTGATTATTTTTGTAACGACTCAGTTTAGTTTATATAATACCCCGACATGCTAGTCTTTTGAACAAGTTTTAAATCGTAGTAACTTAATCATCTAAACTGTTTTGATAGTTCTGGAAAAATATGAAATGAAGTATTGTGTTTTATTTACTTACGCTTCCGTATTATCTACAATATTATTGCTGTGGAATGAGGGGTGTTATAACATCCTCAATGCTTACAACCCATTTCAACATCCAAACTATGACTATAACTTTGTAAATGTATCATAAACTTCCACCATGAGTCGATTACTATAAAAACGCCTATTACTTTAATCAGTATCTTCTGCCTTCTGATGAACAAAAAATAATTTGACTTATAAAAGTCAAAAACTGCAAAGATTTAACTTCTATAACCAACCAAACTTTGGTTCCAACTTACTCCCACAAGTTCACATGAGTATTGTAAGCCTGCTCTAATAAAGTTATACTATAAATAAAAAAATATTACTCATAATAAGCAAATTTACTTTGGCTCCAACTTTCTCCCACAAGTTCACATGAGTATTGTAAGTCTTTCTCATTGACTATACTCAATAATAGCTTATTGACTATATTACTGTATCATTTATCGTTATGTAGTCTTACCATATCACATCATTACAACTTAAACATACCATGTTTGGTTAACTGCACATTTACACAAAAAAAATAATAAAAAAATGCATATAATCTACCTAAAGGAACTCATGATATCTACACATTTGTATTCCATACCAAATAATCTACCAACCGGACAGTACTTCAACTTAATATAATGCATTATCATATATTGAGAAAGGGCATATATTAGAGATATATCATTATTATCTTAAAACTAACTTATTATTAAAATAGCATATAATACCAACATCTTTGACTTCAAATATTGAGAAAGGGCAACGTGTAAGGCTGTAATCGTTACTAAAATTGAGGCATTAAAACTAATTTATTATTAGAATAGCATATAATACCAACATCTTTGACTTTAAATATTGAGAAAGGGCAACTTACAACTATCAAAGTAGAAGACAATTTTGATTATGTATCACCTTGTTTTAGGTATATATGTATTATAGACCCACAATAAACCGGCATCACACTACCCATTCAGAAGTAAATAACAATTACTACGTAGAATGCTTATATAAATGTTAATAAAGATTCATGTGACCATGTGGTAAGAGAAAAAATATACAAAACTATTCATCTACTTACTTGATAAGCATTCAGATCAATCCTCTTTTTTGTCATTCCCAAACTTGAACTCTGACACACATTATGCATACAGCTAATTACAATCAGCAGCTTAAACCCACCATTAGAAGGCTGAAAACAGCAGCATAAATTGATGTTTTATGCAGTAGAAAACTGCACATTTAAGTAGCAAAAAGCCGCATACAACTGCAGCAGAAAGACAACAACAAATCATTACAATTTCGCCTAACGACTTGAATAAAACTTCAACATTATAGAACATACATACATAAAAAAATGCATAAAAACAGTATAAATGCAGCAAGGAACATATAGTTCAATAAGGAACTACTACTAAAAGCATTATCTTTGTACAATCCACGCCAAATAACAGCCACTCTTACGTGCTAAATTCATGTAATTTAATTCATTCAAGGTCGTACTTAGCCACAACCTTATTTGAACCATTACCTCACTAAAGAGCACGTGAGTACTTCCCTTAAAACCTAACCATTGAGTAACCCGAATGTACAAATAAACGCTTATAAAGCAACTGATAAACACACACAACAAAAAAAAAAAGAAAAAAAAAGAGTAATGGTCTGGTTGAGATCTCATATAATTTTACCCAAAAATTTACCTAAAATAAGCTGTTATAAGATACCATTGATATCCATAAACCACATGGTTAATGTCAGATTTCCACCCTTCGAGCTACCGTGGATTCAAAGAACCTATAAGAAAATGGCAACAACTTTTAAGTATGATTCATTAAAAATAATTCAACGAAGTTCCCGAATGTTCTAACCGACTTTAACTTTTAACAAAAAGGATATCTGGATCCGTAACTTCAGCCTTATTTAAACGGGCATATCCTTAACTCCTTATATCGTAAGGTAACACACTGATCCGAGTTCCATGTGACTGTGGATAATAACAAAAGAAGGCATGAATTTTTTATAATAATAAAGCAACAACATAGACAGTTTAGCATATAAAAGGCAGGTATTACTACCAAAATGAGATTACAATTGTTTTGAGGCCCAGTGCAAATCTTTCAAGTGTCAAAATTCAGGAGAAAACATGTTTATTGAATTGAAACCAATGGTTGATATTCTAAAAAATGGTATTGTGGCCAATTCTTTTTGAAAATGGAATATAAAACCAATGATCAAAATGACATGAAACCTTTTGAGTTACTATTCTTTTTCATTGAGACATTTCATTAGAGAAGTTACCTTTTCAGTCTATGAACATGTTCCAAGTTTAAAGTACTTATCTTTGATATAAGTTCATCTAGCATATAAAAGCACACAAAACATTTTTCTGAATATTAGAGCAACTTCACACATAAGTATATGCAAAAGTTAAAAAATAAATATAAAAGAACTTATATTATAAGTACAAACATAATGATATAAAACAAATACTTATCACAACACTATATAGTAGTAATCTTGATATATGTGCATTTAAAACTTCAAAATAAAGATCTAAGCATATATTCAGGTAATATACAAATTTCTTTAAACAAAACAATATATGAGAGCTATGGAACCCAAGAGAAAATCATACCTAATTGAGAAAATCGATAGAGAAAAACGCATACTAATCTTCCTTTGAATGCATATGTTTATTGAGAAAGAACATAGTTGTCATCCCACATGTACATCAATAGATCGATATGCAACCGTATGAGAATAAAAGGAAGAAGTAAGCGATGAAATTGAATGAAGGAGAAAAATAAGATAAATGGTCCAGCTACTAATAATATTAACACAAATATTGTTACAGTAAAATACTACCTGGTGTATATTGAAGACGCTAATACTACCTGGTGTATACTGAAGACGCTGATACGAAATCTTATGTCTTTAATTTAATAGCCAGGATGCATAGTCTGCTAACAAAAAACAAAGTCATCTCCGTCATTTCATCGAACACCTGGCGTGCATCCACAAATATATATATCTTTTGCCTAATATAACAATATTATAACGTTTTGAATGCATAGAAGAACTGAAGTACGATTACAGAAGCATACCCGCGAAAACAATCAAAAGGCAACACCTTCGAATCCAAGTCGATAATCTGCGTAAAAAAGTTTAAACGATCATTAAACATGTAATAATCATATAAACAGCGACTTCATCTCAAATTTTCAACCTGAAACAAAAACCAAACAAAATTTTTGAAAACACCATGTGTAGAAGATAGAAAAAAGATGAATGTGATTAAAGACTTACCACAATCATATTTCTGGTTTAAAGATTCAAGATATTGATGATTCAAGTGTAAATGGAGTTGAAGATTGACATCAGTGACACATACAACAGAGATGAAAATTGGGAGAAATTACACAGTAAGTAAAAGGAGATGAAGAAGAAAAATGAATTTGGTCATTTAATTCTTGAGCTGTGGTATATACTGAGAAACCAATCACAGAAGAAGGCGTGACATTAGACGGGGAGAAACCAATTATGAAAGAGGCATGCTTGTATAGAAAAACACAGAAAACAAACACAGTAAATATTTTTGGAATATATATTTTATTTTATGAACATTTCTGTTACGATGACATCAGCGGATGCACCAGGAGAAGCCAACTAAGCAATAAAACCTACCTTAGATGATGCCAAATCAGCATTAATGATGTCAGCTTCATTGACAAATTGTATATAAGATAGATTCAAATAACACAAAGTGACTAAATGGCGTTAAACCATCTTCACGGTCGTTACCACTTCCATTTGTTAGCACCGCAGCCAGCCACCATTATTTCCGACCTTGATTTCGGATCTTCGAATCGCACACGGTCACATGTAGTTTTCTATCTATTCTAATTCTATAATTTGTTCCGTATAAGTTATGAATGTATCTCTTATTAAGTGTATAGATTTAGGGTTTAGAGTTCTAGGGTTTATGCAGTTGCCCCGATTCATAATTAAATTCTCATTAATATTCCTTTTTTAAAACCTATTATAATATAATCACGAATTTTAGATTTAACATGTTTATTTTCACAACTTTCAAGGTATGTGTTTCATTGTGGATCCATTTATTTGTTTGTAATGAGCTGTGATTTAGTTAGTGCCTTAGTTATTTTGTGTATTATTTATGTATAGTGTAAGTTATTCATAGTTTTACGTTTAGTAATTCACAAACACCTCACCGCTTTCAGCGCTTATGCTATGATGTCTTACGATGTTCTATGTTGTTCAGTGGATGTTGGTATGGGTTGCATTTATAGATTTGTATATAGGGGTTTTAGAAGTGTTTTATGTATCGTATAGAAAAGACACACGGTGGAGAAGTATGAATTAAATGGGACTGTTCATCATCTAGATATGTACATTATAGTTAATTATCTGAACACGTAAAAGATGTTATCTTGGATGTAATTCATCTAGATATGTACTTCTAATTATCTGAACACGTAAAAGATATGGTTGTCTTCTATAAGTAAGTAGTTCATCTAAAGTCTAAACATGTACATAAAACTCAAATGATTCTTATGATTAACTTGAATCATTAACTTTAATTGAATAGGTAGGTTCCAATATTTTCCTTGCTTATGTGCAAACAAAAATTAGAGACAACAATTTTAACAAGTTGTTAATTTGTTATATTCTGCAGCTGTTTATTTTGAGCACGTAACATATGGCAAGTGAGCAAACGGGCAATGAAAGTCAGCAGGAAAAGGGCAATGAGAATTCACAAGCAAACACCAGTCTATTAACTGCTGGTGGTTTTAGAGGAATGGTACTTGAGCAGTACCGTAAAGCTAGAGAGAATGCAGAAGCGTATCCTTATGTTTGGGGTTCGTATCTTATTGTATACGGTGGATTTGGTCTATGGGTGGCATATAGATACAGAAAGCTTCGAAATACTGAAGACAGAGTTAGAGCTCTTTAAGAAAAACTTCGTATCCTTCGTCAAGAAAGAGAACCAAGAAGCTCTGCTGGAGTGAGTGAACATAAGTCATCTATCGACAAATCTATTAAATAGTATGCAGGTAATCTTTGAATCTGTTTCCACAGAAGGCGTGTTAACGTACATTCTGAGTTATTTGTTGATCAATTAGGCTTGTGTACTAAGATTTCAACCGGTCATACTGCATAGAAGAAGTTTGAATATTAATCATAATATGAGATCACTTTTGGTGATAGATGAGTAACATTTTGATGTTGAACTTGTTTTGAGGAGGGTTGTCAAGAACGGAATATTTATTTGAATGTGATCTACTGGAAGGCTTGATATTTTGTTGTTGTGGATGAAGCTTGTTAAATGGCATTTAATTTTAGTTTCTTATTTGTTAGCTTACTCATTGAGATATGCAGTATATTTGTTTAACTTAAAATTATGGTGATGGTAAATTATCTCCCCCCTTCATGCTTGTCTTTGTAGTACTTATCGATACATATTCTGTTTTGAATAGTATATCAGCATATGATGGATGGGTTGATGACAGGTTGGAAACGGTTATGTTTTTTTAGTCTCTCAAAATAGGAAGGGTTGATGATGGTGGGTTTATAGTAAATTATGATTTCCAAAACATTTTTGTTACCATAATAATCTGAATGTTTAAGAAATCATCTAGGAGGTTATATATTGGGGCCTATTAAAGCTACCCCCTGGCCCACCCTTTTTTCCTGCTCCTACCCCCTGGCCCATCCTTTTTTATTTTATTTTTTAGGTATACCCCATCTCAGCCTTCTGTTTAGTCTAAAACTGAAACTGATTCTGTACTGAACTGGATCAAATTTAAATAAAAGTATACCGAAATGATGGGCCAGGGGGTAGATCCAGACTTTTTGGGGTGTCTTTAGATTCCCCCTTATATATTTGTATGCATAACAATATACTTTGAATAACTTTGCATCACTTTCAACCCGTTAGGCGTGCTCCCCCTTTAGCCAAAATTTTGTAGTTGCCTCTTTTGACCCATTAGAGATAAAAACACAATCCAAAGTGACCAATTCATAAGTAAATAGGTCGAAAATGCCACCCCTACTCCCTTAGATTTATCTATATCCCTGAAGTCCTGGACAATCAAATTAGTTATCCAAAGATGAAACATCAGTAAACTAATAGAGACATTAGTATGTCAACTGGATATTGATTAGTTAAGGATTTATCATGGAAAGAAGCTGTTAGAAGGCACAAGTAAAAGCAATCTTGTTCATTATCAATGTAGCGTCATGTGGTTATCTAGAATTTATAATGCTACTTTGCTTAAGAGTAAGAAGATGACAGTACATATAAAAAAGAATTATCAATTAACTGAAAATTGACTCTTTATTGTATACAATTCAATTTAAAAAAATCAAGCAAAAATGGTTGTGCTATGAAGTAGTACTAATATGACCTAAAACATATGGTAGAGTCTGGAAGGTTTAAGATCTTGGGTGACATTGAAGAACTGTAGTGTGCGAATCCACTTCTCTTGTGTTTTTAAAAGGTGTACCGCCACTGTATCTGGCCAAAGTTCATGTGTACATCCATTGGGTGGTTCCGGATAATTATACATAGACCACTTAGCATTGTGTCGATTCTTTCCCCGACTACCCCGGTGCAACCAATCTCCAAAAACTTTATCTTCCGGTCCTTCTAGATGATTCTTTGGGATATCCGAATTCCTTAACCACTCTACCGTGTCCCATGATATCAAATATCCCATTCCCGCCATGTAATGCCCATAAGGATTCATTTGATTACACGGTATAGTATACCCGTAATATAAATCGTCTCTTGGTAAAGGCCTCAGGGACTCTACTAAATTATCGAGCCGAAAATACACATCGTCATCACCTTTCATGACATAATGGTATGGCGGGTAGGACCCACTCGACTCGTTATTAAACATATCTGGCAAGCTCGAGAAATAAGTATAAGTCTTACCTTTGTTCATATTTTCTGTGCAATTCAAGATGATGATGTCGTCATATCGCATAATCTCGAGTGCCACTAAAACCTTCTGGTCTTCTTTTGTTAGGTTGCAGAAAACAAATTTTACATCAACTTTTCCTCCGAGTACTGACTGAGTCCCGTAAATTAGGCGGAGGAAGTGGCGGCGTTGGTAGTGGTCCGGGAGTGTTAGAATCCCGAGAAGGACACGAATCTCGTCTTTTGAAGACTTTATTGGTAGTGTTGAGTCTTCTAAAGATGAATTATTATTATAAGAAGTATAAGAGAGTGCACATTTGCTGAATCTTAATAAATGATCAAATCGGATTTCATTTATGGAAGCTATAGTGCATAGAAACGCAATGAAAAGGAAAGATGAAAAGATGAACCTCCCGCCCCTTCCCGACTTTGGCATATCGAAAAACGTGATTCCGGTAAGTGTATAGGAAAGGTTATGATCGTGCGATTAGAACTTGTGAGAGAGTTTTATGATATAAATCATGTTTTGAAGTCAGTTTCGTGCTATTCAGTCTACTGGATGGACTTTTTACATCCTTCAAGGAAGGTTGGGAATAAAAAACATGAAGAGGGAGGAGGGAGGGGTTGAATGGACTATATTGACCTTGGAATATATACAGGAGGAGGGATTTGCATTTATTTTCATATGGGTTTTTTGGTAACTGGAAAAAGTGTGACATGGTGAGTTTGAGCCTAACTTAAATGTTACACTAAAGTTGAATTGCTTGTATGTTGGCCAAAGTAAACTCAGATTTGGTCAACCAGTTTGTGTGATTGTTAGGTATTTCTGCATGAACATGGGCAGGTTGCTTAAATTGCGTTAAGGAATAAAGATGCTTAAATATCAAGGTAAGTAGAGTTATAGAGATTCGAGGTTCTGAATACATGGCCAGATCCTTATTTTTTCTTCTTTCTATGGAGTATTATTTTGGGCGTACTTTGGTTCAAGTCTAGTTAACTGTAAATGATTTCCATGTCAAATAAAATGATGAGGAATGCTGGACTTTTAATTAAAATAAGAAAAGTAGTAAAACTATTCATAAATGAGCTACCTTATATTAAGATTATTATTCTCTCTCTGATAAAAAAAAATTAAAATAAGAAAAGTAGTAAAACTATTCATAAATGAGCTACTTATATTAAGATTATTATTCTCTCTCTTATTCTTCTCGTCTCTATCGAATAGGGGGTGTTCAAATAGATGGATTAGTTTAAAACTGGTTTAAAAGTGATCCATATGCACGATTCCATTTAGATATTGGTTTCAAAAATACAAATCCGATCCATCCAAACAAATGACGAATCCGAACTTATCTATCCGAATTACTATTTGGATGGATCAGTTTGGTTTTCAGTATTCCGCATACACAAATAGATTTGTATATATTGCTAATACATAAGATATGATAACTAAAATATACAAAATAGATACTAAGTTTAATTTGTACAACGTCAAATAAGCATCATCCTAACCATATATAGTAGATTTAGATCAATCACATCCGTGACTAAAACTGACTGAAACCGATTGAGCCATGTCAGCGTCAAGTCAATTTTTTTAAAAACCGACTGAAACTGATGGACTCCTGCCATCAATGACGTCGTCACTCTAATTTTTGAGTCTCACATTCACCAATTTACCTTTATTTATACACACACGCGAAAAAAGAGAAAAGAAAAGAAAAACTGACGGACGTCGGTTTTCTAACGGGAAAAACCGACAGACCGAACCGACGACGCGGTGCCATCAATGACGGTTTCGTCGATTTTAATCGACGGAAAGCGACAATGATTGATGGGAGCCGTTTTAGTTATCACATTTATATTATGAATAATATTTATGACACTTTATGTTATAATATACTAATATTATCTTATTGTAAGCTAATAACTAATAATTATGTCTTATTCGGTTTTATGGATAATTCGGTTTGAGATTTAGTAACCAAAATTAATCAAAAATAACAATTTCGGTTCTGGTTCGAAGTAATCTGAAATCGAATAATCCAAACCATATGGTCAATCCAAATTGTCCGATTTGGTAATTCGATTTTATCTGAATAGTGAACAGCCCCCTACTATCACATGACGAAGTGATTTTATAAAATTGTTTTACTAAATTTTTGTCTAGTATTCTTCATATTTAGTATTGGCGGTAACACCTGTATAATTGTAGTGTAGTGTATAAAAACGCTATGTATATAATATACAAGCTAAAGTTTTTTCATCCAACTTTTACTAGAAATGACTGTGATTAGTAAACACACAAAATTAAGGGTATACATGCATGGTCTGTACAATACCACTTTTTATCCACACACCACTTGTTACGCTTCATAGTGTTAGAGTACAAAACTATAAAACATATTTGATGGTGTATGGATAAAAACTATAGAGTCTACTTGAAGAATAAACGGGCTTTATTGTTCAGATATTTGTTAACCCAAATGTGAAATGGTAACATGCTCCAAGTTTACTTGAAGAATAAACGGGCTTTATCGGTCAGATTTCTGTTAACCCAAATAAGAAGTTGGCCGAAGCCCGAAGCTATTTCTTTCTTGGGCCTGTGATGTATTTTTTCATATATAAGAACCTGGGTGCATGGGCCCATGAGAATAATTTTATATTTGCAAAATAATTTGCAAACTAGGTTCTTCTTCTACTATACATTTTTTAATTTTTATTTTTTTATTATTGGGGTTATGATTACATAAAGTAATTAAAAAGAACAAAATAATAATAATAATAATAATAATAATAATAAAAAAACTCCGTATTAATTTTAAAACCCATCTGTCGAGGTTGGAGTTGCAAAGGTTCTTTTAACGATCAATAGGTTCAATATTGTGTTGTCACATCGACGTGTTGGTCCTACAAACCAAATAACATGTATTTGAAATGAGATCAATAGATCATTAGCTGGGAAGAGTTAATGATGCCATGATTAGGTGCATCACATATTCCGTCACAAAATATTAATTAATCAACTTATCAACTACAAAAAAAGATATATAGAATGTGAATACATACGTAATACGTATAAAGATTAAGAAATACAAAATTATGAAATTATCAAGAGAGATACATACGTGGTTTAATACTTTAATCAAATACCTTGTACTTTCCTTTGCTCTTAGGAATTTGATAACAGTCAAGGTATTTCGCGGTTAAAAAAAAAAATGGTGATAAAAATTATATAGGAGCTAGTAGGAGGACAATGGAATAGATAAAGTAATGTCACGCATCTAACAAAATGGACCAATGTCCTATTTAATATTAGACTTAAATGTGATATCACTTTTAGCTAAATGATAAATCATGGACATTTCATTTCATATCAGTGTTGAAACTTGTAAGTACACCTACACATCACACATGTGACACGTTCTAATTAAGCACTAAATAAATTGCGAAAGTACGTCTAAACATTATACTAACAATCAAGACTTCCTGCAAATGGTAGATGTTGGTTTTGTATTATACAAAGTTATAACTACTTTCATCTAAGTGAAACATGACATTATAAAATGTTTATATATATATATATATATATATATATATATCTATAACCCTTTATTATGCATTTGAGTCTTTTGCCTTAAACTTAGTGAAAAGGATATGGGAAATCCCCAACATGCCCCTACAATTAAATCAAATAAAGTCAACCTAAAAGTTAATAACACTAATTGAGTATCATTATGATTGAAAAATTGAACTACCTAATTATGGAAACTATATATAATGTAAATCACTCCATACGAAATTGATACAATTGGAATTATATTATTGCAGGTCACTGATAAACCCAATTTGCAGTACCATAGCTAGGTAACAAAAACTGCATGTTTGTTATCAGTTTTTCCAACAACTCCATTTTTTCTCAACTACCTTCAAAATATATACTGTTATTGTAATAATACTTTATCATTTTCTTTTATCTACGACATATTATTCATTTCGCATCAACTGTATCTGTGACATATCATGTTTTGATCAATTTTATAAATTGTTTCCGCTGCATGGCGTGGGTTACCTACTATATATATATATAGTGGCATGATCCAGAGGGAAGTCCATTTTTTGAGGGAAGGGGGAAGCGTTAGTACGCATCAGGAAGCATATTATCTTCACCTATACTAATCTCGAAAAAAGCAAACTGAAATTTAGTAAATGTTAATCAGAATCGATGTTATAAATGTTAAGCTTCCTTGATAAAATTTTTCTTCAAGTTATAGTATCGATTTATGAATATTTGATCCAAATCCGTTAAGATGCATCGCGGTGCATATTAGTTAATCTGCATTGTGATGCATCTTTAACAATAAAAATATTTTTCAAATAATGTGAAGTTTTATGATGCATCGCGATGCATCTTAGTTAATATGCATCACACTGCATCTTAACAATTAATTAAATAAATATTCATCAATTAATGTTATGACTTAAAAATGAAATTCATTCGTTAAAATATTCTTTATAGCATCGATTTTGATTACTATTTACAGATAAAAATAATTTTTTGTTGACGTTTTGATTGATAATTGTAATATGCTTCCTGATGCGTACTAACGCTTCCCCCTTCCCCCCAAAAAGACACTTCCCTCTTGATCACTACCCTATATATATATATATATATATATATATATATATATATATATATATATATATATATATATACATATATATTGGAATGATCCAGAGGGAAGTGCATTTTTTGGGGGAAGGGGGAAGTGTTGATCCAATCAATCATCTCATCTAAGCAAATTAAGGTACACCATATTATTGTAGTATTTACCTCATGAGAATTTAATGCAAGCATGGAGGTACCAATGAGAATATGCCACGCGTACAATGAAAACCCATTTACCCCTAAAACAAATTATCTCACAAACGACAAGTCGAAAAATTATGATAATTGCACCATAAAATTCAACGTTTTCTCCTCTTCGATTTAAGATCACTCAAGACACATTTTCGACGAGTTTATTTTTTTCCACTTTTTGATGGGTTTTACAAATTATAAACACGTATGTTACTTTTTTGTTATAAATTAGATTTAGGGTTAGGGTTTAGTGTTTATTAGGGTTTAGTAGGTTTAGGGTTTAGTAGAATTTAAGGTTTAGTATGCTTTAGGTTTTAGGGTTTAGTAAAGCGTTTAGGGTTTAGGGTTTAGGGTTTAGGGCTTTTGCTAAACCCTAAAGCCCAAACCCTAAACCCTCAAACCCTAAACCTTAAACTCTAAACGCAACACTAAGTCACTAACATATGCGTTAGTATACGTAAAACCCACCAAAAAACGAAAAAAAAACTCGTCAAAAATATATCATGATAGATCTTAAATCGAAGAGGAGAAAATGCTGAATTTTATGGTGCAATTTTTATAATTATTCGACTTGTCGTTTGTGAGATAAATTGTTTTAGGGGTAAATGGGTTTTTATAATTATAGAGGTGATCACATGGGTGCACCTCCACACCAATTATTATAGACCTCATGAGAATAATGGTGGTAATTTACTTCCCCATTCCCCCATTTTTGCACTTCCCCATCGGTCGACAAAATTGCAAGGATCGTCCTTGTGGTTTACATCAAATTTCAAGTCGCGTCCCTAAACTTTTTTTTTGACGAGGGTCATCCTTGTGGTTGCGAAATGTTGCGTAGATAGTCCCTATGTCTAATGAAGGTTAATTTAATCCGTTAAAGGACCTTGAATGTAATAATTTTTTGGTAGGGGCTATTCGTGTAATCTTTATTTTTTAAACAAAAAAATAATTTAGTGCCTTTTATAGTTGAAATTAAGCAAGTTTTTATTAATAAACTTTTCAATTTAATTTGACTTTTTTAAATATTTATTTTTTGTGACAATTGAAGTGATCAACTTGTTTATTCTAATTTTGATTTCACATATCTTGTGTTCGTTTTCACTTTTCAATATCTTTTTTTGTTCAAGAAAAACAAGTAGTCAAACACCCATATCAAAAATAAATACAATTTCCATGAATATTTACATAATAGTCTACTTCACGACTAGAAGCCACAACCTCAGGGTTCATACAAATTATTGTTCAATCTAGGTTTTATTTTTTCAGAGTTTGAGATAGCTTTATCAAATTTTTTCTATTTTATTTTGTAATTTTTAGATTTGATAAATTTAGGAAACACTTACACTTCTAAAAGAATTTTTTCAATACGCATTAATTAAGCGTTTCCTAAATTTATCAAATCTAAAAACTACATAATAAAATTGAAAAATTTTGATAAAGCTATCTCAAACTCTGAAAAAACAAAACCTAGATTGAACAATAAATTGTATGAACCCTGAGGTTGTGGCTTCAAGTCGTGAAGTAGACTATTGTGTAAATATTCATGGAAATAGTATTTATTCTTGGTATGAGTGTCTGAGTACTTGTTTTTCTTGAAAAAAAAAATATTGAAAAGTGAAAACGAACACAAGATATGTGAAATCAAAATTAGAATAAACAAGTTGATCACTTCAATTGTCACAAAAAATAAATATTTAAAAAAGTCAAATTAAATTGAAAAGTTTATTAATAAAAACTTGCTTAATTTCAACTATAAAAGGCATTAAATTATTTTTTTGTTTAAAAAATAAAGATTACACGAATAGCCCCTACCAAAAAATTATTACATTCAAGGTCCTTTAACGGATTAAATTAACCTTCATTAGACATAGGGACTATCTACGCAACATTTCGCAACCACAAGGATGACCCTCGTCAAAAAAAAAGTTTAGGGACACGACTTGAAATTTGATGTAAACCACAAGGACGATCCTTGCAATTTTGTCCCATTGATCACTAACATATATATATATATATATATATATATATATATATATATATATATATATATATAGGATTGGGATCAAGGGAGAAAGGTATTTTAGTGGAGAAATGGGAGAAGGAATCCTGACCAACAGATCAATGATTCAACGGTTGAGATCGGTCAAAGAAAATATTGAAATTTTGGGCGAAAGCTTAAAGGGCTGGGGTTATTAGTGTCATTTCAACGCTAATTTTGAAAAGGAAAGAAATAATTTGTTGTTAAACCACCTAATACTATCCTGATTTACATGAAAAAAACCCCGATCAATTCCCATTCTCCTCTCCTTCGTCGTCGGCGCAGAAACATATATGAAGAAAACCCTAATTTCCGACTGAAATAGACACAGTAAAACACACAATTTACAGTGCTGTAAACGAAGTTTAGTGGTTGTTGATTTCTGAATCAGGGCCGTAATACGATCTCAGAAGTTGTGTTTGATTAACAATATGACTGAATCAAGAAATCAGCAGCAAGCGAGGGGCAAAGGTAACATATTATAGTGTTTACTTCTTTATTCTGATTTTAAAATGTAAAGGTTGTTTTTGTTATGATTAAATCGGAATTATATTGCAAGTTGGTGTTTATTCAATGGTGTGGTATAGTGTAACTGGAATCGTGTATATGGGTATTCTATGTTGTTGAATCATAAAGTTTTTTAGTTATCGATATGGTTATGATTCTGAATGTGAGTTGTGTGAAATGGTTATGATTCTGAATTTTAGTTTTCATGTGGTGCTGAACCATTGTTGATTTGCAACCTTAATAAGTTGCTGAACCATTGCTGAACCATTGTATGATAGTTAATTAATTTTCCTGAACCATAAGTTAGGTCGACAATTAAAATGGCACACATTAGATTGGGAAACTTAGTTGCTTCTAAATTGCACTATATAATCAAATTGGTGAACCAGTGTTGCTGCACAACCTCCTAAATTGAATAATAGTTTCGTTGGAGAAAATTATTTCTTTGGAATTACTATGTTGCCAAAGTTGATTATGCATTAGCATTAACATTTTTATGCATGAACCTGGTAGGTCTTTTATTTGGCATCTTATGAATCATGGCTTAATACGGAGTATAGGAAGCTACTAAGTTATTTGAATTACTGAATCAGTGAATCAACTAGTACATGTGGATAATCAGTGCATACTATTTGCTGAATCAATGATGTTTAGTATTAGAATTAATGACAATTTTTTATGTAACACATAAGCCATACTTTGATGGTGTAGACTTATGGCCGTGTGAGTCAAAGAGTACATAGATGTGTATGCCTACACACATGGAAAAGCCAATTGCAGTTACTATCTAACTTTAAAAAATGCAGAATCAACTAACTTCTTTGTTAAGTGGGTAGTCCATAGATGTTGCTTATTAAGATACATGGTTTTGGGCTCATAAAATGGAAGTTGAGAATTTAGATAGTGGTTGAAGCTGAGTTTAATAAAGGCTATAATAACGTCTGAACTGAAAATGTTATGTCAGTTGAGAAGGTACTAATATACATGTTCTGCAACAGGTAATGGTTATGTTAAAGTGTTGCAGCTCTTTGTTTTGCAGAATAATAGTTGTAAGCTGTTAAGCTAAAATGTTGTGTCTAATCATGTTTAGTTGGTAGCGTGTATAAAGAAGAATGATAGCAACTACACTAGTTTATACACCAGCATCAATATTTAATGCATGTACCTGGTCGGTCTGTTATTTGGCTTATTATGAATCATGGGCTAATACGGTGTATAGGAAGCTAATGTGTTGTGTGAATTACTAAATCAACTAGTTAGTTGAAGCTAATCAGTGGATACTATTTGCTGAATCAAATATTTTGGGTTGTTGAATCGAAGACATCTTTTCTATAAAACAAAAGCAACACTATTATGGTGCAGACCTATGGCCTTATGAGTCAAAGATTTCATAACAGGCCATCCCTACACACATGGAAACTCAAGTTCTTGTTACTATCTAACTTTAAAAAATGCAGAATCAACATACTTCTTTGTTAATTGGGTAGTCCGTGCATGTTGCTTATTATGATTAATGGTTTTTTTATTTGTTTGCAGGGAAGGCCCAAATGTACAACGTTGATTCTGACGGCGATTTTATGCCACCATCTGCATACGAAGGTAGCATGCAAAAGCCTAAGAGGGGATACACAAGGGAAAAAGTGACCGGCGGGGCTGAGAATAAACGCAACATAGTTGACTTTGATACAGGACAGAGAAAGGAGAATGACAGACAATAGGCGCACCTAGATGACTTGCGTAAGAAATATGCAACGAAGATCTTGGTATTTGAGTTAAACACTATGGCTTCCAAGGTGAGGCATGAAGCAAAGGATCATGATAAACTTCCAACGGGCTTTAAGGAAGCTTTGAAGGAGCGGGTAAAACAAATAAGAGACTAAAGGCTTGCAGTCTTTGGCGATTGATGCTATGTCAGAAGTATGCAAGTAGGCCCATTTGTTGATTTTTCCTCCCACTAGATTAAGTTAAAAGCTGTCGGTGATTGGTAGAATCCGGGATGTATTGGATTTTTATTGAATGCTTAGTAGTTTTTATGGTTTACGCATTCCTGAAATCTTTGGAATTGTCTACTGCAAGTTAGGTTTTGTGTTTTTTTTTTTGAAGTTCACCTGAAAATTAATTTAATTTTTGGTTGAATGATGTACCTGAATCAAAGAGGCCGAAATACTGAATCAGTGTTGTATTATAGTTTAGCTTACGATAAACAACACTGATTCAATATGTTGAATCACTGAATCACTAAGCTGGGGTTATTAGGGCGTGATATGGTCATGGGTAAGTATATGATAGCTAATGTTGCATCATGCTAAATGTAATTATATTGAAACTGTAATACCCCAATTTTATCAGAAATTTAATTTCGTACGCGGATATAATTTTATTATAAAGTAATATTGTGTAAATAATAAGATATAGTGAAAAACGTAAAATGGTTTCTCAGTTCCAGACTGTGTAGTTAAAATAAGAAAGGCTTTTAATAGTGAAACGTATCAAGTGTTATGTTTATCCCATTTCTTTCTCACAACCTCCAGAACCAACACAGAAGCTAGGAAAAATCGCAGGAACCTTTCTTTCAATTTTTAACTTGATCAAATCTTCAAATTTAAGCTAGTAATCATCGCCTTCTTCCATTCAATCATTGTAAGTATTGATTTCTTAAGGTTTTAACCTAGTTTTGGGGTTTTTAGTGGGTTTCCATGGGGGTTTTGATGAATTAGTGAAATTAACACGAAATTAGGGTTAGAAATTGTTAGAATTGTTGTTTATGATTGTTCTTGAGCTAGTTTATGAAGAAATTACACCTTGAATATGATTAAATTGCTATAGGTGTTCTTGAGCAAAAATGGGGTTTTGGTTAAATATGTGTGAATTAGTGTTAATTAGTTAAAAGTGTGATCTGTGATGCAATTAGATTATGAAAACTATGTTAGAACATGATTTAAGTGGAAGTGTTAATGAATTGATTAGGTTAACCAAAGTGGGGGAGGGTTTAAAAGTGATTAATGGTTTAGAATTATGATTTCCTTGAATTTAGACATGTTGTTATGTGATATGTGTATAGGTGATAAGAAGTTGGAAGTGTTATCTTTGGTATTGTATTGTGAATCATCGAATCAAAAGCTAAGGTGAGTTATATAAGGATTTAATCAAGTAAATGGTTGTGTGTGATTCCGGATTACTCCCGAGTAAGAGGATTATACAACCATGTGAAGTAAATTGTGATTTATTTGTTTAAATTGTTACTTGTGAAGTGTTATGATATGAATTGATTGTACATGTTACCGGATAGCTTTCGAGCTAGAGGTGGGTACAATCAAGTGGAGATTATTTGTATTACTTGCATATGATTATAGTGATATGAATTGTGATTATACATGTTACCGGATAGCTCCCGAGCTAGAGGTGGGTACAATCATGAGTTAGTGATATGAAGCTTCTGAAGTTTATGATATAGAGTTGCTAGTTTTACTAGCATAGTGTTTATGTAGCCATGTTATGTATTATTAGGTTAAGTTGCTTATATGCTCACTAAGCAAGAGTGCTTATTGTTTAAGTGTTTCATGTTTTAGGTGGAAGTGGACAAGGGAAGGGGAAGGTGGTTAAAGAGGACTAGCGTGGATTGCATGGAAATAGTGTATGGCAAGTTTCTCTTTTATGTCGTTTGGATATACTTGTGTAAAATCGCCCTTCTAGACATGTTTTAAAAGTGAGTCATGGTGAGCCATGACTTATGCATTTTTGAAATAGGTTGACTTTGAAAGTCAACGACTCATGTAAATAATGTATAATATGGTCTTGTATTTTAAAGTGAATGGTTGAATATAACTAGTGTTTATGAAATAGGTTCATGGTTGAAAATAGTCAAAGTGTATTTTTGTTGAATATAGAGTGTTCACATGTAGTCAAACATTCCATTGGTCAATTATGGGTTGTGATTGGCTAGTCAATTAGTCAAAATAGTCATTGTGGGCTAACGGGTCAAAAGGGTCAAATTGGGTCTTTAAATGCACCTACGGTCTGAAATGGGTTAGAGAAAGGTAAAGGGTGTGGTAAAGAGTCTTACAACTTTGTCTTGGTATATATGGTATGTAGTCAAAAGCTCAACATCTCAGCCTTCATGGTTTGAGATTTGGTTAGTGCACTAAAATGGTCATTTTATTGTCAAAATTGGTCATACGTCCGTTTTCTCGATAAATGCGTATTTTGAAAAAGTGTAAAAAGGGAAAGTTTCATTTTGGCATATTGGAGGTGCCTGCAAAATTTGGTGGTCTAACTCGTAACGAGTAAAAAGTTATGCGCGTTTGAAATTCGTATTTGGGTATTAGTTTGTGCAGCCCTGATTCCCGGGGAATGGGAGTCATTCCTGGGGAATCCGTATCTAAATGTTAACAGCAAGCCTGATTCCTGAGGAATGAGAGTCATTCTTGGGGAATCATTTGTAAATTCAACATTTTCTTATTTGAGTCCTTATTTGATTAAGGGAATGATATAACGAGTCTATAATGTCATATTTTAGACGTGGGACTTTACTAAAAGAGTTTTAAAAAAAAAGTTCACAATTTGGGGCGTTTCAGAAACACAGTTGTGAAAGCTAGCGAATTTATTGTTATAATGAACACATGAATCTATTCGTTATTGTGGATCATGCAGTTAGTTCGATGACTCCCGAATCTAATGGAATGTGATCCGGTGTTTCGTTGATCTAATGACAGTTTGGGTTGATGGAAAGACTTTATGCATTAGCTGAACAATATTACGGTACCTGTTAATAATAATATATGAAGGAAGTATATGTATAGGTGTGTTTAAGTTAGGGTAACAAATGGTATGAACATGCTGAATCATAGTCTTACTGTTACTGAATCATTTCAGGTTATGTCGAGTCATAGTTACTGGATTGTTGGATCAATTAATAGATACCGATGAAAAATAATATTAACGATTCAATTATGAAATAACTTACATATAGTGTTAATTACACACCCAAAGATTTAGAAGGTATATAAGACAAGGAAAAAATGATATTTTACATAAAGAATGTTTTTTAAAAACCCTGCCTACTCGGAAGACGAGGAAGATTCATCAATCGCTAGACTGTTCTTTGCAAACGATATTTTACTTTCTTTGAAGGAAAACCAGCTTGTCTAGCATATTCTTTGTAAAACTCATAGTCCACGTCCACACTGTCAAAGGACACTCCAATTGCTGGTTTGATATCATCGGGGACATCGGGCAACCAATATGGTATGCCTTGGGGGGAGACATGCATAACCCCAACTGATACTGTGTTCGCCAACGTTCCACTACCTGTTCACAAAGATTAAAACAATCAGAAATACATAATCTAATCAAACGAAAGTGACAACACATATGCTACCATACTTTAGATATTTTTTTTTTTCGTAGGATTCACTAATCTTGGTTACTGAATCAAAGTCATTTTTTAAGGTCAACGAACATGGGTAACTACCCCAAACACATTAGCATTGCTATCTACAATAAGAAACAAGCACTTCCAAATTAACAAATCGTCATTTAACCATTAACACACCGAAAACGGCAGTACGCAAGTTTTTCAAAACATATTGACAATAACTTACTTGGTTCAGATGTGCTTGGAATATCATCGGATTCATCCGTTGAATACATATCTACAAGTTCCATCGCTTGATCATCGTCCGCCATTTCGGTTAACAAAATCAACACCAGGAATCGTTTGCACGGGATCAACACCAGGAATCGTTCGCGAGCTTGTTGGTTGTATGAAAATATGGACCGAAATTGAGTTTCAACAATTGAAAAGGCTCAGATCAGCTTTGCTTTTCTCTGAAAATGTAAGAATACTCGATTGCAAAGGATCTGCACTGATAAGCTTCCTTTTTCGATTGAAATTTACAAGCGCTTAATTCTCAATCCAATCGTACAAAATAATTGAGAATATTTTGGTAGCTACTTAAAAAAACTAGCGGCACTTCTATGAGGATATCATATTTTTTCAACCATGATTTAACATATCTTGAATATCAATTCAAACGTGGGAAATATGTGAAACGATTTTTGAAGATAATTTCCTAAAATGATGGAGTTTCGTACGTGAAAAAAAAACTGCCAATAATTAATGAATTTAATATACAAGATATTAAATAAAAGAAACAAATTACAAAAGACTAAAGTACCCTTTGACCTAAAAATGAAATGAATGGCCAGGAATCCTTCTCCCCCTTCTCCATAAAATTTTCTTTCTTTTTAGATCCCCCAACTATATATATATATATATATATATATATATATATATATATATATATATATATATATATGTTGTTACAGTGAGCGGACTAAACTAACGTACGTAATTGGGTTCCCTAATAAGTCTAATTAAAATTCGATCAAGATTCAAGCATCGATCAGAACTCAACCATTGAATATTTGAATGTCAAGCAAATATATAGCAAGAAGGCTCCTTAATTATGACCAACTTGGCAAACTTTTTGTATTTTTTAGCCAAAATAGAGAGGTTCATTGAGACATTCAGTACCAATTGAAGGGGAGAAAGCTTTAACTACTAATTCGTAATCAACTACTTAATTGCTTAATGGTTATGCGAATTACCTCTCCCATAGATGGTCTGGTGGGGGCCGCTAGAGATTCAGTTCGTTGGTGAAACTCTTTTACTATGAAATTAATTAAATTACGAAAATGAAAAAGAACGTGTTATTATCAATATATATAATTATCATTTTCGCTAAATATCTTGAGAAGTAGACCAGTTAAGAAAAGTCAAACAGAAATTAAGTATATATAACTTAACTAATAGTGATATAATTTGCAAATTAATTATATGTGATAAGTAATTACTCTTTCAAATATATTTAAACTCTTTATAGGTTTCACTCATATATAGCATTCGTAGTAGTTATTCTATATACATTTAACAAGGAATAAAACTTTAAATGGGTAGGTTGTCCAAAGCTTCTAATTATTTAAACTTTAAATGGATAGTTATTCTAAATTACTTTAAATAATTTACTATGAAATTAAATTGCGAAAACTAAAGGAACTATATCTATATCTATATCTATATCCATATATATAAATGGATAGCTTGCCCAAGCTTCCCCATTGTTTTCATTGTTCTCCAACTAACTACCATAAAACTCTAAATTTAGAAGAGAGAAACAAAGAGCAAGGCAGATGGATATTTTGAAGTTGGAGGCATTTTTAAGGGTGTGTGCAAGCTTACTCTTACTTGCTACTGCTTGTTTGGTTAGATTTGATTCCCAAACCAGCTTAATCTTCACTTCATACACGAAAACCGCTACTTACAAGGACATGAATGCTCTGTAGTAAGCACAATCCATCTATCTATATATCTATATCTATTATGATTATGATACACTCGGTTCTAATTATTTAATCACTTGTACAACAAGTTTTCAGTACCACACTTTCGAATTTGAATTTTATGCTTTCAGCTTTGTCTAGTAACTCATATAGGTTGAATATATGATAAAAAGTTAGTTCTATCAAATTGGTGAGGTAATAAAAGATGATCTTTTTAGTAATAATTTTATTCGTGAAGCAACTAATTTTGATTTTTCTTTCAAGTGCTATATAAATAAAATTTTCAACCCTATTGGAAGAACAATACTTAATTCGTGTGTTGGTTGTCACCATATACATACATACATAGATATGATAATTTTTGGGTATTAATATATACAGAATTGTTTTGGTGTACATGTATCAGTGTGTTGGTGTTCATAGACATAGCAGTTGCAGGATTTAATTTGATTCAACTGGTAATCAGAGGTGTATTCTCTTCACATTTGAAGCAAGATATCAAGGGTTCATACAAGCACCTAGCTTGGCTTTCATTCTTATTCGACCAGGTACTTTTACTTCTTTTTTTCGGGTCAGTGTTTCTGAATTCGTTTTGTTTTCGTTACCCTGGTACGTACACAAATTTGATGTTTCGGGTATGGTTTTTCCGCTAAACAAAAAATGTAAAGTTTTATTCTGGGTATGCTAGCTACAAACACTTGCATTTTCTTTAAATTCTTACAAAATGTCAAAGTACAAAATTGATGTATGAGAATAACGATCTTGAGTTGAGTAATTAATTTAATCCCTGCATTAATTCATGGGAAATTAATCGAAATGCACCTTTTTTTACAAGTTTATTTCGATTTGCCACTTTTTTAAAAAAATTGCGGATTTACCCCACCCGGTCGCCGGTCGCAGCATGCGACCTGCGACCCGTTTGCGGCGACCGGCGACCCAAACGATAACCGAGTAAAAGACAAGCCAATTTCGACGTACCCGAGAAAATCACTTGGTCGCAGCGATGATGCGACCCGTTGCTGAGACCTGCGACCCGTACACGTGAACCAACGTTAACCGAGTAAAAGACCGAAACCTTGGTCGCAGCGGTCACGCGACCCGTTGCGACCAAGGTTTTTTAATTGAAATGGGTCGCAGGTCGCAGCAACGGGTCGCGTGACCGCTGCGACCAAGGTTTCGGTCTTTCACTCGGTTAACGTTGGTTCACGTGTACGGGTCGCAGGTCTCAGCAACGGGTCGCATCATCACTGCGACCAAGTGATTTTCTCGGGTACGTCGAAATTGGCTTGTCTTTTACTCGGTTATCGTTTGGGTGGCCGGTCGCCGCAAACGGGTCGCAGGTCGCATGATGCGACCGGCGACCGGGTGGGGTAAATCCACAATTTTTTTTAAATAAGTGGCAAATCGAAATAAACTTGTAAAAAATGTGCATTTCGATTAATTTCCCTTAATTCATTATTCATTTGAGCATTTGTAGCCATAAATTTGTTTGCAACTAAATTTGATTGCCACATCAAATGTTTTATAAATCTGTATTTTTTCATAAACTTATTTGTCAACTTTAAGGGATATAACACGGGACCACTATAATATTTCGTTTACATGCCATATTAAGTTATAATACAGATTACAATTATTATATGAAAGCTAAGTTATTTCTTATCAATAATTCATTGAATTTTAATAATTTATATTAAATAACTTTAATTACTCGTAAAATACTTTCAAATGGAGTGAATGATCTATGCAATGATCATCAATTCAATTGAACTTAAAAGTAAAAAAAAAAAAAAATCTACTGCACCAAATGATAAACATATATCAATTTTTTATATTTTAAGTGTTTGAAAATAGTCGTGTTTATAACTTTATATATACCCTTGTAATGAGCCAATGGTTATGGTACGTAAAACCGTAAAAGTATGCGATGAAGTTCGTCAATGACTAAAATTTAATGATTTATATAAATTTGTTTTATATGGATAGAATTGACCGTCAAAAGCAAATGGAACCCACATTTATACCATGAAACGGTCTACAAAAGAGTGATGCATTATTTTTTTCACACCCTGGTCCATGGATATTTAAAACCACTGAACCCGACCATTAGATGTGACCTTACATACTACAATTTATGTGGTTTGAAATACAGGCAGTCGTGTACATGGTATTTGCAGCAACCACAGCTGCTCTCACGGCGTCATTATACGCGGTCACTGGCGAGCATCATTTGTTTTGGATGAAATTATGTGACAAGTTTAACCGGTTTTGCACTCAAATTGGTGGCGCAATACTCTGTGGTTATGTTGCATTCCTCTTGATGGCTATAGTTACGTTCCTTTCGGCTTATGGTCTTTTCAGACACTATTCACCCAGAAAATTCCTTCTGCTAAAACAGAAATAATAACACGAAAATGCAATTTTAATCTTTGTTGAGTGATTTTTATTTTTAATTTCCATATGTATTTTGGGGAGGTATAAATGTATAATTTATATAGGTTAAATAATGTAGCTTTAATTAATTAGTTGGTGTTACATGTGATTGAATTCATGGGTAGGTTGCGGTCAATTTCAATGCAATGCAATGAATTGAAGTACTACAGTTTGTGATTTTTGAAATGCAATTATAGCTTGGTGTCATCCACTTGTTGTTGATGATCCGATAGTTAATGGGTTGTTGTGGTGATCAAAGTTGTGGAATTAATGATCAAGATTTGTAGTTGAATAATCAAAATCCGTTTAAGACTCTTTAAGAAGTTGGATAATAAAGTTGTCGTCTTGGATGTTGATTTTTTGTGAAATAACTTGATGGAGCCGTATTACTTTCTCAAAAACCGGAAAAAAAGAAAGTATCAGTCCAATTAAACATTAGAATGGAAAGAAACCAAAAAAGTGTTTCTAGGTAGTTTTATAATACATACTAATTCAATGCTACATTTCAATAAATCTCTGGAAATAGGATTTCTTATCAAAATGATATCCGCTATAATCAGATGTCAATTGATCGACTTTCTATATCACCGTGTTCATCGATCGTGTGTACCACTTATTAAGTCGATCATTTACTAGCTGGACCACAACGCTTCAGGGTTGCTGTAACATATATCTACTAGTCGATATCTAGTGGCCGCCAAGAATTGCCCATCCAGAATGCTTTAACAGTGTGTATCACGTTATAAAAGGATGACAATTGGCTGATTTCAAACCGCAATCATAGTTCATAATGCGTTTCAATTGTGATGTGAAACTTAACATACATTGGTATAATTAACATTATTAACATTTGTTTATCAAAGTAAAACTTTTAATTCACATAATTAAGTACAGTATGAAGTTAAACTTTAATTTGCACATTGCTTATTATGTTGGAGTAATTTGTAACCCCGGTTAGGGTGATTTGTACTCATCAAAACCACGCATTTTGTGAATTGTGATACCCTTGTGTACTACGTGGAGCCATTCTTATCATATGTTTAGGTTTCTTCCCCAATCCCCATACTATGAAGGATTCTATATTTTTCTTTGCTTCATACGTCAATATAAGATATACTACGTCTTTTCTTTAAAAAGAGTGTTATATGTACAAATAAGCATTCATACGTACTAATGTAAGAATATTCCCTTTTGCAAATTTATTTGTAAAAACACTAAAAATGCTCAATGAGTAACATGTTAATTGACATGCTCAATGGGTAACATGTTAACCATAACAATCCAAGTAAATCAACCATATATCGGTTTAAGAAACCGAGTTTTAAACCGTATTATTAAATATAAAATTGTAGTTATAACTTCTAATCTAATCTAATTATCAATGACTAAATAACCTATCGGTAAGGGCAACTCATGACTTCCTTTCGGTCATAGGTTCAAAACATGTCATGGGTATATTTATCATAAAGGTAGTACCTATCACCAATGAAGCGTATGGCCCATAACATTTAGATTACAGTGAGTGGTTCAAATACCCATTTTTTTCTAATCTAATTTTCTTGATGATATAGTAAAACTTAACACGTTAGTCAAGCTAGCTATATATGAATGATGAAGACTCGTAAATTGTAGTTTTGTGAAAGGAAATCCAAGTCAAGACAAAGATTTGTCAAGTGAGCCTCCAACGGCCCAATATGCAAACCCGGCCCAATAACAATTAAAATGACATCCTCTATAAAATGCGTGGTCAGAGTGTCAGACACGGAATATGGGGTTTTGTACTTTTCACAAAACCCTCAATATTTTTCCAGTTATCGTATATATATTACTAGTTCTATGACCCGTGATTACACGGGTTTTATTTAGAAACAAAAGGTATAACGTTATTTTAGAAGGGAAAGATTGTAAAAATATGTGTAAGTATATATACGTTAATGTAAGTTTTACAAAAATGTTTTTCTTTTCTCTATATAGAATTTAGTAATGCAATATGCATGTGTACGTTGGACCTCAAATAATTTGGTTTTAAGAGTTACTTATAACACCCTTCATTTCATAACCATTATAGTAATGATTTTAGACTCGGAGGCGTAGATTTAAAAGATATTATTATACATTACACAAAAAGGTATATAAACTTTTTTTTTTTTTAAATTTACACATGACAATTTAAGGTTCTTCAAATCAAAGTACTACAAAAGAGGTGTTATATAAATCCAAACACTACTGATTTAATCAAATCAGATATCAGAGTATACGCATGTTCTTCAAACATTCCATCCAGGTCAACAGCTTCTTGCTCAATCAATTATATAATCATAACCTGCAAGAAGGAGTAATGTGGGGGATTAGCTCAACGCTAAGTGAGTAAATCAATAAACAACAGACTGACTTAGCATAACAAACTTGTGCACAACAAATAATTATATGCACACAACTCATCTGTTTATCACTTATCACATCACAATCAACTCAGGTCAAAGAGGATCGGTGGTTCTTGAGTAACATCCTCAAAGAACACTTTAAAACCAACTGCAGGCCCATACAGAGGTTTAACCGACTACTTGGTGCTATTAACTCATACAACACAGGCTACGACAATAATACTTGTACTAAGACCCTGTGTTATCCAACCAATAGCAACCCAAGCCCAGCCCCACGCTGGCCTCCCAATCATCAATGCACAATGGCAATACAGCAATGCACTAAGGCAACTCATCAAGTGATCACATATCTACACACTTATCAGGTCATCAAATCAGACTAACAGTCTATTCACAGTATTATTACTAATCAATCATAACAATCATGGCAACTAAGCAATAGTAATAATACAATCAATAGTTGTAACAAACCTGTTACAACTAAATCAAACTGAGGGTTATCGATCCACTCACCAATCACCTTAGTCTCTACTCAGTAGTCTAATGTCACTGAGTCTCTTGTTTATCTGAAATCACCACAAAACATCACAAGTCAGTAACTCATCAACAATAATGAACTTATGTTATAATAATATAACATATCTCAACATCTCAATATATCAACATGGTAATTATATATTACTACCAAGTTACAATATCTCATAACAGCACATATCATACCAACACAATGATAGTAATCTAATGGTGATTAATAATTCATCTCATGATCTACTAATACTAACTTACTATTATAAGTATTAGAATAATACTAACATCATTATCATCAAATATATGTTAATCATGTTAAGTAACAAGTATTCATCATGACAGATCATCACTGTAGTATACACTTAGGTTGATTCTCATATAAATAATTTACAATTATGCAGCAAACAAAACTGATCTGGTTATGCTCTAAATTGCGTCGCAACCCTTCCAGATCGCGTCGCGATCTATCATAAATCGCTTCGCGATCTATCATAAATCGCGTCTCTATCATAACCAATCGCGTCGCTATCTATACCTACATCTCGTCGCGATGTCCTATGGTCGCGTCGCGACCTGGTGTTTTCCAGCAGCCCCTGCGATTTCTTCCTGTTCAAACCCAGCAGCCTCAAAATCCGAAATTAACCACTCAAATCTATTACTTCAGCTTCCTAATCAATTTTATACAATGAATAACACTTGCTAATGCTAACTAACATCACATATCATCATTCAAATCATAAGTTTCACAATTAACACAAACCCTAACATATATATATATATATATATATATATATATATATATATATATATATATATATATATATATATATATATATGAAAAAAACACTTACCACCTAATTGATGAACAAGATGATTAGGATAATCTGATGATGATGAAACTTACGGAGTAGTCAAAGTCTTAAGATCACTCAATTCCTTTCTAATCTTTTAATTTCTTATGTGTTGTTTAATTTTTGTGAAGGTATATCAAAATGAAACAAGAAAGCAGAGAGAAAATAAGAAATAAGGTCGGCTCCTCAAAGCGACATCCATTATACGGGTATAATTTAATACCCCTTCTCAACCTATTGTCTGGAACTCGAAAACCATTTGCGAGTCCAAACCTTTTATTATTCCGTCAACTATATTAATTTAAAACAATTAATATTTTACTAACCACAATAAGTCCTGAAACTTATTTTATAGTTATTATCAAATAACCAATTATAATGATTTCCTAACACAAAACAATTATAAAATTCGGGAAATCATATTAAAATCTCTAAACCCATTTTGCGGATGTTACAAATCTCTCTTCTTAAAGAGATTTCGTCCCCGAAATCTAATCCAGCTCAATAATCCAAGATGACACAATCGCCTAATATCCACAAGGATCAGTTAATACGCCGGTTTATACTCGAAACCCAATGATCAGAATCCACGATAATATCACATCCGCTCCATGACAATCCATCGATATAATGATTTCGAATCTTTATACAATCCTCGAATACACAATCAACGAACACTCGGAAGTTTTAATTAAATTACATCTCGATAATCTCAAATCAACTAAATTCCATACAAGACTAGACAGTCTTTTATCCACTAACATAGTTCGATAACAATTTCCGGAATTTAGATTATATTCCATCAATATTTCAAGTTAGCAGCTTTCAATCAATTCACTAATTCTAAAAAGATTGTCAAACACATAGGATAAATCCCATCACCACTCTTTACAGTATCATCCCTTTCTAGGTAATATCAAATTCCACAATCAAATCTTTGATTTGATATATCCATCAACAATGTCTCCATGAGTTTAAGGCAAATCAATTGTTATAACTCCAAATCAAAAGTAGCAGTATCAACTACTTAATCATAATAGATACACACGTCATACGTTACTCCATGAGCAACTTATAAATGTAATTACATGTTTCAATTCTTTTCACATTCGCATATCCCAATGTATATGCTTCTATCTTTTCCCCCAAACACAAGTACTGGTTCACAATTACAATTAATCATCAAGTTTCCGCATTACCAAGTTGTCTTAATCAAAACATGTCAAGCCCGAAAGTTTGCCTCACTATCAAACACTAATCCCAGTCACCTATGTGACAACTTAGATTATCTTATCATCAATCAATTCTACTTCAACAGAATTAATAAACACAATGGGAGTAATTTGAAGTCATCACATAACAACATTATAGAGGTATAACTAACTCTAAGTTACATAATCATCAATCTAACAATGCATATTAAACTCCTTGGTTAAAACCCTACTGAAAACTTTGATAACTATTTCTTCCAACTCGTTTAATATCATCTAAACACTGTCTCCAAGTTCACAACACGACATCAACTGTAAACTCCAAGTCATAATGATTAACTCCTCTCATGTAACTCAAGTTATCACAATTAATATCAATAATCTAATCTCGGTGCATCAAACACCACCTCATCTCATCAAAAGTATATAATACTTTGTAAAGTCCATAAGTCCATCAAACAATGTTAAAACAAAAACCTTACACAAGGCTATCTCAATGTCAAGATCAGTTTTACTATTCATCTCAAGATTAATCAATACAACCTTGTAATTGTCAAAATCAATTTCTCAACTTTGGATAATTCACTTTAAACTCATTTCTACAATCAATATGTCTCAACTTTTCATCTATCAAAATCGAATTTATGAAGTTGATAAGCTAACACAAGAATAATCTTCTTTTTTATAGTTCCAAGAACTAGTCATAATCACATATATGCTCCAATCCAATCTTTATAATTAATCGAGATATCAGCATTTCAACTAGTTCAATTTGTCCAACAAATTTGACATACCCACATCATTTGATCCACTAAAATCCCATGAACATTTATTAATCTCAATAATATAATCAGACTTATAATAATCACACTGATTCAACGAGCAGTCATGATATACCGCTTTTTCAACATACACTTTGAGTCATATCAATCCGATATTTTACAAATCAAACAGGTTAATTCAACAATCTCGTCAACTACTGGTAATCATAACATATTATACCGATAATCTCATCAAATACTAATAACACTTTTCAAATTGTCAACATATCCAGTTCAACGGATTTACAATATTCACATAACATTCTGAACTCAACAACATAATTGTTTTCTCGGATTCCTCGTGTCAATCACACGACTCATCCAACAAGAATATTTACTACTTTCTTTCATTACTCAATATTAATTACCCAATTTATACCAAAGTCTATATCAACTAAAAATTTACACTAACACAGAGCATCAAATATCATGACCCTATATCAAACACTTAATTTCAGTCACTAACACAGTAACAGAAATTATTTCATTCTCGACTATCTTTATTCTAAAAGAATTAGAATCACTAAGGGTCACTTTCAGTTTATCACATAATCATAAATATAAATGAACAATTAGTTCCAAATCATATAAACACACACCAGTACAAGGTAAATACAGAAATACCTGTAATGATGTCAACCGTCCTGACAGCTTTATCAATTATCATCAGAAAATCTGCCAGTTGCAGACTGCAGATTCCTCCGCTTATGGCCAGAAGACGATGACGCACCGACCAAACCCAATCCCTGTTTTATCTCCTCTGAGCACTGCCCCGCATGATGACCTTCTTTCTGACAATTCCAACATACTTTCTCAGGATAATTACAATCCCTGACTTTATGCCCAATCAATCCACACTTGACGCATCTAGTAGTTTGAGAAGTACACTTTCCCGTATGTCTGGATTTACAATCATTACACCAAAGAGATCGATCACCCGCAACACTATGACTCTTTGACTTTCTGCTCTGTCTTTTATGTTTACCTTTAACAAAAGGTTCACTTTCAGCTGGATATAAAATCTCTTCTTTATTTTGTTTATTTTGAGCTCGTAAATCACTATCCACTAGACGAGCTAAGGCAAAAGCATCTGCAAGAGAACTTGCCAATCTCACTGTAGTACGATACTCAGGTGGTAATGCTTCAACAAAATGATCTATCTTAGTTCTATCATTTGGTACCCATTGCTATACAAACTTCATTTTATCTGTAAACTGTGCAATCAACTCATCTATAGTCATCTCATCAGTCAACTGTAATCCCATGAATTCCTGTCTAATACGTGACACATCAAACTCAGAACAATACTGTCGACATACCTCATTATAGAAATCACTCAATCGAATGGATGCTTTCTGTTGTTTTGTCAAGTTTGCTGTAATCGAATCCCACCAAAACATTGCCTGTCCTTTCAAAAGCTGAACCGCATAAGAAACTTTAAATTCCTCCTCACATTGGCATATCTCCAATTTTCTCTCAGTATCCCGTAACCACTCAAGTGTAACAAATGGATTAAAAGTTCCATAAAAATTAGAAGGTTTACAAGACATAAAGGTTTTAAATGAACAACCCGTTCTCTGTTGATATGGTAATAGAAACACTGGTACCTGATAATTAATAGGCCTTAAAGATGACACTATAGGCAGGGAATCTATACTCGTATCATGATGTTGTAACTGTGAATGCTGCTGAGAAGATCCAGTTTGTCTCTCCTGTAAATACTGCTGTATTCTCTGGAACTCCAGTAATTCCTCCTCGGTTTGTAATACATATTCGTCTCTAACTGTGGGCTTCTCAACAAAAAATGTTGTACCTATCTGACCATGTTTCTCTATATCTGTCTCTGTATCAAGGACATCCAATCTCGGGGAACTGTTGAGGGTACTGGTCGGTTGCTCATTTTCTGCCATACTTGTACTCAAAACAACAACTCACAAATCTGTTAATCGTTAGTACTTAAAATACTAACCGATTCCCAACAAAGCTAAATCCCACATCTGGAATGTTTGACCAACACAACCATAGATTTGGGATTGAACACTTACCACTGTTCAATTCACCCAAACCTATACTCTGATACCAACTTATAACACCATTCATTTCATGACCATTATAGTAATGATTTTAGACTCGGAAGCGTAGATTTAAAAGATATTATTACACATTACACAAAAAGGTATATAAACTTTTTTTTTTTAAATTTACACATGACAATTTAAGGTTCTTCAAATCAAAGTACTACAAAAGAGGTGTTATATAAATCCAAACACTACTGATTTAATCAAATCAGATATCAGAGTATACGCATGTTCTTCAAACATTCCATCCAGGTCAACAGCTTCTTGCTCAATCAATTATATAATCATAACCTGCAAGAAGGAGTAATGTGGGGGATTAGCTCAACGCTAAGTGAGTAAATCAATGAACAACAGACTGACTTAGCATAACAAACTTGTGCACAACAAATAATTATATGCACACAACTCATCTGTTTCTCACTTATCACATCACAATCAACTCAGGTCAAAGAGGACCGGTGGTTCTTGAGTAACATCCTCAAAGAACACTTTAAAACCAACTGCAGGCCCATACAGAGGTTTAACCGACTACTTGGTGCTATTAACTCATACAACACAGGCTACGACAATAATACTTGTACTAAGACCCTGTGTTATCCAACCAATAGCAACCCAAGCCCAGCCCCACGCTGGCCTCCCAATCATCAATGCACAATGGCAATACAGCAATGCACTAAGGCAACTCATCAAGTGATCACATATCTACACACTTATCAGGTCATCAAATCAGACTAACAGTCTATTCACAGTATTATTACTAATCAATCATAACAATCATGGCAACTAAGCAATAGTAATAATACAATCAATAGTTGTAACAAACCTGTTACAACTAAATCAAACTGAGGGTTATCGATCCACTCATCAATCACCTTAGTCTCTACTCAGTAGTCTAATGTCACTGAGTCTCTTGTTTATCTGAAATCATCACAAAACATCACAAGTCAGTAACTCATCAACAATAATGAACTTATGTTATAATAATATAACATATCTCAACATCTCAATATATCAACATGGTAAGTATATATTACTACCAAGTTACAATATCTCATAACACCACATATCATACCAACACAATGATAGTAATCTAATGGTGATTAATAATTCATCTGTAACACCCCCAAATTCGTTTAGCGGAAGCGATTTGGTTAAGCTGGGGATGCCACATTTATATTGTACATGCATATATATCAGAGCTTATGATTACAACCAAACATATATTAAGATGCCAAAATATTAGTTACAAAGTTTACGATTCATCGAATCGTACAAATGTAAAAGTATGTATGTTACAAAAATAGATTTCGTAAATATGACTAAACAGTTTTAGTTATACAAAAGAAATCCAGTTGTCAAAAGTTGGCATCCTAAAGCTTCACGGGTCGCCTAAATTCCATGTATGCAGGCGGTTCTTACATGCGCAGCTAATTCATTGAAAAACATAGTAAAAGTCAACAACGAGGTTGAGTGAATTCACAGGTTTTATGTTTGCATCAGTTGGATCAAGTTTGTAAGCACAGTTGTTAAACCAAATACGTTCACAAATAGTTATTGCCATAACAGTTGAGTAAAGTTTAGTGGAATGTTATCCAAAGTATAAGTTTAGTGGGTTGTTCGCCCAAAGCTTCAGTTTATGTGAGATGTTACCCAAAATACAGTTATGTGGGATGTTACCCAAAATACACTTTAAAACATGTTGCTGGTTGTTTTCCAGCGTTTTACAAACAGTACCGGTCGTTCTCCGATCAAATACGCATGGGTCGTTCTCCCGTCCAACAAAACAGTTTACCGGTCGTTCTCCGGTCTAGATACGCACGGGTCGTTCTCCCGTCCAAACACTACCGGTCGTTCTCCAGCGAAACACAGTACCGGTCGTTCTCCGGTCTAAAGACGCATGGGTCGTTCTCCCATCCAAAACTCACGGGTCGTTCTCCCGTCCACTTGGCCAGTCGTTCTCTGACACTAAAATACGTTGCTGGTCGTTCTCCAGCGATTTCATAAAAAGTACCGGTCGTTCTCCGGCTAAATACGCACGGGTCGTTCTCCCGTCCAAACAAAACAGTTTACCGGTCGTTCTCCGGTCTAGTAAAACGGTTTGTCAAATAGTTTACCACATTTGTTTTAGTTTATGGTATGAAAATGTTATTTCATAAGCATTAGTTCGCACAGCAGTTCAGTAGTTCAAAGTACTCTAGTAGTTCGAGTAAACACGTATACAGTCAAGTATATAAAAGCAGTTATGGCAAATAGTAAAACAGTTGACTATGTTTTCCACCCCTGTTCAAAAGCAGTTAAAACAGTAAAAGTAGGGGCTGTGAACTCACCTGTTGAGTAAAGTACGTTCGAGTGCTAGCAAAGCCTAAAGCCCAAGTATAGTCCTGAATCTCCTAACGCCCTAAACGTATGAGATTTAAATAAGTATGTGGATGTCGTAGTTGACCATCCATGCTAGTGTTCGTACAACCAAGTTATGTCCAAGTGTTAGTTCGATGTTCATGTTTGAAGTTTGAAAATGTATACGACTTGTTGGTAACGGTTCGTAGTTATAACCTTTGAAAGTGTTTATCATTTTCATTCATTTTGAGTTTCATAAAGTACGGAATTGTGTACGGGGGTCCGGGGGCAGCGCCCCTGGTAGCGGGGTCCAAGGGGTGGCAACCCCTGGTTGGGGTCGAGCTGCCAAGTCAGCTTGGAAAATTTTTATTTCTACTATATTGCTTAAGTAAAAAAGCATTCGAAATTTCGTTTCGGGGTAAAATCAAGTGGTAAAAGACTTGGTGAAATCATGCGTTTTTAAGGGTCTGAAACCTGCGACGTTAAGTGTGTTGTCGCTACATGCGACGTTGTTTAGTACTGCGACGTTGAGGCTGATGTTGCTATGTGCGACGTCAGGGTCTAGTGCGACGTAAGGGTCGACGTCGCTATGTGCGACTTCACAATTTAATGCGACGTTAGAGGTGATGTCGCAGTATGCGACGTTGTGAGAGGTTCTGCGACGTTGTGACTGATGTCGCATTTGGCCCAAGCCAGATGCGACGTCGGTGTCTGATCGGACTCCGGTGGCCGGAAACATGGCCTGACGACTTCGTTTTGGCCCGAAACTTTTACCCAACCTTTATTTGGACATTTCTTAGTTATATAAACACTAAACATCAAAGGAAACAACAAAATCTAAAAGTTTACGGAGTTGTCGGGTTCTTACAAATTTAACGCCGTGAAAATCCGTGAAGATAGGAAGGTAGCCCTCGTTGTCGTGATCGTTTTTCCCTAAAGGAGTGAGGTGATTTGATACGTTTTTGGTGTAGTTTTTGTCGATTTTGTGGAGATGGTGGTGGTGGATCTTTGATAAAGAGAGAGAGAGAGAGGAAAGTGGAGATGGTGATGATGAAAAATGAAATGGAATGAGGTGGGAGGTGGGTGTGGGTGCCGATTTTTGTGCCCAAAAAGGAGGGAATTGTTCCAATTTTGTGGTATTTTACCCGTGTTCGTTTACCCGATCGTTAAATGTTATATTATTTTAATTTGGTAACTTTTTAAATACGTTTTTTAATTACATTTTTGGTTGAGGTATTTTATGGAAATTATTTAGTTAAGTTTATAAAGTTTTAACTTTGTTTTATTTTAATTATACAAGTTAAACGTTATTTGTTACGAAATACTTGTAAATGAAATCGACATAATATTTATTTATACGTTTACGTTATTTAATAACTTTCGTTTTATTAAATAAATTCGTTCACCATCAGTCGTATATTTTTGTCGCGTTTGTTCAAATCGTTTCATATGTAATTACATCTAATTACAAATAATAAATACTACGCGTATTAACTAGTTGGGCTTTGCTAGACTTACTTCTAAAAGTGGTTGTGAATTCACTCAAGTAGGGAATTAGCCTAATAATGCAAGTATTTAACGTTTAAAATCGCGTTTAAATTTGCGGGGTGTTACATCATCTCATGATCTACTAATACTAACTTACTATTATAAGTATTAGAATCATACTAACATCATTATCATCAAATATATGTTAATCATGTTAAGTAACAAGTATTCATCATGACAGATCATCACTGTAGTATACACTTAGGTTGATTCTCATATAAATAATTTACAATTATGCAGCAAACAAAACTAATATGGTTATGCTCTAAATCGCGTCGCAACCCTTCCAGATCGCGTAGCGATCTATCATAAATCGCGTCTCTATCATAACCAATCGCGTCGCTATCTATACCTACATCTCGTCGCGATGTCCTATGGTCGCGTCGCGACCTGGTGTTTTCCAGCAGCCCCTGCGATTTCTTCCTGTTCAAACCCAGCAGCCTCAAAATCCGAAATTAACCACTCAAATCTATTACTTCAGCTTCCTAATCAATTTTATACAATGAATAACACTTGCTAATGCTAACTAACATCACATATCATCATTCAAATCATAAGTTTCACAATTAACACAAACCCTAATGTTGGGACATAGATTGTGACAACAGATCTAGCTTGAAAAAGGACTGGTGTAATTATTATTACGTTTGTATATTGGTTTAGATTTGTAAATAAATATTTGTTTTGTTAGTAATATTCGTTAAACATATTATTGTGCTAAGTTAGACGAATGTTTAAAGACGAAATAAATAATAGACGTTTAATGCGAGGCGAGTCGAGATTTCAGGTCGCAGCGAGTTGAGCTGTGAGATGAGATCTGAACTCGCGAGGCATTAGTCTGGCGAGCCGAGCTCTGTGTTGGGCTTGGGCTGCGAGTTGGACCGAACTCGCAGGCCCATGCGAGCCGAGTTGAGCTGGACGTATATAATGTTTTTCACGGCTTGAAAAACATAACTTTTTAACACTTTTGATACTTTTGCCTTCTGCGAACTCGACAAACCCAGAGAAAAACCGAACCTAAAGGCTAGGCTTTGACGATTCATCGTTTAAAGTTAAGCTTTATTAAAACGCAATTCGAACATATTCGTTGTTAGTAAGATAACACCGTATTGAGGGATTCTGCACCTTAATACTACAGATAACGAAGTTATCGATCCTAAAACTAGGGGACTTACATCTGGTATCAGAGCTTTCGGGCTAAAATACGAGTGTGTTCATAAGTTTTAGTGTTATTGCGTTTTTGATTCGGGTCGTTTTTACGTGCGTCTGTAACACCCCCAAATTTACTGTTGGCGGAAGCATACTTTGGGGTGCTACTAATCAATACACAAAGCACATAAGATACAAAATGAACGACCACTACATGCGTCGTTTTACAAATACATTGATTAACGTAAGAGTATACATACGGTTTACAAAAGATGATTTCGCATAGATATTTGAGAGATTCTAATACATATCTAATTTATACAAAATATAGAAATGCAAGGAAATCTCTATATGATTATATGATTTTATGCGACTCGAGCTACAGTATCCTGATGGGCAGTCCAACCTACTGCTGAGTACCTGAGATAACATGCTAAAATGGTCAGCTAATAAGCTGGTGAGCTCACAGGTTTGATATGATAATATATGATTTGTGAACCGCAAGATTTAATGATTCGATTTACAAAGCATGTAAATAATTGGATGATGAGTATCACATGAATATTTGTAATTAAACAAATAAGTAAAGATTGATACAACTAACATGAGCACATAGTCTGAGCTTAACTGAGGGGTCAGGATCACAATCAAGTGCCTGATCGAGGGTGCCTCTATGCGTATGCCTAATCAACATACGTTTGAACAAATGATAATGCGTCCGTTTGACAGGTTAGTGCTTGCTAACTCGGACGGGGATTGTCAATCCCATATGGTACCATACACTAACATTCACGCTAAATCATATTAACAGAACTATGCTTCAGAGGACTTTGATTGATTAGATGAAAACAACTCATGCAGCATACGTGATAATTTGATACTTGCGTTCACATGTAAAACAAAACGAGCATGTATCTCACCCCTAGGTAAAAGCATTTAAAATAGGGGCTATGAGACTCACCTGAGCCTAATGAATTGTTAGCCAACAATTTATGATGATTCACAATGATTTGATGTCGTTACAACGACTGAACCTGCAGGGCGTCTTAGACGCGCAAGGTTTTGATAATGATTAGATATTGAACCTGCCAGGCGTATTAAACGCGTAAGGTTTTGATTGATTAGATGACTCTACGGACCATCTATGCTAGTTGTTCCCTCAACTAGTTATGCCCAAATACTTTGGTTGTCGATTAGGTTTGAGTTTTGAAAATGTATACGGGTCGTTGGTGATGGTTTGTACTAATAATTTCAAACTATTATTATTATACATGATTCGTTGGGCTTATAAAAGTGTATGTGTTTCATATATAAATCGTATCGTATAGGTTTAGTTGTTAATCAAGTTCATTATATCCGTTACACTTTATTTCATAATTTACAAAATTTGGTACGAGTCTGAAAACAGTAATATGCCATTTTCGGGCCCTAAACGACCCCGGATGGCCTAAAACTGACTAGGCTAAGGTACTTAGCATTGATTATTGGGTCGTTTCCAAGTGACCTTGCGAATTTGAGCTCAATCCGTTATAATAAATTTTTCATCGAGAAGCTACCCTAAAATATGTTGTGAAATCGTCGACGTTTTCGAAAATTTACATGTTCTGTTTTAGCTAGAATTCGCAGGGCTAGTTTATTGATTCGTTGGGTCATGAAATATAAGGGGGGAATCCGCCGGATTCCCTTGAATCCGCCGGATTGATGACAAATGAAGGGAATCCGCCGGATTCTATTGAATCCGCCGGATTCATGTTAATTTAAAGGACGCGCCGGGTACAGTCAGCACGCGCCGGGTTGTTCTTGGTTCTGGGTAGGAATCCGCCGGATTCACCATGAATCCGCCGGATTCAAATGTCTGTAACGAGTCTGCCGTTTCAAAATCATACCCAAACCAAATCTAATCCGCAATTTAACTAGCAATCATCAATCCTAGCACTAATACATGATAATATATGTTATTTAAACACGTATTTAAACAAAGTTTGAAGTTCCTTACAATTTGAAGAAAATGAAATCGTTGAGGATGATGATGACAAACTACACGATGATGATGACGATCTTGTGTTGTTGTTGTTAGTGTTAATTTGTTGTTTGATTTTGAAAAGATAGAGAGAAATGAGAGGGAGAGATAGAGCCGAGAGATAGATAGAAAATGAAGAGAATGGATCGGCCATCTCCAATTATTGGAGGTGGTTGATCCGACTTCGATCCGTTCCGTGGTATTTTGACCCGTGTTTTGGTACCCGATCGTAAAAGTAGTATAACGTTTTAATTCAATAAATTTCTAAAAATAAAATCGTACTTACTTTTATTCGAAGTATTTCATAAAAATACATCTAATGCGATATAAAAATATATCTTTGTTTTATGTTTGAGAGACGGATATAATTTAATTGGTTTCGTCGCGTTTGAGTAAAATTGTATAAAACGAAATATGTTTTATTTTATCTGATGTAAATAATAATTATTAATTTCAATAATAATTCATTATTTATATATAGTTTTGTCGTGGACGTTTGATTTGTACGATACGAAATACTTGATATATTATCAAAATAATATATAATAATTATGAAGGTATTAAATAACAATTCCATATTACTTAATCACTTGATTTTTACCAACGCCGTATAATTGAATCGGAATTCGGCCGATTTGAAAATGAACGATTAAATCTAATCGAGTACTGATATATATATTCATCAATATATATTTTGATACATACAATTAGTCTAATACATAGCACTAACTACATGTATTACATAATGATTAGGAACTAATTTCTAGTCCTAATTTGACGGGTGTCACAGTTTTTGCAATACTAACGATCAAAATCATTCTCTGGACGTTTTAGGGTTTGTTTACGGTCGAAATTCTTAGTTTCAGTCGTAAAAATACCTTAACATTCGTTTTTCGGGTTTAATAGCCGTTTTGCGAGTCGAGATTAGGGTTCCAGCGTCGCCTGCGAACCGAGTTGAACTAGCGAGTCGAACTGAGGCTTGCAAGTCGAACCGAGATCCCTCGCGAATCGACATCACTTGCGAATCGACATCTTTAGCAATCCGAACTGAGGCTTGCGAATCCGCGAATTCTGCGAGTCTAGCTGAGATTGCGAATTGAGCTGAGTCTTGCGAGTTGAGTTTTCTGAATTCGCTGAGACAGTTTAATTTTACGTTTTTAAAGATGTCTGACTTAAGTAGAATGATCGAAATGGACCACGAGGTGGGAAAGTCAAACGTTCCACCTAAGTTGTTAAGAATCGAGGATTACTACAACTGGAAGGACAGATTTGAATCTTACTGTAGATTCCATGACCTGTCAATCTGGATGTGTATCAAGAGTGGATACACCGCACCTACTCAAACTGTTCAGAATGCCACTGTGGTTCTTACCTATGCGAACATGAGTGATCAAGAGAAGGAAGCTTACAGAAATGAGAATAAAGCACATTCATGCATAAAGATGTGTCCTCCTAAAGAGATTGCTCATCAACTGAAATCTTTTCATACTGCTAGAACGCTCTGGGAAGCTCTAGAGAAAAGAGGTGAAGGAAGTCCACAGGTGAGAGCTGACAAGAGGAGTCTTCTTAAAAAGCAGTTTACTATGTTTAAAGCTTTAAAAGGAGAAAATCTTGATGCCTATGTCACGCGTTTCTACCATCTGCTAAGTAAATTAGAATACCATGAGATTGTTGAAGAAGAAGTATCTAAAACCGACAAGTTTCTTGAGGGTTTGCCTTCTAAATGGGAAATGTATGGCGTTATGATTAAGGATAACGAAACCAGGTATTCTACTATGACCTTAGAGCAAGTCATTGACAAGCTGAAAGGATATGATTTCTCCAAAAAGTCAAGAGACAGTGATTCTGATCAGGTTCAGAACCCTGGGTTGTATCATGGAAAGTCAAGTCTTTCGACTGCGTCATCTAGTTCGACCACTGCACTGTTAGTTGGTGATACTAGTGAAAATGGAGAACTGATTTCTGAAGATATGTGCTTTATTTCCTCCTCTGGTGATGAGACAAAGGGAAAGAATTCGGAGAAGTCACCTCAAGAGCATCAGAAGATGCCGATGAGTGTGAAATCTGCTGAACAGCAACTGTCTGTTCTTGCTTCCTTTGTGGCATCATATGAGAACTATATAGAGGGAAAGATCAATGATCCTATTCTGTTTGATGAGGATTATGAGCAAATAGATTCTGACTATCTTGAGGAATTGGAGCTTCAAGATCAACTGGCGTTGATATCTAGAAAGGTGAAGAATTTCCTCAAGAGAACTGGTAGAAAGGTGTTGGGCAATAGATCAGGGTTTGACAAAACCAATGTCAGATGCTTTAACTGTCAGGGTATTGGTCATTTTGCTAGAGAATGCCAAAGACCTAAAGTAGAAGCACAAGGAAAACAAGGTTCGGGAAGTACTCTCGCTTCCAAAGCCTTAGTGGTGAAGCAGTTGGATGGCTCTTATGATTGGCAAGCTCATTCTGAGGAAGCTTTGATGGCCGAGATCGAAGAAACAACTGCTGGATCAGTGTCCTACATGCCCACTGATATGGAACAGAAAGTAGAGGTGCCTGAGTCTGAAGTGAAGGCAAGTGATGATGACGTGCTATATATGGATTCAGCTCCAGATATGAGTCCTGAAGAATTCGTGGCACGTATGGCTGAATTACAAACTGACAAGAAGAAGGTATGTTTAGATATTCTTAATCTTGCTGATGTTTGTTACTTAGTTACTGATTTACAATCTCAGAATAGTGTCTTAACTGTGTCAAATAGCAACCTGTCATCACAATTAAATATGGATAAGGAATCTTATAAGACTGTTAGATCTGAACTTGATCAAGCTGTTATGGATATTCGTAGATTAAGTGATGATAAACAAGTCTTAAAAGATAAAATTAAGTCTGATGCTTCGGATAGAACAAAACTTAGAGATACCATAAATGAAAAATCTGTTATCATAGATGGTCTCTATATGAATATCAAAGACTTAAATGAGACGATTGCTAGTAAGGATCAGGAAATCGTGAACCTTAACTTAAGGTTAATTGAGCAAAACCGTAAACTTGAGAACTATAGGACATCTCAAATGGATAAAATGTTAGATGCTCAACGTAGTGTAAAGGACAAGACTAGGTTAGGTTACAATGATGTATCCCCGCCTTTTAATGCCAATTACACTCCTATTCCTGAAGATTCTGAAATGACTGAAGTTAAACCTGAGAGTTCAGTAGCTGATAAACCTGAACAGTCAGAGGCACAGAAAGATGTTATTAAGAACGTATCATTAGATAATAGCAAGGCTTCTCATTTCACCAAAATACAATTTGTATCGGGTGGAGTGATTAACGATGCTAAGATTGATGATAAGGTTAATAAAGAACAGCTTAAACCTTTAGTGCCTAAGACTCCGGATGAGAAAGCAAAAGTGAGTAAATCACGCAAGCAGATGTCATGTTTCAAGTGTCATCAAAAGGGACACGTGGCTTCGTGTTGTCCTAACAAAAAGCCTGAAACACCACATAAGCTTGTGATGAATGAAAAGACACATACCGACTCTAGTATGACTGTAGATAGGTTAGATACCAAACTTAAGTTAGGTAATAAACCTGTTAACATTCTTAAAAGAGATGGTAAACATAGTGTCTCCCCACCTAAACCTAAACGGCCATATACTCAAGGTGATAATTCTGTCTATAAGTCTAGAGATGTGACACCGTCGAGGTTTAGAACTCCAAGTAGAGGCCATAGTCATTATGAGAATGGTACTACTTCGCGATCACATGAGTTTAATTATAATCATAGAGCTCATAATTATGTGCCTAAGAGGTTCTCCTCAAATTCACCTCTTAAGGCTGATCGTCCACAACCTAAAGCTACTTCGAAAGTAACCAAAGCTCCTGATGGGAAGGATGGTTATTTTAAAGAGCTTAAGTTTGTTGATGATAAGGGACAAACCAAGACCGTAATGGCTTGGGTCCCTCTTGATAACTGATCGTATCTTGTGTTATGTGCAGGAGTATGCTGTGAACAAGGACAGCTGGTGGTATGTAGACAGTGGATGCTCAAGGCACATGACCGGAGAAAGAAGTCTGTTGAAGGACTTCAAGGAGAGTCTCAAGCAAAAAAGTAAACTTTGCAGGAGATAAAGGAGGAGTAATTTCGGGAAAAGGAAAAGTTTCAAATGGAACTTTGACTCTTGAGGATGTGAACTACGTTGAAGAACTAACTCACAACCTAGTGAGTGTTTCCCAAGTCTGTGATAAAGGTCATCCAGTTTATTTCAATGAAAAGGAGGCCTTAGTCCTGAAGCCAGGATTCACAATTAATGATAAATGGATATTGATGAGGGCGCCAAGGAAGAAGGACATCTATGCTATCAACATGGGTGTTTCTAACTCTTCAATGGTGTCTACATGTTTATTATCCAAGGCTTCGGAAGCAGATGCTTTGTTATGGCATAGGAGAATGACACATCTGAACTGGAGAAAGATGAATTACATAACCAAAAATGGTTTGGTTCTAGGTGTACCACAAAAACGTTTCGAGTCTGAGGATAAGTGTGTTCCTTGTATGAAAGGAAAGCAGCACAAGAAACCACACAGACCTAAGACTGAAAACTCTATCTCCTCGCCATTTGAATTGCTACATATGGATCTCTTCGGCCCAATAAGCAAGAGAAGTATAGGTGGCAAATGGTACTGTTTGGTTGTCACAGATGATTATTCTAGATTCTCATGGGTATTCTCTTTGGGATCAAAGGATGAGACTCCTGGAATTCTAATTGAGTTCTTTGATCTAGTAGAGAATGTCTATAAAAAGAGAGTTAAGCGTATTCGTAATGACAATGGAACAGAATTCAAGAATTCAACGTTGAATATCTATTGCTTAAGCAAAGGGATATTACATCAATTCAGTGCACCTTATGAACCTCAACAGAATGGTGTTGCTGAAAGGAAAAATAGAACGTTGATTGAAACTGCTAGAACAATGCTTGCTGATTCAAAGCTTCCGGTCATCTTTTGGGCAGAAGCAGTGAATACAGCATGTTATGTTCTTAATAGAGTTCTTATGGTTAAGAGACATAACAAGACTTGTTATGAGCTTTTGAACAATAAGAAACCTAACTTAAAAGGTTTTGAACCCTTTGGAGTTTCATGCACCATATTAAAGACTGGACATCAAGCAAAATTTGGTGAGAAGGCTGACGAAGGATTTTTCCTAGGTTATATGCCCAATTCGCCAAACAAGAGAGTCTTTAATAAAGTCACGGGACGTTTGGAGGTAGTTTATAATATTGAGGTTACGAGCTACTCACCTGATGTTCATAAGGGCTTAGACTGGCAATTTGATTATTCTGATCTTTTTGCATCATTTAAAGTTCCTATTAGTGACTATGTCAGTGATTCAGAGATAGCTGAACATTTATTGTTTGAAGATGAGAATATTGGTCCCGCTTCAACATCAAGTGTTAAGCAATCTGGAATTAAGACTAATGTTGACTCAGATAAAGCTTCCACAAGTGAGTCACAACAACCTTCAGAGGATAAGTCTCAAGAAACAGAAGATCCTGATGATCTTTCTACAAAGTTTGATGATATACTTACTCCTTTGAAACATTTAAGGATATCTTCAGCACGTACGGAAGATGTACCTGAATTGGAAGAGATTGGTACTAATTTGGAAGATGAGATACCGGTTGAACCAGTTACTACAACTAGAACGAGTAAGAATCATCCCGTTGAAAACATCATCGGTGATATTAATACTCCGGTTCAAACTAGACATCAATCCAGAGCTAGTACATCTGAGAATTTAGAATACCAAAGCTTGTATACTGCAATGAAAGAGACAGGGATTCCTAATCAATGTCTATATTCATGCTTTATCTCACAAGTCGAGCCTAAAAATGTTCAAATGGCTTTAAAAGAAAGTTCGTGGGTAGAAGCAATGCAAGAAGAACTATCTCAGTTCTCTAAATTACAAGTATGGGAGTTGGTTGACCTACCAAAGGGAGAATATCCAATTGGAACTAGATGGGTATTTAAGTGCAAGAGAGATGATAAAGGAATCGTTACTCGCAATAAAGCTCGTCTGGTGGTTCAAAGTTTTAATCAACAAGAAGGTATTGACTACAATGAAGTGTTTGCACCAGTTGCTAGGCTAGAAGCAATTAGAGTGTTCTTAGCATTTGCATCTTATTTTCGTATAAAAGTGTATCAGTTGGATGTTAAGAGTGCCTTTTTGTATGGCAAAGTAGAAGAATTGGTGTATGTTTCACAACCGCCAGGGTTTGCTGATCCTGAGTATCCAGATAGAGTATATCGTTTGAATAAGGCTCTATATGGATTACATCAAGCACCAAGGATGTGGTATGGAACACTGTCAACGTATCTACTTGAGAATGGATTTACAAGAGGATCGATTGATAGTACACTATTTGTGAAGTGGAAAAAGAAAGACTTTCTTCTCGTGCAAGTTTATGTTGATGACATTATCTTTGGATCATCTGATGAAAAGATGTATCAAGAATTCGAGCAAGTCATGAGAAAAAGGTTTGAAATGTCTGCAATGGGAGAGTTGAATTTCTTCTTAGGATTACAAGTTGATCAAAAGAAGGATGGATTCTTTATTCATCAATCTAAATATACATATGAGCTATTAGAACGCTTCAAGATGGATGAAAGTAAGGTCTACAATACTCCAATTCCAGTCAATCATGGACTAGGTCCAGATACATCGAGTGATAGCGATGTGGATCCAACTCTTTATATAGCCATGATCGGATCACTAATGTATCTTACAGCCTCTAGGCCTGACATAATGTTTGCTGTTTGTTTATGCGCAAGATATCAGGCTAATCCGAAAGAGTCACACATGCAAGCTGTTAAACGAATCTTTCGTTACCTCAAAGGGAAACCTAAGCTTGGTCTTTGGTATCCGATTGATGGAGACTTAGATCTCGTAGCTTATACTGATTCGGATTACGGAGGATGCAATCAGAATAGGAAATCTACGACCGGAGGATGTCAATTCCTAGGAGGTAGATTAGTATCCTGGCAGTGCAAGAAGCAAACCTCGGTAGCCATTTCTACATGTGAAGCTGAGTATGTTGCAGCTGGCAGCTGTTGCTCGCAAGTACTTTGGATTCAACAGCAACTGCGGGATTACGGGTTAAATATAACCAATACTCCTATGATGATTGATAACGAATCTACTATGTCGATCACCAATAATCCAGTGAAGCACAGTAAAACTAAGCATATTGATATTAGACATCATTTTATTAGAGATTGTGCTGAGAAAAAGTTGATAAAGTTAGTTAAGGTACCATCATTGGATAACTTAGCAGACTTATACACAAACGCGTTCGACAGAGCAAGATTTGAGACGTTGGTTCAACTGAACGGAATGAGAAATCCAGAGTGATTAGTCTTCCAAGGGTATTTTTGTAATAGTTAGTATTTCTGTATTCATTTAAAAAAAAAAAAAAAAAAAAAAAAAAAAAAAAAAAAAAAGTGCGTATGGCATTCATTTGTTTGTTACCTAAGGGGAATCGCCTTCATTTAAGTTTTTATTTGCAAAAACTAAGGGAAATGATAGTACATTAGGAGAATAAGCTTCACAATAATAAGCTTAAGTCCTATAGTATGATATGGTAAGTAGGTTCAAATAAAGTTGCTTTAGAACTACAGCGGTTCTATCAGGTATGTGTTTATATTTATTTGATTATACACCTATATCCACAAGTTATAATTTGTCTATTTTTAGTGAAAACTTTAGATGGCTTCATCATATGATGTACTGGTAGGCAAATTATATGAAATTTTCTAAGCCTTAAGAAGTAAATTAACTACTTGTTTATTATCTTGTGTTACTATTTTATGATGTATGACATTAAGTCTTAATTCTTGAAGGATGGTATTACTATACACTGTTATCATGCATCTTAATTTAAAGTGACAAATAGTAGCAATATGGGTATTAACTTAATTACTGGTAACTTTGTTGTACTAAGTACAGAACTGAAACCTTTAATTAAATTAATATTCTCAAATATATTTTAAATTATGCTAGAAGGGATCTTTTGTTGTACTACGTACAGACTTAGATAACATAGCATATTCAAAGTATGTTTGATATCTGTCTAACCTTAAAAATTCAAGTGTATGTTATATGTTTCGAAAAGACACATCATTTAGTAACCGCTACCTTGAAATTTAATGATGCAGTGTTATGTGTTTTACTTGAATTCTTCAGTATGTCATATAATAGGAAGCACTTGATAATATTCATACTAACAATAAAGTGTTTGCTTAGAAAATTGAGTATAATTTGTTTATGTGGATCATAATACCGGTAATCGTCTTGAACTGTCTATAATAAAATATTCACTTTATGTGAGTAATGCATTTATTAATTATGCTATGTGGATAAAGGTACCTAAGATATAGTTTTATAAATATAAATATATCAATGATGAATTTAGTTGTAATTTTATAGTAATTTATTTGAATTTCATGAGGTATGTATACTACCAATCTGCTTAGACTTTTTAATATATAATTAATTACTTATTCTTACTAATATGATCCCTAAGCAGATAAAATCTTATTTACTTTGTATATTTACTTTGTTTCGAGTGATTAATAAAATGGTACTTGATACCAAAGTTTATATAGTTGTATTTTTATCTTATTTTTATTTGTTTTTAATTTTTGTGTTTATCTGAATTTACCCTTTGGAATTAAATTATACTGAATATTTTTGAGTTGAACAAACGTGACAAATACAAGTGAAAATTAATTATAATTTAGACTTGTAAAAATATCGGGTTTTTATTTATACTTAGAATTAAATTCGCGTTTTTATTATTTATGCGAGTTGACATCAACTTGCGAGTCCACTTCAAATCTCGCGAATCGGATATAAAGTATAAAGGGGGTCAAACGAGTCAAACCAACCCATCGAACCCACACAAACTTCGCAAGTTCAGTAAAGCTTGCGATTCCGTCACACAGGCGAAACGAGGTGATATTTACTTTTCGTTTGATTTCGATTTTTATAGTACGGGAACGAGTTTTTCAATCCGTAGATTATATTCAAGACTTATTTGCGCACATTTTGAGGTATATATCAACGGATTTCACCGTTTAAATTGCACAAAATCGAAGGTTTTTAAACTTAGGGTTTCGGTTTTGAAGTTTAAACAATTTGCGTCGATTACGATGTTATTGGACATAGATCTTTAGGGTTTATGTTAAACGAACATTAATGAACGTGAATCAATCGATAGATCATGTTAAAATTACAAGATTAATCGATTCTAATTGGAAATTCGCGACGGCAGTTCATCGAACGAGTTGACATTGTGAATCAACTCGCAGCGAGTTGACTAGCGAATCGGTGTGATTAGCGAGTTCACTTCAATAGCTGCTTGATAAGTTTAGCGAGTTGATCAATGTAGCGAGTTGATGAGTATAGCGAGTTGATAAGCAAAACGAGTTGAACTCAACTCGTTAGGCCAGTTTATGCGAGTCCAGTACTTAGAAAAATTTTATTTTTTAAAGTAGTGATATAAATGTTAAGACTTTTTAAGTAATAACTTTTATATAATTAATTTAAATTAGACTTAAGACTTTTAGTTATAAGTTAAATTTTTATATACGACTTGAGACTATTTTTGTAACAAGTTATATATAATTTCAATTTTAAACTAAGATGTTTGATGAATCTCGATTCATAATACGTAATAGTTTAAATATTTTTAATCGTGCATTAAATTATATCTGTTGTTTGTGTTTATTTTACAGATATGGCTAGAGCATTTGATAAGGGTCACAACATTTTGGTTGATCTGAACCTTAAGGCCAAGCGGGCTAACAGGGTTGCTGATATTCTGTTTGTCCCTAACCTTGGATCTAGTACGAACCGAGTCAATCAATTGATGGCGGAAACAACAATTGACTAATCAAACAATCACACGAATAACAATACGCAATGAATATCAAACGAAACGTATTATATTCAGTAATAATCGGTCAGATTACAGAGATTTCGACTAATTGCGTTTAGGGTTTCGTCAACCCTAAAACAGAAAACATAAAACGTTTTTATACAAAATCTGGCACCTGCGACGTCGCATGCTACGTCGCAGGCCCAAGCCCATGCGACGTTGGCTACGTCGCAGGCCCAAAACCTGACGTCGCACCTGCGACGTTATGCGCTACGTCGCAGGAGTCAGGAAACACAAATCTAAATACAAACTACGAGCTAGACCAACTGACAGACACTAAACATGTACTAACAAACTCCCCCGTGTCTTCAGCTTGGTCTTCAAAAATCTTCATTAAACCCAGCCCGCAGGAAACTGACCACCAGCATGAATTCCATTTGCCACACAAACAGTAACAACATTGTAAAACTGCTGTGCTAAACGTCTGTTGAATTCATTCTTCTGACCAACTCGAATCCGATTATCATAGAGTTTTCTTAAATCTTTTTCTTGAAAATTAATCAAACTCATCGGATCATACAGCCTAAACGTTGCTTGCTTCAAATTCCATATACCTCCAACTTCTGGCCACGGTTCAGAATCTGGAACGAAAGTAATAACCGCTTCGCCAGTCTGTGGATCAAGTTCCCATTTTACAAGTCTTCTCTAGAAAATAATAAGGAACTGATTCCAGAGGTATCTCAGTCAAACATTTAGCAGGCGAATAGTGAATTTTAACCAAAGGCTTCCTGGTGACTGGATCAATCTTTTTCTTCCACGTATACCGAGTTCCCAACGTCGGCTTCAATTTCGAATAAGTCTTCGATAATACTTCCCAACGTAGACTTCTCTGAATGAACTCAGCATAATCATTCTCGAAAGGATTAATCAATTTAAGCTGAGCTAATCGATTAATCTCTCCTTTTGGCAACGTGCTCAATCTATCAAAACGCATTCTGAAATACTGAACTCCATCTTCTCTCTTTATCATAAACAGATTCCTCTGACACTTCCAGCTTTTAATAACACCGGTATAATTTCGACTAACCCGGTACACTTGACATTTAACTGGAATAGGAACTGGATTTCGTCCCTTAGGCCACCATTTCTTATTTCTCTCTCTCTTTTCTTCAGCAGTTAATTTCTTCGCTGCTGAGTCCGGTGCCTGTGTCTCTGAAGCTGGAGTTGCAGCAGAACTTGATTCTCCATGTTGAGCTTTGTCAGGACTCTCGTCTTCACTTGAATCAGATTCTATAATTGGTGCATCATCATAAGCTTCCCCAGATTGTGCATCATCATACGTTTCATCTGCATTCAACTGTTCCTCTTCAATCGAGACATCCTCGTTCATCTCAAAAACATTCTCTGTTTCTTCCTCAGAGCCAACTCCACTGGCCATCCTCTGAATAAATGATAAGTCAGCGAATGAGTAATCAACTGCCAGCGGTCTCGGTTGCCCTGGAATATCATCAACACAGAAATAATCCAAAAGAGAAATATTTTCATTAACATTTTCAATTACAGGGTTGGGATTTACAGACGCAGGTTCACTTGACTCTAAAGTGGGTATCCCAGACCCAGACTCCCCCGAGGCAAATAACCTGCCTTCCAAAACATTAACCCTAAGCTTCGTTTCCTCAAGCTCCTTAGATTGGACCTCGATCAACGCAGCTTGTTCAGCAATCTTCTCATCCTGAGCCTCCAGCTTTTGCTTCATCTGCAGCATATCTTCCATGATCTTTTGCATGAAAGCTGGAGTCGGTTGAATCTCAAAAGCATCCTGCTGCTGAGGATTGACTGGAGCTCGTGTTGACGAAGAGCGACGAACACGACGTCTCGGTTGATAAGTCTCATCAGCAGGATCATCACCGTCGCGTGTACGTTTTCCAGTATCCCTTGGAGGCACATACTTGCGTCCTTGTCTGATCCGACGCTTAATCCTCAGATATCTGAAAGAATCGGTAATCCTGATATGTTCCATCTCAGAGGGATGCGGAACAGTACCATCAGAATGCTCAGGCGTCGGACCCCCATCCTGAGGTCCTACATTCGCTGTATCTTCAGAATCTGAATTCTCAACCGTATCATGCGATGCTGGATTGTCCGAATCAACGTGCCCGAACTGCTCAATGTTTTCCAAAACAGCATCCACATTCTCCCCCGCAGCTTGAACAGGAACGTTCATGAGTGGTTGCTGCGGTTGCTGTGGTGCTGGAACATCCATATACTGAGGATCTGGGGGCGGTACATAATTTTCATCCACAATAGCACCAAATAAAGGAACATCCCTTGGTGCCTCGACCCCTTTCTCATACCCTGCACAAATAGTGAAAATCCGACTCATCATTGGTGAAATCTTGAGCGGCTGATCGATATCACTGTTGAGACATAGATTGTGACAACAGATCTAGCTTGATATAGGAATAGTGTAATTATTATTACGTTTGTATATTGGTTTAGATTTGTAAATAAATATTTGTTTTGTTAGTAATATTCGTTAAACATATTATTGTGTTAAGTTGGACGAATTATTAAATACGAAATAAATACATTCTGTGCGAGTCGAGTTCTCAGGTCGCGAGATTAACGAGCCGAGATGAGAACTGAATTCGTGGAAGTCAGTAGCGAATCGAGCTTGGTAATGGGCTTGGGCTGCAAGGCGAGTTGGGCTTAACTTGCTGGCCCATGCGAGCCGAGCCGAGACAGAATATTTAAACGATTTTTCTTTGTAAAATCGTGAACACTAAAAATAACTTTTGCATTCTGATTTCAATTGCTGTGAATTCAACAAACCAGAGAAAAACATAACCTAAGGCTAGGCTTTGACGATTCGTTGTTTAAAGCTAAGTCTAGTTAAAACGCAATACGAACATATTCGTTGTTAGTAAAATAACACCGTATTGAGGGATTCCGCACCTTAATACTACAGATAACGAAGTTATCGATCCTAAAACTAGGGGACTTACATCTGGTATCAGAGCTTTCGGGCTAGATACGAGTGTGTTCGTGAGTTTTAGTTTATTGCGTTTTTGATTCGGGTCGTTTTTACGTGCATTATTGCAATACTAACGATCAAAATCATTCTCTGGAAGTTTTAGGGTTAGTTTACAGTCGAATTTCTCAGTTTCGTTCGTAAAAATACCTTAAAATTCGTTTTTCAGGTTTAACAGCCGTTTCGCGAGTCGAGATTAGGGTTCCAGCGTCGCCTGCGAACCGAGTTGAACTAGCGAGTCGAACTGAGGCTTGCAAGTCGAACCGAGATCTCTTGCGAATCGACATCACTTGCGAATCGACATCTTTTAGCAATCCGAACTGAGGCTTGCGAATCGACAAATTCTGCGAGTCGAGCTGAGATTGCGAGTTGAGCTGAGTCTTGCGAGTTGAGATTTCTGAATTCGCTGAAACAGTTTAATTTTACGTTTTTAAGATGTCTGACTTAAGTAGAATGATCGAAATGGACCACGAGGTGGGAAAGTCAAACGTTCCACCTAAGTTGTTAAGAATCGAGGATTACTACAATTGGAAGGACAGATTTGAATCTTACTGTAGATTCCATGATCTGTCTATCTGGATGTGTATCAAGAGTGGATACACCCCACCTACTCAAACTGTTCAAAATGCTACTGTAGTTCTTACCTATGCAAACATGAGTGATCAAGAGAAGGAAGCGTACAGAAATGAGAATAAATCACATTCTTGCATAAAGATGTGTCTTCCTAAATCCCTTGCTCATCAACTCAAGTCTTTTCATACTGCTAAAGCGCTCTGGGAAGCTTTAGAGAAAAGAGGTGAGGGAAGTCCACAGGTGAGAGCTGGCAAGAAGAGTCTTCTTAAAAAGCAGTTTACTATGTTTAAAGCTTTAAAAGGAGAAGATCTTGATGCCTATGTTACACGATTCTACCATCTGCTAAGTGAATTAGAATACCATGAAATTTTTGAAGAAGAAGTATCTAAAACCGACAAGTTCCTTGAGGGTTTGCCTTCTAAATGGGAAATGTATGGTGTTATGATTAAGGATAACGAAACTAGGTATTCTACTATGACCTTAGAGCAAGTCATTGACAAGCTGAAAGGTTATGATTTCTCCAAGAAGTCAAGAGATAGTGATTCTGATCAGGTTCAGAACCCTGGGCTGTATCATGGAAAGTCAAGTCTTTCGACTGCGTCATCGAGTTCGACCACTGCACTGTTAGTTGGTGATACTAATGAAAATGGAGAGATGATCACTGAAGATCTGTGCTTTATTTCCTCCTCTGGTGATGAGACAAAGGGAAAGAATTCTGAGAAGTCACCTCAAGAGCATCAGAAGATGCCGATGAGTGTGAAATCTGCTGAACAGCAACTGTCTGTTCTTGCTTCCTTTGTGGCATCATATGAGAACTACATAGAAGGAAAGATCAATGATCCTATTCTATTTGATGAGGATTATGAGCAGATAGATTCTGATTATCTTGAGGAACTGGAACTTCAAGATCAACTAGCGTTGATATCTAGAAAGGTGAAGAATTTCCTCAAGAAAACTGGTAGAAAGGTGTTGGGCAATAGATCAGGGTTTGATAAAACCAAGGTCAGATGCTTTAACTGTCAGGGTATTGGTCATTTTGCTAGAGAATGCCAAAGACCTAAAGTAGAAGCACAAGGAAAACAAGGTTCGGGAAGTACTCTTGCTTCCAAAGCCTTAGTGGTGAAGCAGTTGGATGGCTCGTATGATTGGCAAGCTCATTCTGAAGAAGCTTTGATGGCCGAGATCGAAGAAACAACTGCTGGATCAGTGTCCTACATGCCCACTGACATGGAACAGAGAGTAGAGGTGGCTGAGTCTAAAAAAAAGGCAAGTGATGATGATGTGCTATATATGGATTCAACTCCAGATATGAGTCCTGAAGAATTAGTGGCACGTATGGCTGAATTACAAACTGACAAGAAGAAGGTATGTTTAGATATTCTTAATCTTGCTGATGTTTGTTACTTAGTTACTGATTTACAGTCTCAGAATAGTGTCTTAACTGTGTCAAATAGTAATCTGTCATCACAATTAAATATGGATAAGGAATCTTATAAGACTGTTAGATCTGAACTTGATCAAGCTATTATGGATGTTCGTAGATTAAGTGATGATAAACAGGTCTTAAAAGATAAAATTAAGTCTGATGCGTTGGATAGAACAAAACTTAGAGATACCATAAGTGAAAAATCTGTTGTCATAGATGGTCTCTATATGAATATCAAAGACTTAAATGAGACGATTGCTAGTAAGGATCAGGAAATAGTGAACCTTAACTTAAGGTTAATTGAGCAAAACCGTAAACTTGAGAATTATAGGACATCTCAAATGGATAAAATGTTAGATGCTCAACGTAGTGTAAAGGACAAGACTGGGTTAGGTTACAATGATGTATCCCCGCCTTTTAATGCCAATTACACTCCTATTCCTGAGGACTCTGAGATGACTGAAGTTAATCCTGAGATTTTAGTAGCTGATAAACCTGAACAGTCAGAGGCACAGAAAGATGTTATTAAGAACGTATCATTAGATAATAGCAAGGCTTCTCAGTTCACCAAAATACATTTTGTATCGGGTGGAGTGATTAACGATGCTAAGATTAATGATAAAGTTGATAAGGAACAGCTTAAACCTTTAGTGCCTAAGACTCCGGATGAGAAAGCAAAAGTGAGCAAATCACGCAAGCAGATGTCATGTTTCAAATGTCATCAAAAAGGACACGTGGCTTCGTGTTGTCCTAACAAAAAGCCTGAAGCACCACATAAGCTTGTGATTGAGGAAAAGACACAGACCGACTCTAATATGACTGTAGACGGGTTAGATACCAAACCTAAGTTAGGTAATAAACCTGTGAACATTCTTAAAAGAGATGGTAAGCATAGTGTCTCCCCACCTAAACCTAAACGGTCATATACTCAAAGTGATAATTATGTCCATAAGTCTAGGGATGTGACACCGTCGAGGTTTAGAACTCCAAGTAGAGGCCATAGTCATTATGAAAGTGGCACTACTTCGCGATCACATGAGTTTAATTATAATTATCATAATAGAGCTCATACTTTTGTGCCTAAGAGGTTCTCCTCAAATTCACCTCTTAAGGCTGATCGTCCACAAACTCAAGCTACTTCGAAAGTAACCAAAGCTCCTGATGGGAAGAATGGTTATTTTAAAGAGCTTAAGTTTGTTGATGATAAGGGACAAACCAAGACCGTAATGGCTTGGGTCCCTCTTGATAACTGATCGTGTTTTGTGTTATGTGCAGGAGCATGCTGTGAACAAGGACAGTTGGTGGTATGTAGACAGTGGATGCTCGAGGCACATGACCGGTGAAAGAAGTCTACTGAAGGACTTCAAGGATAGTCTCAAGCAAAAAGTAAATTTTGCAGGAGATAAAGGAGGAGTAATTTCGGGAAAAGGAAAAGTTTCAAATGGAACTTTGACTCTTGAGGATGTGAACTATGTTGAAGAACTTACACACAACCTAGTGAGTGTTTCCCAAGTCTGTGATAAAGGTCATCCAGTTTATTTCAATGAAAAGGAGGCCATAGTCCTGAAGCCAGGTTTTAAAATTCCTGATGAATGGATATTGATGAGGGCGCCGAGGAAGAAGGACATCTATGCTATCAACATGGGTGTTCCTAACTCTTCAATGGTGTCTACATGTTTATTGTCCAAGGCTTCGGAAACAGATGCTCTGTTATGGCATAGGAGAATGGCACATCTAAACTGGAGAAAGATGAATTATATAACCAAAAATGGTTTGGTTCTAGGTGTACCACAAAAACGTTTCGAGTCTGAGGATAAGTGTGTTCCTTGCATGAAAGGAAAGCAGCACAAGAAACCACACAGACCTAAGACTGAAAACTCTATCTCCTCGCCATTTGAATTGCTACATATGGATCTCTTCGGCCCTATAAGCAAGAGAAGTCTAGGTGGCAAATGGTACTGTTTGGTTGTCACAGATGACTATTCTAGATTCTCATGGGTATTCTTTTTGGGATCAAAGGATGAGACTCCTGGAATTCTAATTGAGTTCTTTGATCTAGTAGAGAATGTCTATAAAAAGAGAGTTAAGCGTATTCGTAGTGACAATGGAACAGAGTTTAAGAATTCAACGTTGAATATCTATTGCTTAAGCAAAGGGATATTACATCAATTCAGTGCACCTTATGAACCTCAACAGAATGGTGTTGCTGAAAGGAAGAATAGAACGTTGATTGAAGCTGCTAGAACAATGCTTGCTGATTCAAAGCTTCCGGTCATCTTTTGGGCAGAAGCAGTGAATACAGCATGTTATGTTCTTAATAGAGTTCTTACGGTTAAGAGACATAACAAGACTTGTTATGAGCTTTTGAACAATAAGAAACCTAACTTAAAAGGGTTTGAACCCTTTGGAGTTTCATGCACCATATTAAAGACTGGACATCAAGCAAAATTTGGTGAGAAGGCTGACGAAGGATTTTTCCTAGGTTATATGCCCAATTCGCCAAATAAGAGAGTCTTTAATAAAGTCACAGGACGTTTGGAGGTAGTTTATAATATTGAGGTTACAAGCTATTCACCGGATGTTCATAAGGGCTTAGATTGGCAATTTGATTATTCTGATCTTTTTGCATCATTTAAAGTTCCTATTAGTGACTATGTCAGTGATTCAGAGATAGCTGAACATTTAGTGTTTGAAGATGAGAATATTGGTCCCGCTTCAACATCGAGTGTTAAGCAGTCTGGAATCAAGACTACTGTTGACTCAGATAAAGCTTCCACAAGTGAGTCACAAAAACCTTCAGAGGATAAGTCTCTAGAAACAGAAGATCTTGATGATCTTCATACAAAGTTTGATGACATACTTACTCCTTTGAAACATCTAAGAATATCTTCAGCACGTACGGAAGATGTACCTGAATTGGAAGAAATTGGTACTAATTTGGAAGATGAGATACCAGTTGAACCAGTTACTACAACTAGAACGAGTAAGAATCATCCAGTTGAAAACATCATCGGTGATATTAATACTCCGGTTCAAACTAGGCATCAATCCAGAACTAATACGTCTGAGAACTCTGAATACCAAAGCTTGTATACTGCAATGAAAGAGACAGGGATTCCTAATCAATGTCTATATTCATGCTTTATCTCACAAGTCGAGCCTAAAAATGTTCAAATGGCTTTAAAAGAAAACTCGTGGGTAGAAGCAATGCAAGAAGAACTATCTCAGTTCTCTAAATTACAAGTATGGGAGTTGGTTGACCTACCAAAGGGAGAATATCCAATTGGAACTAGATGGGTATTTAAGTGTAAGAGAGATGATAAAGGTATCGTTACTCGCAATAAAGCTCGTCTAGTGGTTCAAGGTTTTAATCAACAAGAAGGTATTGATTACAATGAAGTGTTTGCACCAGTTGCTAGGCTAGAAGCAATTAGAGTATTCTTAGCATTCGCATCATATTATGGTATAAAAGTGTATCAGTTGGATGTTAAGAGTGCCTTTTTGTATGGCAAAGTGGAAGAATTGGTGTATGTTTCACAACCGCCAGGGTTTGCTAATCCTGAGTATCCAGATAGAGTATATCGTTTGAATAAGGCTCTATATGGATTACATCAAGCACCTAGGGCATGGTATGGAACACTATCAACGTATCTACTTGAGAATGGATTTACAAGAGGATCAATTGATAGTACACTATTTGTGAAGTGGAAAAAGAAAGACTTTCTTCTTGTACAAGTGTATGTTGATGACATTATCTTTGGATCGTCTGATGAAAAGATGTGTCAAGAATTTGAGAAAGTCATGAGAAAAAGGTTTGAAATGTCTGCAATGGGAGAGTTGAATTTCTTCTTAGGATTACAAGTTGATCAAAAGAAGGATGGATTCTTTATTCATCAATCTAAATATACATATGAGCTATTAGAACGTTTCAAGATGGATGAAAGTAAGGTCTACAATACTCCAATTCCAGTCAATCATGGATTAGGTCCAGATACATCGAGTGATAGCGATGTGGATCCAACTCTTTATAGAGCCATGATCGGGTCACTAATGTATCTTACAGCCTCTAGGCCTGACATCATGTTTGCTGTTTGTTTATGCGCAAGATATCAGGCTAATCCGAAAGAGTCACACATGCAAGCTGTTAAACGAATCTTTCGTTACCTCAAAGGGAAACCTAAGCTGGGTCTTTGGTATCCGATTGATGGAGACTTAGATCTCGTAGCTTATACTGATTCGGATTATGGAGGATGCAATCAGAATAGGAAATCTACGACTGGAGGATGTCAATTCTTAGGAGGTAGATTAGTATCCTGGCAGTGCAAGAAGCAAACCTCGGTAGCCATTTCTACATGTGAAGCTGAGTATGTTGCAGCTGGCAGCTGTTGCTCGCAAGTTCTTTGGATTCAACAGCAACTGCGGGATTACGGGTTAAATATAACCAATACTCCTATGATGATTGATAACGAATCTACTATGTCGATCACCAATAATCCAGTAAAGCACAGTAAAACTAAGCATATTGATATTCGACATCATTTTATTAGAGATTGTGCTGAAAAGAAATTGATAAAGTTAGTTAAGGTTCCATCATTGGATAACTTAGCAGACTTATACACAAAGGCGTTCGACAGAGCAAGATTTGAGACGTTGGTTCAACTAAACGGAATGAGAAATCCAGAGTGATTAGTCTTCCAAGGGTATTCTTGTAATAGTTAGTATTTATGTGTTTATTATTAAAAAAAAATATAAAAAAAAAAAAAAAAAAAAAGAGGGCGTATGGCATTCATTTGCTTGTTACCTAAGGGGAATCGCCTTCATTTAAGTTTTTATTTGCAAAAACTACGGGAAATGATAGTACATTAGGAGAATAAGCTTCACAATAATAAAGCTTAAGTCCTAAGTATGATATGGTAGTAGGTTCAAATAAAGTTGCTTTAGAACTACAGCGGTTCTATCAGGTATGTGTTTATATTTATTTGATTATACACCTATATCCACAAGTTATAATTTGTCTATTTTTAGTAAAATTTTAGATGGCTTCATCATATGATGTACTGGTAGGCAAATTATATGAAATTTTCTAAGTCTTAAGAATTTAATTAACTACTTGTTTATTATTTTGTGTAACTATTCTATGATGTATGACATTAAGTCTTAAATGTTGAATGATGGTATTACCATACACTGTTATCATGCATTTTAATTAAAGTGACAAATAGTAGCAATATGGGTATTAATTTAATTACTGGTAACTATGTTGTACTATGTACAGAACTGAAACCTTTAATTAAATTAATATTCTCAAATATATTTTGAATTATGCTAGAAGGAATCTTCTGTTGTACTACGTACAGACTTAGATACCATAGCATATTCAAAGTATGTTTGATATTTGTCTAACCGTAAAAATTCAAGTGTATGTTATATGTTTCGAAAAGATACATCATTTAGTAACCGCTACCTTGAAAATTTAATGATGCAGTGTTATGTGTTTTACTTGAATTCTTCAGTATGTCATATACTAGGAAGCACTTGATAATTCTCATACTAACAATAAAGAGTTTGCTTAGAAAATTGAGTATAATTTGTTTATGTGGATCATATACTGGTAATCGTCTTGAACTATCTATAATTAAAATATTTACTTTATGTGCGTAATGCATTTATTAATTATGCTATGTGGATAAAGGTACCTAAGATATAGTTTTATAAATATAAATGTATAAATGATATATTTAGTTGTAATTTTATAGTAATTTATTTGAATTTCATGAGGTATGTATACTACCAATCTGCTTAAACTTTTTAAATATATCATGAATTGCTTATTCTTACTAATATGATCCCTAAGCAGATAAATTCTTATTCATTTTATGTATGTATTTTATTTTGTTTCAAGTGTTTAATAAAATGGTACTTGATACCTATGATTATGTAATTTTGTTTTTGTTTTTAATTTTTGTGTTAATTATGCTTACCCTTCGGAATTAAATCATACTGAATGTTTTTGAGTTGAACAACGTGACAAATACAAGTGAAAATTAATTATAATTTAGACTTGTGAAAATATCGGGTTTTTATTTATACTTAGAATTAAAATTCGCGTTTTTAATTATTTCTGCGAGTTGACTTCGACTTGCGAGTCCGCTTCAAATCTCGCGAATCGAATGTAAAGTATAAAGGTGGTCAAACGAGTCAGACCAACCCACCGAACCCACATACTTCGCGAGTTCAGTAAAGCTTGCGAATCCGTCAACAAGGCGAAACGAGGCGATTTATTGTTTTCGTTTGATTTCGATTCTTAGATTACGGGAACGAGTTATTCAATCCGAGGACTTTATACATCTTCATATTGCGAACATTTTGAGGTATAAACCAACGGATTTCACCGTGTAAATAACAAGAAATCGAAGTTTTTATAAAACTTAGGGTTTCGGGTTAAAAACTAAACGATTTGCGTCGATTACGATGTTATTGGACATAAATCCTTGTGGTTTATGTTAAATGGATGTTAATAAACGTAAATCAATTGATAGATCATGTTAAATTCAACAGATTAATCGATTTTAATTAAAAATTATCGACGGCTGTTCATCGAACGAGTTGAGATTTTACCTCGACTCCCTGATTGAATGAAACGAGTTGACATTGTGAATCAACTCGCAGCGAGTTGACTAGCGAATCCATGAGATTAGCGAGTTCACTTCAATAGCTGCTTTATAAGTTTAGCGAGTTCATAAGCAAAACGAGTTGACCTCACCTCGTTAGGCCAGTTTATGCGAGTCCAGTACTTAGAAAAATTTTATTTTTTAAAGTAGTGATATAAATGTTAAGACTTTTTAAGTAATAACTTTTATGAAATGGATTTGTGTTAATTCTTATATGATTATATCGAAAGTCTACTAATTTAAGAAGAAAATTAGTGGCGTGTCCTAATTTCACATTAGCGGTATAATTTTTAACGTTAACGACTTGAGATTTTTATTAAAATAACAAGTACCTAACGTGATTTAAATTAGACTTAAGACTTTTTAGTTATAAGTAAAATTTTTATATACGACTTGAGATTATTTTTGTATCAAGTTATATATAATTACAATTTTAAACTAAGATGTTTGATGAATCTCGATTCATAATACATAATAGTTTAAATATTTTTTATCGTGCATTAAATTATATCTGTTGTTTGTATTCATTACAGATATGGCTAGAGCATTTGATAAGGGTCACAACATCCTGGTTGATCTGAACCTTGAGGCCAAACGGGCTGACAGGGTTGCTGATATATTACGTTTTCTAGCACGATCAAGGATTAGATATGCTATTACGGCCAATCCTCCTATCTCACAGACTATACTGAACGATTTCTGGACGGATATTGTTTATGACGAATCTGTCACTCCGCCAGAGATTCGAGCTACAGTTGGTGGACAACCTGTTACCTTTTCAGCTGGTAATCTTCGTGAGATTTTGCAGCTAGGTACGGTAGAACAGGAGAACGAGGATATTGAGTATCCTATGGACTTTATTGAGGGTGCTATTGGACGTATGGGATATACAGGAGACAGGCGTGGACGTCAGTTCCAGAAGCCTCTGGTCATTGGTCAGTGGAGGTTTCTTTGGCACGTGATGAATATAGTCTTCGCAGCAAAGAAAGGTGGCTTTGATGAGTTGAGCCCTGCGATTCTATCGGCTGTACTGTCACTGGTTTACAATAAACCATACAGTTTTTGTGATTACATTTTTGGAGAGATAGCTAGACAGATATCGGGTTCTGTTAGATCTAGATTTATGATCTACCCGAGGTTTTGTATGCTTATCATACGTGCGCGTCTACCGAACTTGGTTATTCCTGAGCCGTTTTTATCGGTGAATACCATTGATCAACGTGGTTATAATGCCATGTTTATGCAGACGATTAGGAAGGAAGGAGTGGTGAAACCGGAAATTAGACCACTTTTTGGATATATTGTTGATCCGAACTACGTTGCACCGCCAAATCATGGGTGGTTGGACGTAGCTCCTGCTGCTGTTGTTGCTCCTGCTGTTGCTGATGTTGTACCTGCACCTGTAGCTGAGGAAGCTCAACCTGAAGATCCACAAGGGCTCCTTGAGGATGTTCTTATTCAGGCTGGTCAGGTGGATCAGCAGGTGAATCAAGAGGTTGCTGCACAGGTTGTGCAAGAAGTTTTGGAGCAGAATGATGATGAGACAAATCCTTTGCTTCAAGACATTGAGAGTTACTTGGCACCACCTGAGGTAATCTGTTACTTATGTAATAATATAGATGCTTAGTTGATAGATTGTTTTTATTGATCATAGATGCATAATATTATTATATAATGATTCTGATATTAGATATTTAGTAAATTGGATATTATTTCTGATTTTAAAAATATAAATATCATTATACGAACAGGAAGCTGAAGCTGAGGCTGCACATCCAGAAGTTATATTACTTGAGGATGAGCAGATACAGCTTGATAGATCAGTTGTTGTACCAACTGAGGTATTATATCTGATTAATCTTAAATATATAGAACTTGTATGATAGAGCTTACGCTAATCATAAATGTTTAATATATTTAAAATTTAGGATCCTGTTAGATCATCTAGAGGTCGTGATGGTGAGACGGCTTCAGATGAAGATTCTGATAATACACCTTCTCCTCCTCCATCTGCTTCTGAAAAGAAGAGGAAGGGTAAGAGTATTCTGGAGGAAGGTACTGAGGAAGTTGAGATTCCTTTGATGAAGCGTCCGAGAACGCTTACTATTCGAGAAGGTTAGTATTAATTAAAGTTAAATAATCTTAACTTGTTGTTTATCAGGAGTTGAACTGAGACAGTTAATTCTGTATACAGTTTCTCAGGATACACCACAGGTAGAGATGGTTGCACCGGTGGTTACGGAATCGATGTCTTTACCGCTTCAAGTATGAGATATAAATTCTATAACTATGAGTGTTATGCAATTAATTAGAGTTTGAGACAGAGTAATCTGTAACAATAACTGATTTTAATTGTGTTTAACTTTACAGCATGAGGTTGCTGATTTAGTTCGTGGAGCTAATTTTCCGACGAACAAAACAGCTAGATTTGCGACAAGTTTGCTTACGCAAGCTTTGTCTCAACCTCATACACCGCTTACCAGAGACTGGCATATTGAGTCTCTTACACCGCCTGGACCCAGAACGATACCTGTTACTCCAACGACTGATGCTGAAAGGATTACATCCTTAGAGTCGAGGGTAAAGGATTTGGAGAAGCTTACTTCTCAGATTCCAGAGCTGGTGTCGAGCAATCTTCTTCTTTCACAACAGATACTCAAGCAGAGTGAATTGTACAATCTGTTGATGACGACTCATGAGACGTTACTTGCGGACTTCACTGTACAGAGACTGAAGTTATCTTCTTTAGAGAGTCTGGTCTTGAGATCGCATTCAGGACAGCCTGCTCAGGGGGAGATATTGGTATATCTGGAGTCTTGCAGAGAGAATGAGTTGAAGAGAAAGAGAGATCAAGACAAGGACGATGATCCCAATGCACCGAGTGGTGAGCAGACTGGTCCTTCAAAGACTAGTGAGCAAGCTACTATTCAGGGGGAGTCTGGTGCTGGTGCTAGTGGTTCTGGAGTGGGTACAAGTGCAGATAAGACTGTATCGGGTGATACTGAAGCTGGTAAGATAGCTTAGTATTATCTTAGTACTGTAATATTTGTAATAGTTTGTAGTGAACAAGTGTAAACTTAATTATTGTGTAAATATATTTGGCTTAGGGTTATTATTATTTTAAGTAAAATATGTTTGGTAATTTAAGTTTATAAAATTATGTTAAGATAAAATAGTGATCGAAAGACTTCTGACTTATTGAGTAGTCGAGCGGCGTGTTCCGATTAATTTCGGCGGTCATAATTTTATAATAACATATGCATTTTAGATTTGATTATAGACTTAAGACCGTAAGGTTTATAAGTAATTAACAAGTTAAAAATGTATTCGTATTAACTAGACAAATGATATATAATTTAAAGGTTAAATTGATAATGAATGAGATCAATTAACACTTGGAAATTATATAAGGTAATTAATAGTAAATTTAAATGTTTGGTGATTATTCACAATGCATTAGAATTTAAAATTAATTAATATTTGTTAAGTAGACTTAAGAGATTTTAGATTGATTCAGGGTAATCAATAAAAGATTTTATAAGTTATATTTATATTGCGTTTATATGTTAGGTTAAAATATACAAAAGAATTAATAAAGAAATTCTTAGATTGGTTCAGGGAAATCAATAAAGAATTTGAATTATTAATATATTTGTATTTATGTTTTTCTCTAGGAATGGAAATGCTTAATCTATCAGATTCGGAAGATGATATTCTGGATGAGATAGATGAAGAGATTGATTATGATATTGAAGAAGGAGAGTTCAAACTTCCTGAAGATTGGACTGCAGTATTTGAATCAGTGATAGATGAAGGTGTTGATCTGGATGCAAATGTAGATGAACATGTTGTGAATCCATCAACGACTGAATTTGTTTTTGTAAATGAACAAGGAGAATCAGTTATTGATTTAGAAGCTTTTGAGAATGCTTCTGAAGATTCAGATACTGAAGTTGAAGAAATAGAGGACAAATACAAACATATGGTTGGTAATCCTATGTTTATCCAAGAAATGCTGAAAAAGAAAAAGGAAAATAAGCAACGCATTTTGAAAGAAGTTGATATTACTGGAAAGCGTGTACTTAAAACTGGCATTATTGGATGGTATTATGACTCTGACCTGAAGCTCTTCGCGATCAAAAGGTTTGACGGGGTTCAATATTTTGAGAAGAAGCTTACCGTGTTTAGTTCATTGCCTCGATATGAGATTCGAGACTTGGCTAGATTAGATATGAAAAATCCAAGTGATGATGATTATGCTAAGTATGTTGAGCGTATCATTAGGACTGAAGGATTATCTATGAAGTTTTCGAAGATTAAGCCAAGGAAAGGAAAAATGATAAAGCTAAACGAACTTAGTCAGAGAACTGGAAGAAGAAGAAGGAAGAAGGTTTATCCAGCGGTCAAATGCATTAAGCAAATACCAATGAAGACTATGCCTCAGAATATTTTGGGAAAATTGAAATATTGGGGGGTAGATGCTGGAACAGGAGAAGCCTTTATGATTGAAGCTGATGATGATTATCCTAATAGCGAAAAAGAAATTCTTCGTGTATATGATCACAGACATTTGATGAATTTATCAAAGGAAGATTTGATTATGTTATACAAGAACAAGATCATATCTACTGTTGGTTGGGGTGATTTAGCACGAGATTATCATAGGATGGTTAAAACATGCATCAAGCTTAAAATTTTTGCAGGAAGTAAGATTTACAAATGAAGACCAAAGACAGCGTGAAGATAAAGACGCTAGAGCTATTGTCAAGGGGGAGTCTGTTGAGACATAGATTGTGACAACAGATCTAGCTTGATATAGGAATAGTGTAATTATTATTACGTTTGTATATTGGTTTAGATTTGTAAATAAATATTTGTTTTGTTAGTAATATTCGTTAAACATATTATTGTGTTAAGTTAGACGAATTATTAAATACGAAATAAATACATTCTGTGCGAGTCGAGTTCTCAGGTCGCGAGATTAACGAGCCGAGATGAGAACTGAATTCGTGGAAGTCAGTAGCGAATCGAGCTTGGTAATGGGCTTGGGCTGCAAGGCGAGTTGGGCTTAACTTGCTGGCCCATGCGAGCCGAGCCGAGACAGAATATTTAAACGATTTTTCTTTGTAAAATCGTGAACACTAAAAATAACTTTTGCATTCTGATTTCAATTGCTGCGAATTCAACAAACCAGAGAAAAACATAACCTAAGGCTAGGCTTTGACGATTCGTTGTTTAAAGCTAAGTCTAGTTAAAACGCAATACGAACATATTCGTTGTTAGTAAAATAACACCGTATTGAGGGATTCCGCACCTTAATACTGCAGATAACGAAGTTATCGATCCTAAAACTAGGGGACTTACAATCACCCTGTGCCTGAAGCTCCGGATGATGACGATTGATGTGCAACTGTACAAATCTTGGATATAAAATCCATTTCTGATCCCCGGCATTTGCATTATCAACCTTAGCCCTGAAGATAAATCCCGAGAAGTTGAACGGCTTATTATATACCAACGCTAACATAGCAGAAGCCAGACTTCGGCTCATCCCATCCGTTCCACCTTTCCTATTCCCTAAGCAAACTATAATCACATGCATCAAATATCTCCATACGCGTGTGAGATTCGCCTTTCGATACTGATCAGAGGGAATCCCAGGATATCCTATCCGTTGCATAGCTCCAGAAACAAAAATATGATCAAAACCAATAGGCATATCCGGTTGATCATTCAGCTGTAAAAGTTCCCGAATGCTCTGTTCTGTAATTGTGATCTCCGTACCCAGAACGGTAGAGACCAATCGTCGAACGTCGTTTTCAGTAACGACAGTTGCGTTTCTCCAAAAAGGGTTGATCAGATTTCCAAACGCCATAGTGTTATCAGAAATGGCGTGGAAGACCCTTGAACGTCTCAAAAACGCGATCATCTGACGATACGGTGCAGCTTTATCAGAAGTGTCAGTAAGGTAAGCAGCCGTATTATGACGAGCTTCAAAAATCAAAGCCATATCTGCAAAAACAGAAACAGATTGCAACTCGAAAAAGGTTAGAAAAAATGTTACATTTTTTAAACAAAACCTCATCAAATTCCCTGGAACTAGCGACGTAGCAACGTACGTCGCATCAACACATAGCGACGTAGAACTGTACGTCGCCTAAAATCAGAATAAATTGGAAAGCGACGTAAGGCCTGACGTCGCAGAAAATTCGAGCGACGTCAAGGGGGACATCGCATTTTGCAATTTATTGTGAATTTAATCACTTTAATTAAAACAGCGACGTAGAGTGGTACGTCGCATCGGACGTCGCAGTAAAAACGACGTAGGGATGGGCGACGTAGGAAATTAATAATAATTAAATAAAGCGACGTAGGCCACGACGTCGCAGCGTACGTCGCACTGACGAACAGGCGTCCCCAACCCAGAAACCCTAACCCTCAAATTTAGGGGTTTTCAAAATCAAACGCACTACAAGGTGCGGCTAACAATGGTGATCACGAAAACATGATTTATAACCCGTAAATTACACGATAGACCACCTAATTTATCCGAAACCCGAAACCCTTTTAACCCGTAATACATACATAGCATTTAAACATAATATACACGGTTAAAAATGGTAAAATCGGTACCTAAGTGTGCGGAATAACGAGTAGATCAAAGGTACGTAAGTAGATCGGAATGAAAAACAGCTACAAATCACGAAAATCGCTCGAAAATTGCTACGTCGCAAATCGTCACTGGTACGTCGCAGGCTACGTCGCACGTGAATAGTGAATAGTGTGACGGTTTACGTCGCAGTCGAGACTATATATAGTCTAACCCTATGTGCGACGTAGGCTTGGACGTCGTAGGCGACGTAGAGCTGGACGTCGCATAGAGCAGTTTTGATGCAATTTTGACATTTTCAAACCGTTTACTCGTTATTTTAGCAAATAATTTCCAAATAACTCGTGACTTGGGAAAAATAACGCAGAATAAAAATAAAGCATAAAACTAAAAAATCTTTTTGGTATTTTCTTTAATTTTACAAAAAGTAAAAAATAAACAAAATAAAATAAAATAACTAACACTCTATTTTTGGTGACGGAGTTGAGTTGTCTGATTAGGGATCATATCGGAATAACATGCATTTATTAGGAATAGTAAGTGTTATTTCGATCATCAGTATATTTGTCCACTTTAAATTTACGTGGCACATTTAAAACACCTGTTATAAAAATTATTTCAAAAACGATTATTGGTATTGTTTGACCACCTAAACACGTTACATCCGTGTCTGTGAGTTAAATTTTTATTGTGAGTATGAATATTAATTTTGAGAGACCTCTTATATGATATACTGATAAACTTCAGTAAAACAAACACTGCATATTCACACAAGGTAGAGATTACAAGACCAAGTTTATCTCGGTTTTCTCGTAACATACACTTGATATTTATATTTAGGCATACATCAAACCGACTATGAATCAGAATATTAATGTATGTGTCATCCTTTCTTGGTGCTCTTAGTAACACCCATTCTTCCGGAATGACATAACCAGGCTTCAATATCACACACTCTGTCTTTGTGAACGCAGTTGTATAATCTTTATCACAGACCTGTGAAACACTTAGCAAGTTGTGCGTAAGCTGTTCCACGTAGTTCACATTTTCGAAACTAACATTGCCGTTAGTTAACGTTCCTCTTCCAGAAATAGTTCCCCCAGAATCTCCAGCAAAGGCAACATAACCTCCTGCATGTGGTTTAATATCCACAAGTAAGGATACATCGCCTGTCATATGTCGCGAGCAGCCACTGTCCAAATACCATTCACTATCTTTAACACGTTCTGACTGCTGCAACACACAAACGAAAGGAGATTAGTGAGAAACGGTGACCCAAGCCTTTACAGACTTAGGTCGACCGTGGTCATCAACAATAATCACGTCAGATAGGATTTTATCTTTAAACAAATTAGAATTTTTATCTGATGTGTTATTGTTGACGACTGAAGAGTCAACATCAGACTCTTTACGTTTCCAAACTTTTGAAGATTCGGAATCGGTAATAGAAGTAATGTTGGGCTTTTGAATTGGCAAAGATTTTTGCTCAACATTACTTGGTTTCGAAACAGGCTTGGGAGAGTTTGAGTAACGCCTAGGTGGAGATTTAGAAAAAGAGTTTCTATAAACAGATGTCCTAGGCATCTCTCTCCCATATCGCTGATTTGACAGCTTTGGACATTCACGGATTAAATGTCCTTGTTTCTTGCAGTAGAAACAAGAACGAGTCTCAACAAACGGTTGAGGCTGAGGAATTACCACAGGAGGTGGAGAAACATTTCTAGAACATGAACATTGAGTACACGTCTTAGAAAATGTTTGTCTTGGTTGAGAGGTTGAAGTTGATGGTTTATCATACAAAACATTTTCATTTACTAATTTTCTTTGCAAAATCTTTACAGGTGACTGTAAAGTTTGTTGTTTTGAGTTTAAAACCTTAGCTTTTCCCTTATTTGGTTGAACCTTAATTTCAGGTTCAACCTTTGAAATCACTTTTTCAGGTTTAAATGCAACCTTCTTAACCTCCGGATACTCCTGATCCGTAATGTCCTCAATCTCAACAATCTCCTCAACACTAACAGGAGATTCATTCTTTACTTCAACATTCTCCTTAACACTAACAGGAGATTCAAGCACAGACTTAACAAACTTTGGCAAGGGGTACTCTGGCCGCTTGGTTTTCTCCTTTGCCGGTTTGTTATGTTTGGTCTCTTTAGCATCTATAGCTTTTAAACCATAAAGCTTGGACCAGTCAACTGGAATCTCTTCAAAGCCTTCCTTAACAGGCAGGGGACAGTGAGTAGTAGGAGGAGGAACTGAGTTGTATCCCAATCCCTCATTCTTTTTCCCTTTAGTGCCGTGCTTGCTAAGAATTTCATTAAAGACAACCGTTGAGGAATTTGAACCTAAGATTTTACTCTTATAATTTTCATACTCAGCTTTTAAATCTGTAAGTTCTTTATTTAGTAATTCAATTTCAACAAGATAGCTTTTAATGGCATCTTCTTGACTAAAAACCTTAGATTTATATTTCTGAGTATCTAACCGATGAGCCTCAAGATGTTTTTCATAAAGTTTCTCATTAGCTTTTAAAAAATTATTTGAGTCGGTTAGTTTTTCATTCTTTATCCTCAACTCAGCGGTCTCTGTCTGATATGCCTTTAGAGATTCAGTTAACTTAATACATGAAATACAATTTAACGGTTCATCATGTACCTCATTCACAATGTGAGCCATCAGACACTGTTGGTAATGCTGTGAGACAGGCGTCCAATCTTGACTTGTAGGCTCAAAAGCAATCAGGGCATTATCAGCAATCCCTTTCTTAGTAACTTCCGTTTCTTTGGCCTTTGGAGGAGTAGAAGGTGTTGTGAATCCCGAAGCTGGCATTTTGGGTTTCTCGCACTCCCTGGCGAAGTGACCCAAATTTTGACAATTATAACAACGGACCTTACTCTTGTCAAATCCGAAACCAGTCTTTCCATCACCCTCCAAGCTTTTACGCCCTGTCCTCTGCAAGAACTTTTGAATTCTGCGGGTGATCATTGCCACATTCCAAGTTAAATCCATTTGCTCCAGATCGTCTTCATCAAGCTGAGCATAGTCCTCCTTAGTCAACTCCAAAGTTAGATTCGGTTGAGTAACCAAATCCTTGTAAGAGCTTAAGAAAGCTGTGTAGATGGCAGCTTGCTCCTGAATAGCAGGTGAGACTTGAACCTGTTGTTGATTTGAAGAAGGTCCAGTCATGAAAACAGAATGAATCCCATCAGAAGAAGAAGAAGTCGATGAAGCATTTGTATTTGATACAAAGGCAACTCCTGATCCATAAGTCTTTCCAGAGTTGATCTTAACACCATACACACTAGGATTCTGAACAGCAGAACCAGACCTAGTTTCTTTCTTCTTAATCTCCATCGCGTGAGCTTGAAGATCCCCTATCAACGCATCCAAAGACATGTTTGCAAGTTCTTCATTTTCCTTTAAAAATTGAACTTTAATATCCCAAGAACTCGGCAACACATCCAGTAGCTTCTTATTTACTTCAATTGAAGGAAAAGTATAACCCCCTTCAAACAACTCACCAACTAACCGTGAGTACCTAGTGAATAAAGAAGTCGTGTCTTCATCAGGAAGGATGTCAAAGATATCGTACTGTTTCTTAATCAGTTCGAGCTTGGCTTCCTTGTACTTATCATTCCCTCCACAACGAGTTTCAATAGCTTTCCACAAATCAAAGGCTGTTTCATGAGTTCTGAAAAGCCATAGAACATCCTTGGTTAAACACATTTTAATCATTGAAAAAGATTTTCTTTCAGTATCAAAATCTTTCTTCTCCTCGGGAGACATGGCTTTATAGGTCTTAGCGGGACGAATACCACGGTATTCCCCTTCAGCTAATGGAGGTACATAACGCTCACGTAATGGTCCCCATAATTCTGGACAGTGAAAGTCAATATATTGCTCAACTCGATCTCTCCAGTACACATAATCCATGTCCGCAGTAAATAGTGGAGGCTTATTACTTGAACCTATGTCATTGCTTTGTTTAATCATTTCTCTCAAACCTCTAATATCCTCTTTATCAGCTGCCATTTTAATTACAAAAAAAATATTCTGATCTTAGCGACGTAGAAGGGTACGTCGCACAAAGATTATGCGACGTTGATAGGTACGTCGCACCAAGCAAAGGATTCAATTAAGAATCAGAAATATGCGACGTTGAGAGGTACGTCGCAGATGACGTCGCAGTGGACGTCGCAGAATCACACTATGCGACGTAGAGAGATACGTCGCAGATGACGTCGCAGAATCACACTACGTCGCAACACGACGTCGCACAGACTAATTAAAGTCCAAATCACTACGTCGCACGCGACGTCGCAGCTTACGTCGCAGTGGTACGTCGCAAAACGCGCTGAACAGCGGCCAAAAACCCTAAAAACGAAATTTTTAACCCTAAACGAAAACCACGAATGTTGAACGACGGAAACCTTCAATAATCCCAGTAATACTGATCGAAAAACCTGTAAAAACACAAAACAATCGTGATAAACACAAAAACACACGAATATCACGTCCTTTTAAATCCCAAACTCGATCCGAATCGCCAAAACGAGCACTTTCTGCTCTGATACCAGTTGTTTGTCCCTAACCTTGGATCTAGTACGAACCGAGTCAATCAATTGATGGCGGAGACAACAATTGACTAATCAAACAATCACACGAATAACAATACGCAATGAATATCAAACGAAACGTATTATATTCAGTAATAATCGGTCAGATTACAGAGATTTCGACTAATTGCGTTTAGGGTTTCGTCAACCCTAAAACAGAAAACATAAAACGTTTTTATACAAAATCTGGCACCTGCGACGTCGCATGCTACGTCGCAGGCCCAAGCCCATGCGACGTTGGCTACGTCGCAGGCCCAAAACCTGACGTCGCACCTGCGACGTTATGCGCTACGTCGCAGGAGTCAGGAAACACAAATCTAAATACAAACTACGAGCTAGACCAACTGACAGACACTAAACATGTACTAACATATTCTATGTTTTCTAGCACGATCAAGGATTAGATACGCCATTACGGCCAATCCTCCGATCTCTCAGGCTATACTGAACGATTTTTGGACAGATATAGTATATGACGAATCTGTCACCCCACCTGAGATTCGAGCTACGGTTAATGGACAACCTGTTACCTTTTCAGCTGGTAATCTTCGTGAGATTTTGCAGCTAGGTACAGTAGAACAGGAGAATGGGGATATTGAGTATCCTATGGATTTTATAGAGGGTGCTATAGGTCGTATGGGATATACCGGAGATAGACGTGGACGTCAGTTCCAGAAGCCTCTGGTCATTGGTCAGTGGAGGTTTCTTTGGCACGTGATGAATATTGTTTTTGCAGCGAAGAAGGGTGATTTTGATGAGTTGAGCCCTGCGATTCTATCGGCTGCACTGTCACTGGTTTATAATAAACCATACAGTTTTTGTGACTATATTTTTGGTGAGATTGCGAAACAGATATCGGGGTCTGTTAGATCAAGATTTTTGGTTTACCCGCGATTTTGTATGTTGATTATCCGTGCGCGTCTACCGGATTTGGCTATACCTGAACCACATCTAGTGGTTAATACGATTGACCATCGTGGGTATAACGCCATGTTCATGCAGACGGTCAGGAAGGAAGGAGTGGTGAAACCGGAAGTTAGACCACTTTTCGGGTATATTATTGATCCGAACTACGTTGCACCGCCAAATCATGGGTGGTTAGACGTTGCTCCTACTGCTGCTGTTGCTCCTACTGATGCTGATGTTGTACCAGAACCTGCAGCTGAGGAAGCTCAACCTGAAGATCTACAAGGGCTCCTTGAGGATGTTCTTATTCAGGCTGGTCAGGTTGATCAGCAAGTGAATCAAGAGGTTGCTGCACAGGTTGTGCAAGAGGTTTTGGAGCAGAATGACGATGCGACAAATCCTTTGCTTCAAGACATTGAGAGTTATTTAGCACCACCTGAGGTAATTTTTATTTATATAATAATATAGATGCTTAGTTAATATATTGTTTTATTAATCATAGATGCATAATATTATTATATAATGATTCTGATATTAGATATTTAGTTAATTGGATATTATTTCTGATTTTAAAATATAAATATCATTAACCAAACAGGAAGCTGAAGCTGAGGCTGCAAACCCAGAAGTTATATTACTTGAGGGGGAGCAGATACAGCTTGATAGATCAGTTGTTGTACCGACTGAGGTATTATATCTGATTAATCTTAAATATATAAAACTTGTATGATAGAGCTTATGCTAATCATAAATGTTTAATATATTTAAACTTTAGGATCCTGTTAGATCATCTGGAGGTCGTGATGGTGAGACGGCTTCAGATGAAGATTCTGACAATACACCTTCTCCTCCTCCGTCTCTTTCTGAAAGGAAGAGAAAAGGTAAGAGTGTTATGGAGGAAGGTACTGAGGAAGTTGAGATTCCTTTGATGAAGCGTCTGAGAACGCTAACTATTCGAGAAGGTTAGTATTGATTATAAAAGTTAAATAATCTTAACTTGTTGTTTATCAGGAGTTAAACTGAGACAGTTAATTCTGTATACAGTTGCTCAGGATACACCACAGGTAGAGATGGATGCACCGGTGGTTACTGAACCGATGTCTTTACCGCTTCAGGTATGAGATATAAGTTCTATAACTATGACTGTTATGCAATTAATTAGAGTTTGAGACAGAATAATCTGTAACAATAACTGATTTTAATTGTGTTTAACTCTTCAGCATGAGGTTGCTGATCTAGTTCGTGGAGCTAATTTTCCGACGAACAAAACAGCTAGATTTGCGACAAGCTTGCTTACACAAGCTTTGTCTCAACCTCATACACCGCTGACCAGAGACTGGCATATTGAGTATCTCACACCGCCTGGACCAACTACGATACCTGTTACTCCAACGACTGATGCTGAAAGGATTACATCCTTAGAGTCGAGGATAAAGGATTTAGAGAAGCTTACTTCTCAGATTCCAGAGCTGGTGTCGAGCAATCTTCTTCTTTCTTAGCAGATACTCAAGCAGAGTGAATCGTACAATCTGTTGATGAAGACTCATGAGACTTTACTTGCGGACTTCACTGTACAGAGACTGAAGTTATCTTCTTTGGAGAGTCTGGTCTTGAGATCGCATTCAGGACAGTCTACTCAGGGGGAGATATTGGTATATCTGGAGTCTTGCAGAGAAAATGAGTTGAAGAGGAAGAGAGATCAAGACAAGGACGATGATCCCAATGCACCGAGTGGTGAGCAGACCGGTCCTTCAAAGACTGGTGAGCAAGCTACAACTCAGGGGGAGTCTGGTGCTGGTGCTAGTGGTTCTGGAGTGGATACAAGTGCAGATAAGACTGTACCGGGTGATACTGAAGCTGGTAAGATAGCTTAGTATTATCATAGTACTGTAATATTTGTAATAGTTTGTAGTGAACAAATGTAAACTTAATTATTGTGTAAATATATTTGGCTTAGGGTTATTATTATTTTAAGTAAAATATGTTGGGTAATTTAAGTTTATATAATTATGTTAAGATAAAATAGTGATCGAAAGACTTCCGACTCATTGTGTAGTCGAGCGGCGTGTTCCGATTAATTTCAGCGGTCAAAATTTTATGATAACATATGCATTTTAGATTTGATTATAGACTTAAGACCGTAAGGTATATAAGTAATTAACAAGTTAAAAATGTATTCGTATTAACTAGACAAATGATATATAATTTAAAGTTTAATTTGATAATAATTTAGATCAATTAACGCTTGGAAATTATATAAGGTAATTAATAGTAAATTTAAATGTTTGGTGATTATTCACAATGCATTAGAATTTAAAATTAATTAATATTTGTTAAGTAGACTTAAGAGATTTTAGATTGATTCAGGGTAATCAATAAAAGATTTTATAAGTTATATGTAAATTGCGTTTATATGTTAGGTTAAAATATACAAAAGAATTAATAAAGAAATTCTTGGAATGGTTCAGGGAAATCAATGAAGAATTTGAATTATTAATATATTTGTATTTACATTTTTCTCTAGGAATGGAAATGCTAGATCTATCAGATTCGGATGATGACATTTTGGATGAGATAGATGAAGAGATTGATTATGATATTGAAGAAGGAGAGTTCAAACTTCCTGAAGACTGGACTGCAGTATTTGAATCTGTAATAGATGAAGGTATTGATCTGGATGCAAATGTAGATGAACATGTTGTGAATCCATCAACGACTGAATTTGTTTTTGTAAATGAACAAGGAGAATCAGTTATTGATTTAGAAGCTTTTGAGAATGCTTCTGAAGATTCGGATACTGAAGTTGAAGAAATAGAGGACAAATACAAACATTTGGTTGGTAATCCAATGTTTATCTAAGGAATGCTTAAGAAGAAAAAGGAAAATAAGCCACGCATTTTGAAAGAAGTTGATATTACTGGAAAGCGTGTACTTAAAACTGGCATTATTGGATGGTATTATGACTCTGACCTGAAGCTCTTCGCGATCAAAAGGTTTGACGGGGTTCAATATTTTGAGAAGAAGCTTGCAGTGTTTAGTTCGTTGCCTCGATATGAGATTCGAGACTTGACTAGATTAGATATGATAAATTCAAGTGATGATGATTATGCTAAGTATGTTGAGCGTATCATTAGGACTGAAGGATTATCTATGAAGTTCTCAAAGATTAAGCCAAGGAAAGGAAAAACGATAAAGCTGAACGAACTCAGTCAGAGAACTGGAAGAAGAAGAAGAAGAAAGAAGGTTTATCCAGCGGTCAACTGCATTAAGCAAATACCTATGAAGACTATGTCTCAGAATATTTTGGGTAAATTGAAATATTGGGGGGTAGATGCTGGAACAGGAGAAGCCTTTATGATTGAAGCTGATGATGATTATCCTGATGGTGAAAAAGAGATTCTTCGTGTATATGATCACAGACATCTGATGAACTTATCAAAGGAAGATCTGATTATGTTATACAAGAACAAGATCAAATCTACTATTGGTTGGGGTGATTTAGCACGAGATTATCATAGGATGGTTAAAACATGCATCAAGCTTAAAATTTTTGCAGGAAGTAAGATTTACAAATAAAGACCAAAGACAGCGTGAAGATAAAGACGCTAGAGCTATTGTCAAGGGGGAGTCTGTTGGGACATAGATTGTGACAACAGATCTAGCTTGAAAAAGGACTGGTGTAATTATTATTACGTTTGTATATTGGTTTAGATTTGTAAATAAATATTTATTTTATTAGTAATATTCGTTAAACATATTATTGTGCTAAGTTAGACGAATGTTTAAAGACGAAATAAATAATAGACGTTTAATGCGAGGCGAGTCGAGATTTCAGGTCGCAGCGAGTTGAGCTGTGAGATGAGATCTGAACTCGCGAGGCATTAGTCTGGCGAGCCGAGCTCTGTGTTGGGCTTGGGCTGCGAGTTGGACCGAACTCGCAGGCCCATGCGAGCCGAGTTGAGCTGGACGTATATAATGTTTTTCACGGCTTGAAAAACATAACTTTTTAAAACTTTTGATACTTTTGCCTTCTGCGAACTCGACAAACCCAGAGAAAAACCGAACCTAAAGGCTAGGCTTTGACGATTCATCGTTTAAAGTTAAGCTTTATTAAAACGCAATTCGAACATATTCGTTGTTAGTAAGATAACACCGTATTGAGGGATTCCGCACCTTAATACTACAGATAACGAAGTTATCGATCCTAAAACTAGGGGACTTACACCTAACATACATATATATATATATATATATATATATATATATATATATATATATATATATATATATATATATATATATATGAAAAAAACACTTACCACCTAATTGATGAACAAGATGATTAGGATAATCTGATGATGATGAAACTTATGGAGTAGTCAAAGTCTTAAGATCACTCAATTCCTTTCTAATCTTTTAATTTCTTATGTGTGTGTTTAATTTTTGTGAAGGTATATCAAAATGAAACAAGAAAGCAGAGAGAAAATAAGAAATAAGGTCGGCTCCTCAAACCGACATCCATTATACGGGTATAATTTAATGCCCCTTCTCAACCTATTGTCTAGAACCCGAAAACCATTTGCGAGTCCAAACCTTTTATTATTCCGTCAACTATATTAATTTAAAACAATTAATATTTTACTAACCACAATAAGTCCTAAAACTTATTTTCTAGTTATTATCAAATAACCAATTATAATGATTTCCTAACACAAAACAATTATAAAATTCGGGAAATCATATTAAAATCTCTAATCCCATTTTGCGGATGTTACATTACTATTATATAAATTTGAAGTACATATGTCTACAAACTGAATTGATTTGTAATGACACAATCACAATATGTACATAACACTCCTGAACACCATAGTATTTATGTACAATGCAAAACGAAAACAACACAACAAAAATATTATCTCAAGTTAGTTTGGTCCCGCGGGCAAAATTTTGATGCTGCGTATAGTATAACGAAATTATATATATATTTTTAAATCCAATTAAAATATTATAATAGTGATTCACATGTTAAAAGAATAAGGTACAGATAAATTGATTTCATTTTGCAAACGAAAAACAATAAAGCATTTTTTCCATCATTAACAAATGACTCGTTATAACATAAGTTGTAAGACTTTTATACAGTGAGTCAGTTGGGCCTGATTTTTTAATTGGGCTGTTTAGTGAGAATGATACGTATACCATTATGTTATACAGCAATAGAAAATAAGCCCATCATAATCTCTTAATATGATTGTATTAATATTTAAACAGCTATTACAATATTTATTACACGTAAAAAAAAGAATGTATTATTTTTTATTATTGTTTCAGACTAAGAACTGGTATTAATATATATAATGAACTTCATTGTGAAAAATGCTAGGCGTAGTATTAAATCATAGTAATTTAACAAAACACGAGTTTCAAATTCTTTTTCTAATTTAACAAAACGAAGATAACAGCAGATAAGATTACATTATCTTTGTGTTACTTCACCTTTGAAGGAGTTTTTGTCGGTACAACTTTCTTCAAGTGAAAAGAGCAAAAGTTGAAATACATAAAAATAAGTTTCTTCATGTAGTAGAAGTTCCTGAAGAGAAGCAATGGCAAGATCTCTAACTGTTGAATGCGGCAGTTTTTCGAAATCTTTAGTAAGAATTCTCGCTTCATCGAAACATTCATTGATGAACTCCAAAACGCATTTAACTTTGTCAGTCATGATGATGTACGTGTTTATTTCAGTAGAAAGTTTTTTGATAAACTCAATTACAAACTCTTTGTTAATTTCCTTCTCTTTCATGCAGCATGCCTTTAAAAAATTCCAAGTTCTTGAGATGCAAAGTTTCAAACGAAGGAACACCGTTGTTGCAATAGGATATTTTTTGTAGGAGAGAGTTGAAAAAATATGTGAAGTTATTTAAAAGTTTTAATTGATGAGAATGAGTTAATTATTGCAAGTAAAGTTTAAATAGAAGAAGTTGTGATAGGCTTTTATAGGGTAGGTCAAAGATGAGAAGACCTACAATTTCCAAATTTGGTGTTTCCAAAAAAGCTATAGAGCTTATTGTAAAAGTTGACAGGTTTCATCAGTTACTTTTTTTAGCTTTTATAATGTGATTTTTTTTATTTCTTTCATAAAAAAACAACCTGAAATACAAAAAATATCAAAGATTATAAAATGAAAGGTATTTGAATTGACAATCTGTTAATTATTACAACCAAATTTATTCAAACATTATATGCACAATCTGAAAATTATGATCTACAAAAATATATGAATATAAAGTTTTAAAATTACATTTTACCTTAACTGGGACACCCGACCAATTAGGGCTAGAAATTTGCGCCTAATCATTTTGTAATACATGTAATTAGTTCCATGTTAGGCTAATTGTATGTATCATTTCGTGTATTTTATAAATATACGCACTTACGCGATTCTACTTAATCGTGCATTTTATTATATCTGCCGAATTCCGATATATTAATACGGACGTTGGTGAACCCAATTTATTAAATAATATTGAATTATTTGATAAATATATTTATTTCTAAATATTATTTCGATAATATTTCATAAGTATTTCGTATCGTACAAGTAACTTATACGCGACCAAAAATACGTGAAACGCGTTCAACAATCGAAATAAACTAAAGCTATATTTTATAACTCATTAATAAGTATTTTGATAAAATACTTTAACTCAAAATATCTAAAGTTCATTCGTTATTTAAAACACGTACGTATAACATTAACGTATAAATTAACGTTATACGATTTAATCGAACGTACAATTCGCAACCGACACTCAAACGAAAGCCCGAATATTATTTTGGTAACTTAAAATATGCCAATTGAATAAGATTATCATCTAAAAATATCGAGTTTCAAATCGTTTACGAAAACTTATATATAATACGTTATACGTATAAACGAACGACGAAATGACCGGGCAAACGAACACCACACGGAGCGCAACTTGGGAGACAAGATTTTAAACCACCACACCTTTCTAGTGGGACCCACCCACGAAAATCAGCAACCATGAGGCATGGCATGCCAATTGGTTGACTATTATAATCAAACCAATCTCATATCACCTCCATTTTCACACTCTTCACTCAATTATTGTCCACCAACCCTCTCCCTCTCCCTAACCACGAAATTCAGCTGGTTTTCCAGCCTTCACTACACCACCATCAACTACCATAATCACCATCATCATCCGCCATCCATTTTTGAAGATAAGCGCAAGAAAACGGAGCTCTTGGTGTTCTCATTCCATTCCCGATTCTAGATCTTCATACTCGCTGTAAGGAACCTATATCTTTTACTAAATTTACTTGAAACACATTTATTTGCATGTTATTATGATCCACCAACAAGATAATGTCCAAATCAAAAGCTTAAACACGTTTTTGAGGTAGTTATATAAAAACAGTAATCTGACCAGAATTTTCGTCTCACGAAAACGACCATAACTTGAGTTCTAAGATGAATCAACACGCGAATCTTATACCAAAATTTCCGTATGAATGTCGTCTACAAAAAGTTCTCTCTGAGACGTTTTCCAAAAATACACGGTTTTTAGTGTAGAGGTTAATCTTTGAGCCGAGGTCTGTTTTGAGCCGAAACCTACCACTCTTCATATTTATTTTTGTTAAAAATAGTAAACGGACATGTAAAAATACCATAAAATGTAGAAATGATCTAGACATATATGGGAACATGTGTGATTTTTGGTTAGGTATGAATCGGACTAGAAGTGGTCCAAATCGAGGGGTTTATTGAGTACAAAATCTGGAAAACGAGATACCAGGGACTGTTTTGGTACTTTATTAAAAACGACACTTCGAGAGACCCACGAAACGAAACGACAATTTTTATAAACTCATTTAACCTTTTTAAGAGTTGGGTAAAAGTTTCGGGTCAAACCGAGACCGTTGACCACATTTTCGACAATGACGTATACCTCCGACAATTAACTCGAGTGACGCCAAAAATGAAAGACTTATAATTCATTTCCAAACTGAATTCATTATCAAACTAAGTATCAAACATCGCGCAACCTTTAATACTTATACGATACAATATTTAAACACTTCAAATATACTTTATAAGTATATCATTTTAACATCATAATAATAATACTTTGGAATTATTATTCGAACTCACCAACGGGCCATACTTATTTTCCAATCATACTAATCAAATCAAATCATTGGACATTACTAGTTGGATGAACAACTAGCATAGATGATCTGTTGAGACATCTAATCATTTAAAACCTTGCGCGTATAATACGCCCAGCAGGTTTCAACATCTAATCATTATTATAAACCTTGCGCGTTTATCACGCCCTGCAGGTTTCAGTCGTTTGAACGACATCATTTACTTGTAATTCATCATTAATTGCCAGACAGCAATTCATCAGACTTAGGTGAGTCTCATAGCCCCTATTTTAAATGCTTTTACCTAGGGGTGAGATACATGCTCTGTTTTATTTTACATGTGAACGCAAGTATCAAATATCACTATATTCTGTATGAGTTACTCATCTAATCATTTTAAGTCCTCAAGCATAGTTTGGTAATACTTTGTAGCGTGAATATTAGTGTATGGTACCATATGGGACTGACAATCCCCGTCCGGGTCAGCAAGCACTGACTGGTCAAACGGACGCATTATCATTTGTTCATACGTGTGTTGATTAGGCATACGCATAGAGGCACCCTCGCTCAGGCACTTAATTGTGATCCTGACATCTCAGTTAAGCTCAGACTATGTGCTCATGACAGTTATATACATTTTTATCATTTACTTATTTGTTTAATTACAAATATTCATATCAAAATCTTGCGGTTCATACATCATACTTTATCATTAAACCTGTGAGCTCACCAGCTTTATAGCTGACCTTTTAGCGTGTACTCTCAGGTTCTCAGCAGCAGCAGTAGGACTGCCATTCAGGATGCCCATTAGTTCGAGTCGCATTCAGACATCACGAGATTGTCATGCATTACTATATTTTGTATAATTTAGTTATGCCATAGAATCTCTATCATTTGAATTCAAGGGCTTTTGTAAACTATTTTTATAACGGTGTAAAACCTTTATAATTTCAATGTATTTGTAAACGACGCATGTAGTGGTCGTTCAGTATGTAATCTTATGCTTTGTGTATTGATTAGTCGCGCCCCGAACCGACCCGCTTTCGCATCATAATTTGGGGGTGCGACAGATTGGTATCAGAGCCTAAGGTTATAGTGAACTAGGTTGCATTTAGTGGGCCTAGACTATGACCGTTAGGCAGTATTCCTTATTAGATATAACTGGTTCAGTGATTACACCATATGAGTTTAATTTAACATAGCTTAGCTAACTATGTACAATTAAATGAATACGATGTGAAAACTGAAAGGGGTTATGTTGAATAGGAATACAATAGTTGACTCTGACCAAGAGAGAAACCGAGACTTATACTTGGTTTGTGCTAGACAATCATTAGGCTATTATGTGATATAGGCGTATATACATACATAGGCCTCATTTATGTGCTACCTTATAGGCTATTATATATATTGAAGATATATGATTAAGCCCCACTCGCGTATTATCTTCTAAGATATTATATATATCGAATATATATAGATCACACACGATAATACACTCGTTAACATCTTCACTACCAAAGACAATGAGTATGAATTACTATCGTCTATCCCTTTTATACGCACATAATATCTCACAACACATTCCGCTGTACAATCACATGTTCGCGAGGAATATATCATTCGTACTTCCTCCATCATTCTAATTCTTTGGAATCACAAGTGGAACCTGTTGTTAGAAGGACTATAGGTTCCCATAAGTAGTTGCTTACCCCACCCACTCGCAAACTCGCATCTAGTATGCAACTCTGTTGTTTGTCAAATGTGATTATCACTTGTGTCATTGTATATTACCCCATAAATATATATATGCATATGCGATGTATCATGTTTTGGTGCAAACAACTCATCCACTCTATTTGCTTTTGTCAGAATCATGCCGCCAAAGAGGAAGGATTTCAGTCAAGCTGAACTTAATGCAGCGGTTTCCCGAGCTGTAGCTGAAGCCTTGGGTGCTCGAGACGCTCAAAGGAATGAAGAGACAGTCAATACCACTCCTACTCCTGTTATCAGACCTTGTTCCTACAAGGACTTTCTCAGCTGCAAGCCACTCTACTTTAAGGGCACGGAAGGTGCTATTGGCTTAATCCGATGGATTGAAAGAATGGAATCTGTCTTCAGTCTCTGTAACTGTGCTGAAGATAGTAAGGTCAAGTTTGCTGCCTACACCTTTCAAGAAGGTGCACTAACGTGGTGGAACACCCACGCAAACTCTATTGGCGTCGAGATCGCAAACCGACTTCCTTGGCCTGAATTGAAGAAAAAGCTAAGGGAGAAGTACTGTCGCGAGGAAGAACTACACCGACTGGAAGTGGAGTTCTGGCATCTGGCGGTACAAGGGAACGATATTGCTGGGTACACCACCAAGTTCCAGCAATTCGCTCTGTTGTGCCCAGGTTTGGTTGATACGGAAGGAAAAAGTATCAAGAAATACATCCGCGGCCTTCCGGAGAATATCCAGGGGAATGTCGCCTCAGCTCAACCAACCACTCTGGAAAGAGCTATTGGAATTGCTCATGAACTCATGGCCATGGTTGTCAGCCGTGAGACATCTGTTCCATCTTCTGGTAACAACAACAAAAGAAAGTGGTCTGGGAACACCACTCAAAACCAATCATCATCAAAGAGGTCTGAGTTTGATAAGACCCCCAACACTGGTTCTGGTTTCAACAAGGGTTACACTGGAAATAAGCCCTACTGTTCAAAGTGCCGCCAACATCATGATGGTCCTTGCGGTACACCATGTGGAAAGTGCCAAAGGTATGGGCATTTGACCAAAGACTGTAGGTCCACCAATACCAACACCAACACCACCACTAGCCAACCAAAATCCTGCTACGAGTGTGGAGATACCGGGCACTTTAGGAATGAATGCCCGAAGCTGAAGAACAAGGGTAACAACACTGCGAAGGGAAGAGCTTTCGTGCTGAACTCAGGAGAGGCCCGTCAGGACCCGAATGTGGTCTCGGGTACGTTTTTTCTCAACAATCTTACTGCTTCTGTTCTGTTTGATACTGGTGCTGATAGGAGCTTCATATATGATGAGTTTAGTCAATTGCTTAACATTGCCCCTATTGCCTTAGATGCTAAGTACATTGTAGAATTAGCTAATGGCAAGTTAATTGAGACTGACAGTGTAATACCAAATTGCACTTTAAATCTATCTGATGAAATCTTCTCTATTGACCTTATACCCGTTGAGATTGGAAGTTTCGACATCATTATTGGAATGGATTGGCTATCCAAGCACCGAGCTGAAATTGTCTGCTATGACAAAATCGTCCGTATTCCTCTTGTCACCGGTAGTACCTTAATCATACAAGGGGAGACCGGTAGGACGAGACTGAATATCGTATCCTGCATGAAAACTCGCAAGTACCTTAGGAAAGGGTACCAGGCAATCCTCGCTCATGTCATGGAGAAAAAGTCGGAAGAGAAGCAACTTGAGGATGTGCCCATTGTTAGAGACTTTCCAGAAGTCTTTCCCGAAGACTTGCCTGGTCTTCTACCTCCGAGACAAGTTGAGTTCTCGATCGACCTCGTGCCCGGGGCAGCACCCGTTGCACGAGCCCCATATCGTTTAGCCCCTTCCGAACTTCAGGAGTTGTCTACTCAGTTGCAGGAACTCCTGGATAAGGGATTCATTAGACCGAGTTCTTCACCATGGGGAGCTCCGGTTCTGTTTGTGAAAAAGAAGGACGGTTCATTCAGGATGTGTATCGACTATAGAGAATTGAACAAATTGACCGTCAAGAACCGTTACCCACTTCCTCGTATTGATGACCTGTTCGACCAACTTCAAGGATCAAGTTTCTATTCGAAGATAGATCTAAGATCAGGTTATCATCAGTTACGAGTTCGTGACATCGACATCCCAAAGACTGCTTTCCGAACTCGCTATGGACATTACGAGTTCCAAGTGATGCCCTTTGGTTTGACTAACGCACCGGCAGTATTCATGGACCTTATGAACCGAGTGTGCAAACCATATCTCGAAAAGTTTGTCATTGTATTCATCGATGACATTCTCATTTACTCGCGCAATGAACAGGACACGCGCAACATCTCAAAGTCATTCTAGAACTCCTTAGACACGAAGAGTTATATGCTAAGTTCTCCAAGTGTGAGTTCTGGATGCAAACTGTCCAATTCCTTGGTCATGTGATTGATAGTCAAGGAATTCACGTAGATCCATCAAAGATTGAGGCTATCAAGTGCTGGCAAGCATCGACGACGCCGACTGAATTACGCCAATTCTTAGGACTGGCTGGTTATTATCGGCGCTTCATTGAAAATTTCTCCAAAATAGCCCAACCTCTCACCATACTGACTCAGAAGGAAAAGAAGTTCGATTGGACTGATAAACAAGAGTCAGCATTTCAGCTATTGAAGCAAAAGCTTTGCAGTGCACCAATTCTATCATTACCCGGAGGCAACGAAGACTTCGTGGTATACTGTGACGCCTCACACCAAGGTCTTGGTTGCGTGTTGATGCAACGAGAAAAGGTTATTGCCTACGCCTCTCGACAACTCAAAGTACACGAGAAGAACTACACGACTCATGATCTCGAATTAGGAGCAGTAGTGTTCGCACTCAAAATCTGGAGACACTATCTGTACGGCACGAAATGTACCATCTTCACCGATCATAAGAGTCTCCAGCACATATTCGATCAGAAGGATCTCAACATGAGGCAACGACGCTGGGTCGAGTTGCTCACCGATTATGACTGCGAGATCAAGTATCATCCGGGCAAAGCAAATGTAGTTGCCGATGCCCTAAGTCGCAAAGAGCGCACAAAACCACTTCGAGTCCGAGCCCTTAGCATAACCATCCATAATGATCTAATCATTCAAATTCTCACTGCTCAACTCGAAGCATTGAAACCTGAAAACATCAAGGAAGAGGCCTTGAGAAATATGGAGAATCAATTTGAAACCAAAACCAATGGGGTAAGATACTTCGCAAACCGAATCTGGTTACCCAAGTTTGGGAATCTTCGAGACTTAGTGATGGATGAAGCTCACAAGTCCAAATATTCTATACATCCTGGATCTGACAAGATGTATCATGGCATCAAGGGATCATACTGGTGGCCAAACATGAAAGCAGAGATTGCCACGTATGTCAGCAAGTGCCTCACATGTTCAAAAGTCAAAGCTGAATATCAGAAGCCCACCGGTCTGCTACAGCAACCGGACATTCCTGAATGGAAATGGGAGCAAATCGCTATGGATTTCATCATTAAACTCCCAAGAACAGCTAGCGGTTGCGACGCCATTTGGGTGATTGTAGACCGGCTCACCAAATCAGCTCATTTTATCGCCATCAAGGAAACTGACAAAATGGAACGTCTCACACGAATCTATTTGAAGGAGATCGTATCCCGACACGGCGTTCCAATCTCAATTATCTCTGATAGAGACAGCCGATTCACATCTAACTTTTGGCAATCATTGCAAAAGTCATTGGGTACTCGTTTAGATATGAGTACAGCCTATCATCCTCAAACCGATGGCCAAAGTGAAAGGACTATTCAAACACTGAAAGATATGTTAAGCGCCTGCGTAATTGATTTCGGTGCAAATTGGGAACATCACTTGCCATTGTGTGAATTCTCATACAACAACAGCTATCATACCAGCATTGGAGTTGCACCGTTCGAGGCACTGTACGGTCGTAAGTGCCGGTCGCCTATCTGTTGGACCGAAGTTGGAGATAGCCAACTCACTGGTCCGGAAATCATTCATGAAACCACCGAGAAGGTCGTTGGTATCCAGCAACGGCTGAAAGCCGCACGTGATCGTAAGAAAAGTTATGCTGACGTGAGACGCAAGCATCTCGAGTTCCAAGTTGGGGATCAAGTATTGCTCAAAGTGTCACATTGGAAAGGTGTCATACGTTTTGGCAAACGTGGGAAGGTAAACCCTAGATACATCGGACCTTTTGAGATCCTTGAAAGGATTGGTCCAGTCGCATATCGATTGCAGCTACCTCCAGAGCTCAGTAGCGTGCATCCCACATTTCACATTTCTAACCTAAAGAAATGCCTGTCCGACGAGACACTCATTATTCCGCTCGAGGAAATTCAAATTGACGACAAACTTCATTTTATCGAGACACCAGTGGAGATCATGGACCGTGAGGTCAAACAGCTTAAGCAAAGTCGTATCCCAATTGTCAAAGTTCGGTGGAATTCACGGCGTGGTCCGGAATTCACCTGGGAACGGGAAGACCAGATGCGACACAAGTATCCACATTTATTTTCAGACTTCACTCACACGCCGACTTCAAGCTGAATTTCGGGACGAAATTCTCTTAACAAGGGGAGAATGTGACACCCGACCAATTAGGGCTAGAAATTTGCGCCTAATCATTTTGTAATACATGTAATTAGTTCCATGTTAGGCTAATTGTATGTATCATTTCGTGTATTTTATAAATATACGCACTTACGCGATTCTACTTAATCGTGCATTTTATTATATCTGCCGAATTCCGATATATTAATACGGACGTTGGTGAACCCAATTTATTAAATAATATTGAATTATTTGATAAATATATTTATACCTAAATATTATTTCGATAATATTTCATAAGTATTTCGTATCGTACAAGTAACTTATACGCGACCAAAAATACGTGAAACGCGTTCAACAATCGAAATAAACTAAAGCTATATTTTATAACTCATTAATAAGTATTTTGATAAAATACTTCAACTCAAAATATCTAAAGTTCATTCGTTATTTAAAACACGTACGTATAACATTAACGTATAAATTAACGTTATACGATTTAATCGAACGTACAATTCGCAACCGACACTCAAACGAAAGCCCGAATATTATTTTGGTAACTTAAAATATGCCAATTGAATAAGATTATCATCTAAAAATATCGAGTTTCAAATCGTTTACGAAAACTTATATATAATACGTTATACGTATAAACGAACGACGAAATGACCGGGCAAACGAACACCACACGGAGCGCAACTTGGGAGACAAGATTTTAAACCACCACACCTTTCTAGTGGGACCCACCCACGAAAATCAGCAACCATGAGGCATGGCATGCCAATTGGTTGACTATTATAATCAAACCAATCTCATATCACCTCCATTTTCACACTCTTCACTCAATTATTGTCCACCAACCCTCTCCCTCTCCCTAACCACGAAATTCAGCTGGTTTTCCAGCCTTCACTACACCACCATCAACTACCATAATCACCATCATCATCCGCCATCCATTTTTGAAGATAAGCGCAAGAAAACGGAGCTCTTGGTGTTCTCATTCCATTCCCGATTCTAGATCTTCATACTCGCTGTAAGGAACCTATATCTTTTACTAAATTTACTTGAAACACATTTATTTGCATGTTATTATGATCCACCAACAAGATAATGTCCAAATCAAAAGCTTAAACACGTTTTTGAGGTAGTTATATAAAAACAGTAATCTGACCAGAATTTTTGTCTCACGAAAACGACCATAACTTGAGTTCTAGGATGAATCAACACGCGAATCTTATACCAAAATTTCCGTATGAATGTCGTCTACAAAAAGTTCTCTCTGAGACGTTTTCCAAAAATACACGGTTTTTAGTGTAGAGGTTAATCTTTGAGCCGAGGTCTGTTTTGAGCCGAAACCGACCACTCTTCATATTTATTTTTGTTAAAAATAGTAAACGGACATGTAAAAATACCATAAAATGTATAAATGATCTAGACATATATGGGAACATGTATGATTTTTGGTTAGGTATGAATCGGACTAGAAGTGGTCCAAATCGAGGGGTTTATTGAGTACAAAATCTGGAAAACGAGATACCAGGGACTGTTTTGGTACTTTATTAAAAACGACACTTCGAGAGACCCACGAAACGAAACGACAATTTTTATAAACTCATTTAACCATTTTAAGAGTTGGGTAAAAGTTGCGGGTCAAACCGAGACCGTTGACCACATTTTCGACAATGACGTATACCTCCGACAATTAACTCGAGTGACGCCAAAAATGAAAGACTTATAATTCATTTCCAAACTAAATTCATTATCAAACTAAGTATCAAACATCGCGCAACCTTTAATACTTATACGATACAATATTTAAATACTTCAAATATACTTTTTAAGTATATCATTTTAACATCATAATAATAATACTTTGGAATTATTATTCGAACTCACCAACGGGCCATACTTATTTTCCAATCATACTAATCAAATCAAATCATTGGACATTACTAGTTAGATGAACAACTAGCATAGATGATCTGTTGAGACATCTAATCATTTAAAACCTTGCGCGTATAATACGCCCAGCAGGTTTCAACATCTAATCATTATTATAAACCTTGCGCGTTTATCACGCCCTGCAGGTTTCAGTCGTTTGAACGACATCATTTACTTATAATTCATCATTAATTGCCCGACAGCAATTCATCAGACTCAGGTGAGTCTCATAGCTCCTATTTTAAATGCTTTTACCTAGGGGTGAGATACATGCTCTGTTTTATTTTACATGTGAACGCAAGTATCAAATATCACTATATTCTGTATGAGTTACTCATCTAATCATTTTAAGTCCTCAAGCATAGTTTGGTAATACTTTGTAGCGTGAATGTTAGTGTATGGTACCATATGGGACTGACAATCCCCATCCGGGTCAGCAAGCACTGACTGGTCAAACGGACGCATTATCATTTGTTCATACGTGTGTTGATTAGGCATACGCATAGAGGCACCCTCGCTCAGGCACTTAATTGTGATCCTGACATCTCAGTTAAGCTCAGACTATGTGCTCATGACAGTTATATACATTTTTATCATTTACTTATTTGTTTAATTCCAAATATTCATATCAAAATCTTGCGGTTCATACATCATACTTTATCATTAAACCTGTGAGCTCACCAGCTTTATAGCTGACCTTTTAGCGTGTACTCTCAGGTTCTCAGCAGCAGCAGTAGGACTGCCATTCAGGATGCCCATTAGTTCGAGTCGCATTCAAACATCACGAGATTGTCATGCATTACTATATTTTGTATAATTTAGTTATGCCATAGAATCTCTATCATTTGAACTCAAGGGCTTTTGTAAACTATTTTTATAACGGTGTAAAACCTTTATAATTTCAATGTATTTGTAAACGACGCATGTAGTGGTCGTTCAGTATGTAATCTTATGCTTTGTGTATTGATTAGTCGCGCCCCGAACCGACCCGCTTCCGCATCATAATTTGGGGGTGCGACATTAACCTATCACCTACTTACTGAAAATATATTGGAAATAAACATCTCCAGTAATTTTATTTTTTACCAAAATTTAATCAAATACTTAAATTAATACAAACGCATTAAATTACTACATCACATAAACAGATCATTCAAATTAACACTTGTTCTCAACATTCAAATTTCTTTTTCTTTTTGCTTAAAAATAGTATATTAGTGTCTTCATCATGAACATGTATAGGTTTTATATAGATGCAAATTGATCTTCATAATTTCCAGGAACCAGAAGGCGGTTTATTGGGTTTAGATGACTAAAGTTTTTATATCGCACATTCACACCATCATCGTGCTTACACAATTGGCTCTAGGTGTTGAGTGAGGTCTTCTGCTTGTCCATTCAAATTTTGTTGATTCAACTTGCTATAAAATTTTATTTAGAGCTGATTGCCTTTCCTCTACTTTTGTTTCTACAAATTTAGGACTGAGATGTATGTTCATGTTCGTTGCTAACTGAAAGCCACAATAACCCACTTAATTGATATTTGGTATCAAGTACTCCCTCCGTCCCAATTTTATTGTCCCTAGACAAAAAACACGCAGTTTAAGAAAAACATCACTATCTCTCTTACTTTTTGGTAACAAGATAATTTTACCTTTTACTTTTTACATACTTTTTTGTCTTACATATATAAATTAGGGGCATAAATGAAATTTATCTCATTATTCTTTTCCATTTATGGAAGTGGACAATTAAATTAGTACATCCCAAAAAGGAGTAGTGGACAATAGATATGGGACGGAGGGAGTATTAAATTTTACGCATTTCTTATTACTTGATTTTGGTGCTAAATAACATCTTTGTTAATGAGTTCTTTTGGTCTCTTTAATCAGTAATATAGTCCCAATGATGATACTGATGATAATAATAACAATAATACGTTGAAACTATAGTCTTTTTACCTCTATTGTTGCAATTGTGTGTATAACACCCCTCGTTTCATTATAAACAATAATATAATAATGGCGACTTGGAAGCGTAGATTTCAAACATTTGTATCAATGTCTCAAAATGTCAATAAACTTTTTCAAACTTAATGCATGACATTTCAACAAACTCGGTGTTATATAATTCAAAACATTACTTTAGTTATCAAAATAACATCAGAGTAAAAGCCTGTCAAACATTCCATCAATTCCAAACACTTCCTGCCCTGTCTAATATGTCCCATCTATTTTATCCTGCAGGAAGAACTGTGGTGGGATTAGCATAAAGCTAAGTGAATGAAACTATTGTCCAACTTAGCACAATAATCTGCTTACATCAAATAACAATAAACAGAAAATCAATCAATCAAACAACTTCCAATCAAGCGTTATCAATCGTCATGAGGACCGGTGGCTCCTGAGATACCCTAATACCGGTTTGGTACTCAAGGAACTCTTATCAATCATCTGTATTGGCCTATACAGAATTACCGATGACCAATTGTTAATCACACACGACCTAGATCTCTGAACCAACTTTTCAAGTTCCAAGATCTCCTGTGGTCTACAATAACAACCAAGTCCAACCATCAAGTCAAGTTGACCTCAGAATCTTACATACTAGCTCAAACAGCCAAGTAAGCAAACAACCAAACTAACCTGGCAAGATATCTCAAACAAATACATCCTATCAAAGTAATACTATAATTACTTATTGTAACCAAATCATTACAACTAAATCACACTGAGGTTACAGATCCACTCACCGACACCTCAGCCGCAAGCTCAGAAGTCTAATATTACTGAGCCTTCTCCACATCTGAGAATACAATCAATAAACAATGAGTTAGTAACTTATTAACAACAATAAGTCTATGTTATAATCATATAACATATCACAATAGTACATCACACAATGTACCACTTTAATCATGATAAACAATCATTAAATGGTACTTAACACTCTATACCATTTCATGTTTAAATATACAACTCATATGTATTTAAACTTAACACAAAAGTTGCTGGAATTCAGCCTTACCCGCCGGGTAAGACTAGTACCCGCCGGGTACCCACAAAACTACACAAGCCGCCGGCTAGCCAAAGAAGCCGCCGGCTTCTCAACCAAACGCTCATACCCGCCGGGTAAGGGAGGTACCCGCCGGGTACTCCCTTCGTCCCAGCAAACCTGCGTCTGATCAAAACCTAACCCACGGGTTTAATACCCAAATCACCAAAACACGATTTCTAACTATTTTAAACACCTAATAACTTCACATAATCAATATGCAACAGTTATAACGAAGTTCTAACATCAAATTCATGTTTTTCAATCCAAATCAATCAATCCAAAACTTATGAACTATTTGATTCAATTCAAACTTACCTCTCAATTGAAGAACACTGAATTGAAAGATGATTATGGTGAAACTCGAATCAATCACAGCTTCCTGATTTAATTTCTAGATTTTGATTTGGATTTCTTAAAGTTTTTGAAGGAACTAGAGAAAGAAAATAAACTTTCCAAATGAGGAAAGTTATATAAATAGAAACTTAAGTCGGTTCCTCAACCGACCTTCCATTATACGGGTATAATTTAATACCCCATCTCAATCTATTGCCTGGAACCCGAAAACCATTTGCGAGTCCAAACATTTTATTGTTCCGTCAACTATATTAATTTACAACAATTAATATTTTACTTGTCACATTGGAATATTTAACTCCTCTTCCAATTATTTCAACTAGTTCAGACAATATTATTTCCAAACACATTTAAATATTAATTTAAATCAAGAAATAATATGAAACAACTTGGTCCACTTCGAGGATGTTACAGTGTGAGTTCATATGCATGTGTGTTTGATAATGACAGGTTACATTTGCGTAGGTAGATACCGCCATTGACCATTATAAATATATAGAACCTATCATCATGCCTAATATCTTTATTAGAATCAGAGTCAAAATGAAGGTGAGAATGTGTAGGGTAACAAATAATTTCTTGATCTGTATTAGCCAGGTGTGTTTATTTGTCCTCTTCTATATCTATGTACAGGGTTAGATTTTAAGTAGCCAATCAATTACCAGAGTCTGGCTTATGTTCTCAACAGGTTATACCCTTCCTTAAATAATGTCTACTGTTCCAGGCAAAGTGGCTGATTATCTCGTATAATAATTGGATTACTTCAAACATGAATTAGGTAACTACTCACAAGTTGACATTCTAAGATGGCTAAATATAACAATAAATTCAAATGTTCAAAACAAATGCATGTATCCTCGGGCTGGTGACCTTCATGGCAATATTTAGTCTTAATTTTTTTGCATTTAATGTCTTTGTAATACTTCTTTGCAGGACTTTTCATGTCAATTTCGCTTGAAAAAGAAGATCTTGGGGAACTTAACTTGGAAAAATAATCAAACAACATACAAACACAAAGTTGTTAGCAAACTCGTTTTAGGTGTTCACCAAAGTCAATATATGGGCGCACCAATCTTGGAAAAAAGAAAGTTAACCTGATTCAATTTTGAGTGAAAGGGGTATCATTTTGCACCTAAATTGGATAAAAGCTCTAAAGAAAATGCTGAAGACTATGTCGTGGCCTTTTTTGGTAGATTCAAGTAACTGCAACAATCTGGATGGAACAACGGGATCCATTTCAGGTACGTATTCAGACTCTTTGTTCTTATCGTATGCATAGACTAGAGTTGAAAAAGTGAGACGATGTGAGCATTGGGTAATTATACAAAACAGGGTCAAACGAAGTTGGGTCTTAAAAAGTTTGATGTACAAGGGTCAGATTTATTTTGTGATTTTTTTAATTAAGAGGCTATATGAATTAAAAGCACTAGGTGAATGTCGAGATGGTCTATTTAGGCTACTTTTAATGTGAGCATTGGGTAATTATACAAAACAAGGTCAAACCAAGTTGGGTCATTTAAAGTTTGTTGTACAAGGGTCAGATTTATTTTGTGATTTTTTTAGTTAACAGGCTATACGAATTAAAAGCACTAGGTGAATGTCGAGATGGTCCATTTAGGCTACTTTTAATGTGTTCACATTTAACCCACGAGAGATGAGTGCGTGGGTCGAAATGGGCACTTCAATACATCCACTCTTATGTTACAATATAATCATATTGACTCTTATGTAGCTTCCCTCAAGATTAATGTTAATGCATATCTTATCTATATTTTATTATTCAGATAATTGAGCTTCTGATCTTCCTATTCAAGCCTGGGGTGTCTATTTTGGCTGGCTTGACTTTGACTCACAGGAGAGAATTAAGATTGTGTCCAGCATGAGATTGGACCATATCTGTCACTCTTTCGAGAGAAACATTGTAAGAATTTAAACCCATTCTGGTAATTCAATGTTGTTGTTTGGAATTGCCCATATATATGGCTGCCAAGGAGTTGACTTACAACTTTGCATTCTGACCGTAGGATGATACTAACTTTTAATCTCTACAGTTGCAACTCAATAATTGTTGGTTACTCCCGTGAAGCGTTTTTTTTTTATGTCAGTTACACCTCAATTCAGCCTGTTGTCTAATTCTATCAAAGCAATAATTAACCGTTCCACCCCAAATTGAGGGAAGTTGCATGCGGATACAATAACCAATTGTTGGTCTTTAAGTTTTGTTTGGTGCGATACTTTAAGTTTTATGCTAAAGCAAGCGATGAATGAAGAACTCTGTTCTTTGCGGTTGGTGTTACAGGAGACTTTTGTTGCATTTTCCTCCACCCGATGATAATGAAGGTAAGATATAATCATATAATTTGATGTTCTTTTAATGCAGTGGGTATTGTTTTGCTTGGATTTCAGTGATGAGATTTTTAAGAAATTATCGATATCTGATTATTTTATTCTCTAATTAAATCAATTTCTTGTGCTTGAGATCAATGTCTACATGGCTGACAGGCATCAATATGTTATTGAAACATGAAGTTGTATCTTTTTCCATTGTTAACGGATAGGTTTTTAGTTGTGAAAAATATTAACTTTTGAGTTTAGGGCTCCTAATTCCTTTTCATAAATCTACTCAGTCCCTATTAATACTAACCCCCTTTTATCTAGAATTCTTTCTCCGCCGTCACTCTAATTCTACTCCATGAAGTAAGTTTGTTGTAATTCTTTTTATTTAACTATTAATTTTTTTATAGCAAACGTTATATTACGTGGAGAACGGTTAAAGCACTAGCCCAATTTGTTTTTGGTCCTTAAGTCCGTTATCGACATTGGCAACTAATAATCTCGCATTTAGCAGTTTCTTATCGCACTCTTAAAAAGGAGCACCTTAGTTGTGTTTGTTTACCTTTTCTCTGTTATATACATTTATATGTTTTCAGATTTATACATGCCCTTATATGAACAGAAACCAGTTTGCTATATGCTTGGGGGTGTTGATGATTATAATTCATATACACACTCTTACAATTTACTGTTAGTGTAATTTACCATTTGTATTTTTACCACGGATTTACCGTCAGGAGCCACATCATCATATTTACTGTCGCATAATTTGATTTTTATATGACGCGAGTGTGGTCATTGACAAGGATCAGGTGGTGCTTAAAAGATTACAGTGATAGTGGTCAGGAGCTAAGATCACATTAGAATGCAATCGATGTTGGCTTGCTGTATAAATCTTATAGGTAACAATCATTGATAATATTAATTTCTTTAAGCCTCCATTCTTTATGATTGCATGCCTTTTAGTTGCTTTACATCTTTAATCAACTTATTAATACGCCTTTCCTGCAGTGTGTAAAAGTTTGTTTACATTTATGTCAACTCAACTGTTAGACATTACTAAATTGAATTATTATCAAGTCTATTTAGGTTGTCTTTGCTTTGAAACCTCTAATGATTATGTGTAACCATGCTTGTTTTCCCAGTTTGTTACGACACATTTTTGGGATAGCAAACTTGCAGAGGTTTTGTTTGTGTTTACTCTTTGTATCGACTTGGTGAGGTCCCCAAGGATTTTAATATGCTAGCTTCAATGATCAATTCAAGAGAAAACTTGATGGAATTCAAGTAGCTTGATGCCATATAATATATGTTTGGTTAAAGATCGATTGTATGTCACAAATGAGTACTCCCTAAAAACTCAAGGATGGTACCATGGCCCAGAAGGTGGTTTAGGTTTTGCCAAACACAACTTCAACACCAGTCTAGCATGCAATCCCGTTTGATCAAATATGTGTAGACCTAAGCAGTGAGGTTAAACATCGATTGTATGCTACATATTGAGTAGCCCATAAACACTCCACAGACTACTTAGATCGGCGCCACGAAAATGGTACCATTGGACCAGATCAATGTTAGTTCCAACCATAAATAACTTTTATGAAAAGTGTAGGTTAATTTGGGTTGGATCAAATCTGTGTAGACTTAAGTAGAAACTCACTGTTATGTGTTCTATTATCCAAATTTCTTGATATAATTTATGTTGGTCTTGGAATTTCTCATTTTAATTGATTTTTATTTTTGGCATATAATAGAATGATACAAAGAATCCACATCTAACTACATAGTTGCACATGATGATTATTACTTATTTATTAATTTTGAAGTTTGAATAAGAGTTTTAAACTTCATGGTCGTGTTTAATTTAATATGTTTCTTAGTGTACTTCCTATCATCGAAATGATTATTTTTAGCAATTGAAAATACCTATAGAGCATGAAACAATTCTATGTACATGAACTTAATATTAACGTTTGTGTTATGGCAGCCAATTAACCGGGCGTTGCCCGGGTAAAATACTAGTTAATACAAACGCATTAAATTACTACATCACATAAATAGATCATTCAAATTAACACTTCCTCTCAACATTAATAACAGAAACACAATATTTTCTAGGTATTTAAGTTCATTATTATTACTACATGCATTCAACATTTCAACGAACTGAAACATTTGTCCAGTCAAAGAATACGTAAACCAAAAAGTTTCTACTTGAATATTTACGTATAGCTTCACAAATTCAACGTGAGAAAAGACATAAAAAGAAGAACACGTAAACATATATATATTTTTAAGATCCATTAGTAGTTGAATAGAGTTAATGCTGATAACAGAAAAGGAGGATCCAAAAGTTTTTTTTACACTAATAAGCATCAAAACAAAAACATTACTAAAAACATAAATATTTAAATCTTAGCTAACATCTTAATGAAAGATTCCTTCTCTTCGATGCTTTTTTGATACGTATCGATCACAGCTTCCAGAACTTTGTCAAAGTCATTCTCCAAGGTATTCATATCAATAATAGCTCCACCACACATGATCTTCGCTTTGTTTTTTTCCAACTTATTAACATGAGGAACAAAAGAGTAAATTTGATCATAAGCTTCACGAATTTTCTTCAGCATGTTCTCAGCATCAGCTTTGTTTCGTTTTTCATTCGTAATTTGAATTTTGACATGATCAACCATGACCTGTTGCATGAAGTGGTTAGCCATTATGAAAAAGGTTTTAGTGATAAAAATTACAGAAAGAGAAAGAAGATTTGCTTAGGTAGTGGTAGTATGTGGTAAATATTTTCTTATATAAAGGTTTTATTGTCAGTAGTATATACAGGTTGAAATAAATTCTAAATATTTTTGAAGAGACGTTTGATTTACTACAATAATAATACTCCGTACTTCTTTAAATTTAGTTTATTTTACTATATAAGGGAGATGTAAATAATTATTACATACATATGTGTATGCGGAGTAATAAATCGAGTCAGAGTGTCAGGGTAATAGACGGCTTGCATATTAGAGCACCTCCAATGTATGGTTTTTACAAAGCTTTTTACACAAAATGGTGTAAGAGCTTTTTACCAAAAAGCTTTTGAAAAAGCTTTTATTCCAACAATAAAAAGCTTTTCTTCATTTAAAATCAATATAATATTAAAGAGAGAGAATGTAATGACTAGAGATTTCTCAAGTTATTGAAGCTATAGGTTTATATATTTTGAGCTTTTTATAGGTTTTCAAATGATTAAAAGCTTTTAATTGTTGGAGTAAAAGCTTTTTCAAAAGCTTTTTGGTAAAAAGCTCTTACACCATTTTGTGTAAAAAGCTTTGTAAAAACCATACATTGGAGGTGCTCTAATGATGCTTTATAGAAGAAACCAAACCGTCATTTCGTTCACCCTTTCATTTATTTTATTATTATATTTATTGTTATCAGATACAAAAGATTCTTGTAGAAAGGAAAATTAATTCAGGCGGCCTTTCGGTAACCATGCAAAAGGAGAAGTGTGAAAAAATAAATAATTAGGTTATTTTGGAAATTCCAAATTGGTTGTCAATCAATGGCCGATTTTTTGGAGATATATGTACAGAAATTATTTTGTTTTCCTTTTTAAAAAATTCAAAAAAATGAGAAAAAAACTTGCATATTATAGTGCCACATCATCAAAACATTTGTCTTAGAATGCGACAACTCAGCTTCATGACATCATCATGAACTCCCTTTTATTAGATATGTAAGATTTCCTATTATAATAATCTCAGATTCCACCCACGGCCATGACTCCCGAGTAGTAAGTGCCTGTCTTTCTTCTTCTTCCATTAGATTATTATTTAGATCTTGATTTAACTAATTAATCTGATGTTTGACCTTACGATTGTTAATTTTTGTTATTCATAAATTAGGGTTTTGAAAGGAAAATAAAAATACGGAGTATAAACTTTCACGTTTGATTATTATTGGATCGGGACCAGAGTAGATCACTTAATAAGATTGATAAACTCAGAGCCGGCAAATGAATTCGAGAGACCCCATACGATATCAGAAAAGGGGCCCCGAATAGATGAAAAAAAATCAATAGAAAAATACCCTATTACTATGAGAATTATATAAAGATACAAAAATACAAAATCATTATCTAACAATTTAGGAAAACTTATTATTTTCATTCTTCATTAAAAAAGCTATTTTTCGAGCATTCTTCAAAGCAATATTGTTGATTAAATCTTTATAATCAATACTTATTATCAATTGATTCTCTCGTAACATTGTTGAACGCAATCTAAATATGACTTCAACAATTTAAGTTTTGAAAAACTTCTTTTCGCGGTTGCTACAGTTACGGGAATAGTTAACGATACTCTATATGCAATAATCGGACCCGTTTTAGATAATTTAGAATTTAATAGGTCCTATATTGACACAACACAACGAAAGAAAATTTTTAGCAATTTGAACTCCATATAGAGTGTCTGTTCAAAATAACTACAACAAGAACTAAGAGTCTTGTGATCAATGGAGTGCAACTTGTTAGAAGTAAGCAAGAAACCAAAAGTCTTGTCATACTCTTTGTATTGTTCGAATATTTTTTAGGAGAAACAATTGTTTGATCAATAACGCACAAAAAATAATTGAACCTAAACTAGTTATAGCAACTCTCGTAAAAATGGAGTCCCTCAAATTTTGATGGCCCTATGCGCTGGCACATACAGCACATGTCAATATTCTCTGCTGGATAAACTATTGCATCTACTCTCATATAGTCATATACATATTCTATAACTATAACTATAACTATAACTATATATTAGTAAAATATATGTATATTTAATTTTAGCTTCAATGTTATTATAAGGTTTAGTGTCAAAAGTGAATTGAACTGCCTAAATATAGCCATGGTTTATTTTTTTGTAGATGAAAAAGTAAATCAATCAAGGCGGAGGTTCCGAGTGACGTAATACTGTACCACATATTACCAAGTAGAGGCTGTAGAGGCGGCAAAATAGGTGGGCGGGCAGGTTTGGGCTATCGGGTAAAAATGGGCTCGGGCTATAATGGGTTTGGGCTATAATGGACTCGGGTTGAAACAGGCAATTTTTAAATTTGGTAAAAAAATGTTTGAATATAAAAGAAAACAAAAATATTCTGAAAAAAATTATACGACTTTTCATTTTCTTGTGAACTTTATCTACTTGTTATTCATATATTACGAATTATAAAAGAAAGTAATTTATTACTACATGTCTGATCATTTGATGAAACCTGAATGGAAAAAAAATGTTAAAATAAAAATAAAAATGTTAGTTAGGAGAAACAATGGAGTATCAAATATGAAAATAACAAAAATGTTTTATTACGAGTCCACTATCTCATTCTTACCTCAATTAATAATTAATTTGTGTTTTGAAGAGATAAAAATGGTTTTGCCCATTGTACAAGAAGAAGTTTACATTACGCCCATTTAAGCCCATAAGGATGAGATGTGGTTGTCCAGTATCACCCAACAGCTATGAAAAAATTCCCAGAAGGCCAGAATGACCCAAATTTTGGTATCTGGGCAAAAATTGCCAGCTCCATTACCAAGGCTGCCAGCCGAATATGTAATCCGCTTCATGTGTGTTTCCAAACAATGGCATTCGTTTCTAATGACGCAAATGTTCAAAAAGATGCACCTTCGCCACATAACCAACGATGACCATGAAAATTACAACAAACTTCTCTTCATGTCTTCGACATCATCACCAAAATATATTATGTTTTGTATCATTGACCGTGAAGCGCCTGAAAATGGTAGGACCCTCTACCGGCATTTTCCATTCAATGTAGCGCCTGAAAATGGTTGGACCCTCTACGGGCATTTTCCATTCAATGTAAGTCGTCGTCAAAAATTAACGATTATAACATCTTTTCATGGAATGGTATGCGTACGTATATGTACTTACAGTTATATGATGCGAAATATTGATCTAGTTTTATGAAATCCTTTGACTGGTGAGTATAAAATGCTGTCAAAAACCAATTCTCATGTGGCATGTTACCAAGTCGACGATCTGCCATTCGAGTTGTATTACAGCTCGTCTGATGACGACTACAGGCTTCTACGTGTAATCGAATATCGAGAATTTTATATATATCGAGATGTTTATATATGCTCATTGAAATCCGACTCATGGAGAAGGGTCGACACAACAGTAGATTCTAATATTTTTTGGCGAGATTGGATGCGATGCTGGTTGAATGAAAAGCTTTATTTCGTGAAACATGCACACTATAGAAAAGTTAAAGTGTTTGATACAAAAATTGAAAAGTTCACGTAGGTTCTTTCATCTTTCGAAGACATACTACGGAAACATAATTTGAGTTTCAAGGTTGTAAAACGCGACATTCAGATGGATGTAGTGACCTTAAAAGCAAAGTCTAACACACCAAAAATGATAACTAATTGGAAGATATCTTATGAAGACCGGTTATTGAAGCCACTGCATGTGTTGCAGGGCCGTCTTCGAGGGTGGGCGAGGTGGTCGATCGCACAGGGCCTCCGATATTTAAGGACCTAAAAGATGTGCATGTATGTGTATAATATGTATATTATTTGATAAATACTTTGATTGTTAATCAATTGATATGAAAAGAAAAAAAATAAACATGATTATGTATAAGATAATTGGATCATAAAGTAACTTGAGTTAATTTTGATACTACATTCGGTAAACTATAAATTTAGCTTTTTATTATAGGGCTTCATTTTAGCGATTAACATTCTTTTGTATTCTTTTGTCTAGGGCCTCATTTGGTGATTAACATTATTTTGCCCAGGGCCTCTGAAAACTGAGAGACGGCGATGTGTTGCACAATAATACAATAACTGAGCGGCATATTTTCAAAGTGGATCACGAGAAGAATACCAAAGAAGTCTCGTACTCAATTTCTAACGCATGGTCCTCTTCAACACAAAAATACGTTTCAACGTTTGTCTCTCCCAATCAATACTCCAAATAACAATGTACTCCGATCCATTAGATTGACAGATTCTATCAACCTACATTCCCTAATTTCCTTTTTTTTTTATGAAACTTCTGCTTGGTCAACTTACTTACTTTACCTTTCTCTTGTTCTTTTAAGGTTTCAACAACTTGGTTTTCTATGGCATATTCTCCCTTACTATCAATTTGCCAACCTTATGAATAGTAGAGTGCTACTATTCATAAAATTTTTTACCATTATTACCCTTAAAGTTTTAGCCCTTACAATTTTATACCCTTTATGTTTTATTAACTTTTTACTTTTCACCCTTAATGTTGATAACTTTTCCATCTTCTACCCTAAAACTTTTTAATCTACACCCCTTATGTTTTAGCACTTTTCTATTTTTTACCCTTCAACTTTTACCTATTTTTCAATTTCTTCGTCTGAACTTTTATCAGCTTTTTATTTTCTACCCTTTACATTTTAACATTTCAAAATTTCCCCCTTTACATTTTAAATTTAACTTTTTCCCTTTTTTTTTTTTACTAATAGTTTATACAATTTTTTTTCCTTTACTTACAACAAAGTTTTATACTAATTTTATGATGACAAAATTATATAAATTATTATTGCAAACGATAATTTAAGTTAATATTTTTATAACACTTTCCAAATTTTTTTAATCAACAAAATTGATATGAGTATAAAGTTGTTGAACTGCTATGAAAAATAAGTTTGTTGTCTTTTTATAAATTACTACTCCCTCCGTCCCAATTTTATTGTCCCCAGACAAAAAACACGCAGTTTAAGAAAAACATCACCATCTCTCTTACTTTTTGGTAACAAGACAATTTTACCCTTTACTTTTTACCTACATTTTTGTCTTACATATATAAATTAGGGGCATAAATGAACTTTATCTCATTATTCTTTTCTATTTATGAAAGTGGACAATTAATTTGGGACATCCCAAATGGAATACTGGACAATAGATATGGTACGGAGGGAGTATAACATATCCGTACAATACAGTGTAACATGGAAACTATAGATATTATTGATCCACGGTAATGTTTTGTCATTTTTTCAATAGATTGGCTATGAAATTTGCACGTTTAAAGTGTTGGACAAACTATGTTTAATGTTAAAGAAAGTGAGTTAAATGTAATTTTATTTAAAAATTATAATAACACAATTTTTTAAAAATGAAAATTCAAATGTAAAGTTTTAAAATTTGATCTCAGAGATATAATAGTTAACATTTTTAATTTTTTTCTTTGCATATTTGAGATGTACGAATGTTAATCTAATTATTTTATCAAGAGTAATTGTGCATTTGAAGCGTTCTTAACCGTTCTTATTTTTAAGGTGTTATCATTTGATCCAATATATGTGTGTGTGTGTGTGTGTGTGTATCGTTTATAAGTTGCATTTTTTTATGATAAAAAAAATATTAGTTGCATTTTATTTATAACTACACATGAAGCATTTGTATATTTATCTTAAGAGAACTGTTATGCTCACTAATTATTTTTATGAGTATGGCATTTCTCTTACCATTTAATGTTTATCATTCAAAATTATATATTAAAAAAGTTGAAATATTGAATGAAAAATGCTATTTTATAAACTTTAAATTATTCTGAAAAGAATTTCTATCTTCGATAGTAAAGCTAAATGGTTATAACAAAAAAGAGATGCGCTTATAGGAAAACGTTTAATATATATATATAAATAAGTGTGAGACGGAAATTGACGGAATAAAAAACATGTTCCCATCGCGAAGCGTGGGCATTATAAACCTTGTTTGCATCAAATGATGTTCGCAGAATGTAGTGTTGAGGCCAATATTTTTCTACTAAGCCTATAAGGCCCAATTAGACGAGCCAGCCCGTTAAAAAAGTTTGCATTTCCATCTCTCATGACTCATCCAATTTGTTAAGCTTTTCTTGTCCTTACTCCTTACCACAGATACCTTATGTATGTTATTCCCGGATCATTGGGTCAAATACGTTTCTTTTCCTTCCTCTTCAACAAAAGCCTCTTTGGAAAATAAGTTCCGTAACTAAACGTGTGAATGTAAGCTCTAACAATTAATGTTATGGATTTTGTTAGAAATAAAATATAGTTTTTTTTTTTTTTTTTACATTTTGTTTCCACTGCATAATACAGAGTAATAATTAGTAATAATATTATTAAAATAATACTAATATAATGGAGTAATACTCCGTACATATTATAATAAAATTTTACTTATTACTCCCCTCTTTTAAAGATGGAAAAAAACACGATGAAAAACACGCGGTTTGAAAAATAGAATTATTACATTGTATTTTGTATATTATGACAGTTTACCATTTACCCACCTTTTATGGTACATATAAAGTAGGGGTAATTTATGAAGTTTAGTTAATTTTACCCTTCTATTTTTAAAAGTGTACAAAGTGTACAATTAATTTGAGACATCCCAAAGAGGTTACGTGGACTATAAATTTGGAACAGAGAGAGTACAATAATAATAATTCTAACTAGTTATTATTATGATGATGATAATAACAATATTAATCTTGATATAATATAATATAATTTCTAATGATATAGTAACACGTTAATCTATAAGCTAGTTGTATAAATCATAAAGATAAAGATTTGTAAATTGTATTTTTTTTTTTTGTGAAAGGTTAAATGCGACAAAATGAAATTAATTAAGTTTAACATTCGTAGTATGTACTCAACTATTTTGGGGCATATATTTTGAGCGTATGTAAATTTTGTTATATGTTGCTAGTGTATGTAATATTTGGTATTTTTGCCACGTGTCATCTATATAGGGTGCCACGTGGCATTCCTACATATTGACACGTCACCAAAATATATTCGAGAAGTTTATTACATACCATGTAGACTCGAGTAAGTTTGTTTACAATGTAAATATTAGATCTTACTTAATTTACACTTTTGTGAAACCTAAGTGAAGACAAAACTTTGTCAAGTAAGCCTTCGACGGCCCAACTACGCAAACCCGGCCCAATAACAATCAAAACGAAATTATATAAAATGCGTTGCAGACACGAAATTGAATGTATTTTAGTTTCACAATTTCACAAAGCCCTCATCGTTTTCCGTTCTCATATATATTTTTGAGTTTTCGTCCGATTATAATCCGACCCACCACATCCATGGCCCCCGAGTAGTAAGTTTCTATTTTTCTTCTTATTCCTCAATTAGGTTTTTTATTTATTTAGATCTTGATTTAACTGATTTGATGTAGTATTAGTTTACGTTTATTATTTTTGTAGGGTTTTGGATAAAAAATATAAACTTTCAGGTTTTATTATTATTGGATCCGGACCAGAGTGGATCGTATAAGATTGATAAATAATTGCATATACTCTCATATATATTATAATACTACTATAATTTTAGCTTCATTGTTATTAATTTATCATAGGTTTAATGTAAAAAATGTGAAATTGACCTGCCTAAATATAACCATGGTTAATGGTTTAGTTTTTTGTAGAACACGAACTAATTCGATCAACCATGTTTTTTTGTAGATGACGGACTAAATTAAATCAATCATGGCGGAGGTTCCGGATGACGTAATACTCTACCACATATTACCAAGGCTGCCAGCCGAATCTGTAATACGTTTCACGAGTGTTTCCAAACAATGGTGTTCCTTCCTAACAACGCAAATCTTCAAAAAGATGCACTTTCGCCACATAACCAACGATGATCATCAAAATTCGTGCAAAATTCTCCTCATCTCTACGACATCATCATCACCGAAACATATTAAGTTTTGCACCATCGATTGTGAAGCGTCTGAAAATGGTTGGACCCTCAACCGCCATTTGCCATTCGATGTAAGTCGTGGTCACAAATTGTCGATTATAACATCTTTTCATGGACTAGTATGCGTAGGTATAACATACAACGGTTGGAGATACACTGATCTAGTTTTATGGAATCCTTTGACCGGTGAGTATAAAATGTTGTCTAAAACCAATTCTATTGAGACATGTTACCGAGTGGACTATCTAACATTCGAGTTGTATTACAACTCGTCTGATGATGACTACAGGCTCGTACGTGTAACCGAATCTCTAGATGTTTATATATACTCATTGAAATCCGACTCATGGAGAAGGGTCGACACGACCGTAGTTTCTAATTGGCAATGTTGGGAGCCATGCCGGTTGAATGAAAAACTTCATTTCTTGAAAAGAGTACGGCGTGGCGATCCCATCTTTTTCTGGGAAATTCTAAATTCAGTTATAGTGTTTGATACAAAGATGGAAAAGTTCACAGAGATGGATCTTTCAACTTTCGAAGACGTATTATGGAAACATAATTTGAGTTTCAAGGTTGTAAAACGCGACATTCAGATGGATGTAGTGACCTTAAAAGCAAAGTCTAACACACCAAAAATGATAACTCATTGGAAGATATCTTACGAAGACCGGTTACTGAAGCCACTGCATGTGTTGCACAAAATAATAACTGAGCAGTATATCGTAAAAGTAGATCATGAGAAGAATACCAAAGGATTAAACGGATGGGGCTGTTCAACACAAAAATACGTTGAAACGTTTGTCTCACCCAATCAATACTCCAAATAACAAGGTGCGACGGCTATCAGATTTTCCTTGGTTTTTTTTTTTTTTTTTTTGAGCTTCTACTTGGTCAACTTACTTACTTGATCACAGTTACCTATTAATATCTCGGATAGAGCTCTTGTTCTTAAGACAGCTTTATTTTCTATTGTGTTTAAAATAAGAAAGTACGTACACAAAATAGAGCTAGCCAGAGTATGAACATATTGTCAACGACTCAACGAGTATAGCTGTTTATCATATTCTACTTAGCCCATAAATTAGATGATACATGATGCTCACATTTTATTTTATTACGAGTTTGTGGCACTGAACGTGCAGAGGCTTAGAAAATTTACGTAACTACGATATTTAATGTTTAAGTAATCGAATTTGTGACAAAGATTTGCATAATAAGATTTTTCAAACATAATTTGTATCCCACATTCTAGAGTAAATTATTTAAATAATCTCCCTGGTTTCCAATTTGTTCCACCGGTCGTCCCTAACTTTCAAAAAGTATTTTGAATAGTTTAATTTTTGAAACTTTTGTTCATCGGTAGTCCATTGGCGAATGAAAGTTTCACAAAAATAAATTATTTAAATAGTCAATTTTGGACTATCGGTGAACAAAAGTTTCAAAAAACGAACTATGCAAATACTTTTTGAAAGTCAGAGACAACCGGTAAAACAATTTGAAAAGGACAAGGTTGATTAAAATAATTAACTCAACATTCTAATTTGTGAACGACGCTCCCGATTATGAGTTTGTGACAAAGATTTCTCAACTAAACCTTTAAGGCTCTAACAGCCCAATAAGCAAACCCAGCCCAATAACATTGGGTATTTACAATCACAAAATCCTTTCGTAAATTTTCAAATAACTTCCCCTTATATAATCATTTTGATACATTAAGCAAATAAATAAATAATATTGATTAATTATTAGGGGATGAAGGACACTTAACTCCTAAAAATATTAAAATTGTATATAATAATATTTTATAAGTTTTAACCCTTTCAAAATGAAATTAGAATAACATTTTCCACCATAGTATATCAATAAATTGGAAAGGCTAAAAAAAACGTGTAAATGTAAAGTGACATTTTATAGATAAAAAATAATTGTTTTGTCATACTAACTTTTTCGTTGCTAAGGTTGCAATAATTTGTTGATCAATGCGCATGTTCATAATTTTTTGCAAACATTAACCGTAACGATTAGTATAACTATTTAGACGTTTTTATTGGACAACTAACGTGCATCTACATGTACAACACATAAATTATTCTATAGCGATCAAATGTATACAAATGCGTAAATGAGACATTATACAAATCTGAAAAGTAATATAGAAATTATAAAATTACACCTCTTACCAGTCGCATACAAAATATTAATTATGTTGTGTGATTAAAAATAATAAAACCTTATAAATAAAGAAAGAGATGATGAACCTTGATCTACTTATCAATAAAAGTTTGTATTCAAATTACAAAATAAATGATTTGAGGTCCCTGAGTTTGCAAGATGATAAAAAATGTGTCAAACTAACAAAACTATTATGAAAGCTATAATGATATTAAGAGTAAGCTATCCTAATTCACTCAAAGTTATATTTTTTTTATACGGTTAGAGAAAAAAGGGTGAAGAATTACACGGAGACGAATAAAAAAAATTTATTACTCAAAACTAGAGGGGAAAAAATAGATAAAAGAATTCATGATTTTTAGCTATAACTAAAATTGATACTATAAATGTCATCCAATGACTCATTAGTTTTGATTAAATTGGTTATAATATAATTATCTATTCTATTATTTACCATCCAAAAAAGATTGACATAGTATATTAAATTAATTGTAATTTGAATTTTCAATAAAATATTATCTTATCTTATTTACCGATTCATGTGGTCGTTCTCTGCTGCATTGGTGTTCTAATCCTAGACTAAAGTCGTTGGCATATTGCGCATAACAAATCCTTATTAAGTAATGGCTTTTTAAGGGGATCAATTGTACTTGACTTTTTCGAACGAAGTTTGAAGTTTTACTTTTAATAACCTTGTTTGGAACAAAGCCCTTCTCAAGGAAGATGAATGTCAATGTGCCATTTTCTTCTTTCCCCGGGATACCATTACCTTTCTATCACCTCTCCAGACACGCTACGAAATCACTTAATTAGCTCGTCGCCGGTGGGGTTCCGCTCCCGGGTCGTCGCTCTGCTGCGTCTGGCATAGATGGATCAGCTGCTATGGGAGAGAGTGCAGGTGGTGGTATCCTGAGAAAGAGAGATTTGTCATCCCCTCATTATAGTCCTCCTAGAATTCCCCACTCCGTCGGTTTCTTTCTCATGCAAGGAACTATTTCTTGGCAACTTGGACGAGTGTAGAAGAATCAATCTCATCAAGCTTGTTTCATATAATGATGACACGTAGGATGCAAATAATATGGCATGGGAGAATAGTTGACAAATCATTGAAGGTCTCGTCCTTTAGTTATATAGATCGATATATTATTATAATCATAATTACTAATGATAATAAGCTGCAACCCCTAATTTATTCTTCGATCCACAGTTCAGTTTTTAGTAGAATAAGCATGCTAATCAATTAATCAAGTATGCAGCGGAAGATTTCAATTAACGTAATACTCTACCAGTTTGTCATGTCATCATTTTGGGTATATTATATTGTTGACTTTTTGCTATAGCTATCTGCAGGTACAGAGATTGCTATCGTTTTGTAGAGATAAGTTTTGCAGATTATTTTCAAACATAAAGTGCATCATAAGTATATATGCTTTACATGCTCTTAATTAATCACTCCTGCTGGTTTTTATGGTCCAAATTGTTGGATAGCTGGTTACTTTAAATCTGAAGGGAAATAATCATATCGATGTGCTTGGAATTTAATTTAAGTTGAACAAAAAAGTTAATCCAGACAATGATCAGCTCATTTTAGGGATGAGCTCGGTATGGTACCGGCACCAATCCGGACCGAACCGGTTGGTACCGGTTTGGTTTTTGGCCCCAAACCAAATACTGAATACCGAACCGTTTATATCGGTTGGTACCGGTTCGGTTCTGGTACTGGCCCGGTAAAATGTGGTGCCAAACCGATTAATACCGAAATTTTAAAAGAAAGAGCAGAAAGTTGATGACCCATTTTAAAACATTTGAACCTGTTTCATATTTGATATCATCAACATAATGTATATTGTATGTATGTTTTTATGTGATTGTTGTATGATGTATGCATGCACATATGCAAAATATACATGTATTAGTGTAGTAGGTACCTAATTACCTATTGTTCAGAATGGAAGTTGCACAACATGTAACACCTGGTCAAAAAGTCAATTTTCGCGCCAGATTTAAACTTCGATTAATTGCATTTTGGTAAACAATTATAACCAAGTTACATTTTTGTAATGCAAGTAAAATATTTTTATTTAAAATATTTACGAAAATTATATAAAACAAAAGTTATAAATTTAAAATATTAAATTTATTTTACGATCGGGTACAAAAACACGGAGCAACTACGGGGACTGAGGAAGGGTGAGGCTTTCACCTACACCCCACCTCATCCTCCTCTTTCTTTTCATTTTCATTTCTTCTTCTCTCTCTCTCTCTATCTACTCTTCTTTCTCTCTTTTCTCTCTCAAAAACCTCCATCGCCACCACACTAAATCGCTAAAAACTACCACCAAACACCACCAAATTACCTCGCTCGTTTGGAAGAAAAGAACCACCGCGCAACGATCTACAATCCTATCTTTTCGGATTCTTCTCGCGCGGATTTGTAACTTTCCGACAATTCTCGAAATCTCTCAAATCCTTGTTATTTTGCTTGTTAGCGGTTTAGATAAGCTTAAAATACTCAAATATGGGTTGGGTAAAAGAATCGGACTCAATGGAGGCCGGAAAACTCGTTTTCGGTTCAAACTCCGGCGATCAGTCCGTTATGTCGCAGGGACCAAAATCAGTGCTGCGACGTCGCAGCCAACGTCGCAGCTCAACGTCGCAAAAATACCACGATGTCGCCTGGTGCGACGTCAGCCACAATGTCGCATGAAATTGCGAACGTCGCACATAGCGACGTCGACCCCTATATCGCACTAGACCCTGATGTCGCATATAGCGACGTAGACTACAACGTCGCAGTACAATCGCACTGCGACAGAAGCCCCAACATCGTAGGTCACAGAACCTTAAAAATCTATGATTTTCACTAAGTGTCGGAACCAAATTTCACCACTTGATTTTACTACGAACTTGGATTTCGGGTTTTCATTAAAGCAACATAGTAGAAATAAAAATTTTCCAAGCTGACTTGGCAGCTCGACCCCAACCAGGGGCTCTGCCCCTTGGACCCCGCCAGGGGTTGCCATCCCTTGGACCCCGCTACCAGGGGCGCTGTCCCCGGACCCCCGTACACAATTTCCAAACCCGAACAACGAACGAATATTTACACAACTCGCTTAGATAAACTGATTTGTCTCTTACTTATATAACCTCACGTGTTTAGGACACTGGGAGGTTACCATTTGTAACACCCCCAAATTTAATGATTTGCGGAAGCATACTTTTGGGTGTTACTAATCAATAACAAAGCATAAAGATATATAGTAAACGACTCTATATGCGTCGTTTTAACAAAAATATATTGACATTGAAATGTTTACAACATTATAGCTTTACATAGCTCGAGTTTAAATAAAAGGAGATTTCAGTACATAAGTACTTGTACAAAATATACTAATGCAAGAAAATCTCAAACGTCTGTATGCTGACTCGAGCTAAAAGTCCTGAAGCAGAAACATCCTACTGCTTGGTACCTGCGATACATGCTAAATGGGTCAGCTAAAGCTGGTGAGCTCACAGGTTTGAAATCAAGTAATATAGTATGAACCGCAAGATTTAATAATGATTTGCATCCAGCAAATAAAATGATAATAATCGTGTATACGGCCATGAGCACATAGTTGAGCTTAACTCGAGGGCCGGGTCCCCTAAAGAGAATTCCGGGCGAGGTGCCTCCACGAATGCCTAATCAACATTCGTCTTCCCAAATATTAGTACGTCCGTTTACCCGGTTAGTGCTTGCTAACCCGAACGAGGAGGGTCAATCCTATATGGTACCATATACTAATATTCACGCTACAACGTATTAACAACTATGCTGACGGAGGGCTTTAAATGATTAGAGTAAAACTCATGTAGTATATGTAAAAGTTGTACTTGCGTTCACATGTTAAAATAAGCAATTGTATCACACCCCTGAGTAAAACAGTAAAAAGATGGGCTATGAGACTCACCTGAGTCTTGTGAGTTTAACTTAATAAACTTGAGTTGATTAACCGAGTAATGAAGTCCAAAGACTTGTAACCTGAGGGTGTCCACGACACGCGATGGTTATAAACATGATTGGGTATCTCAAAAGATCACCCTTGTAGTTGCTACACAACTATATATATGTCCAAATTTCTACGATTTGGTTGATTATTTGATCCGTGTTTTGAAAACATGGACGGCCCGTTGGTGATTAATTGTAATAATAGTCCTGATGTTATCACATTGATTTTGAAGTGTTATACTTGAAAAGTATATTCCATTATGTTTGAAAAGTTGTATCATATAAGCGTTTTGAAGTCATACAAGTTTGACACTTGGTGAGAAATGTGCTTACAGAATCTAAGTACGGGGGTCCGGGGGCAGCGCCCCTGGCGGGGTCCAAGGGGCTGGCCCCTGGCTGGGGTCGAGATATATTTCGAGTCTCGACACTTAGTAAAAATCTGAGTTTTCTGTGTTTTGCGACACAATATGCGACACAAAAGTTTGTCATGCGACACAAGGGTTGTGTCGCATAGGAATGCGACACAAGAGCTTAGTGACACAAGGGTTGTGTCGCATAAGCGTTCGATGCTAAATCAATAGCGACATAAGGGTTGTGTCGTATTTGGTTTACGACACACGGTGCGACATAATGGTACGACACAAAATACGACACAATATGGTTTATGCGACACAACATGCGACACAAGTGTTGTGTCGCAAAGATGAACACCAGCCCAGAAAGTTTCGACTGTCGAGATTTTTCCGGCCAAAACTTAATTCAAATTCATTTTTAAGCTATAAAATCATGTTCTACACTTTGTAATGGACATATATAAGTTATATAAACGACTATCAAATGAAAATACTAAGAATCGAGTGGTTTCGGGATTTTGTCGGAAACTTACAAAGTGGCGAAATGGAAATCCGGAAAGATAGAAGTATAGATCGTTGCGAGGTGGTCGTGAATCTCTAAAAATCTTGATGATCCGAGTGCGTTTCGTGGTGTTATTTGATGGATTAGTGTGATGTTGGTGGTGGTTTGTTTGAGAGAAAAAGGAAGAGAGGAGAGAGAGAGAGGAATGAGAAATGAGAAAAGAAAGAGGAAAATGGGAAGTTAAGTCCCCCATTTTCAGTCTCCGTCTCAGCTCCGCGTGGTGTTCGTTTTCTCCGTCATTTAACGTTTTAATGAAAATTTCACACGTTAATTATTCATTTTAAATACTAATTTTGTTTAATAATTTAATTAAATTGTTTTACCAATTATCTAATAATTTAAAGATTTAAAATGTGATTTAAATAATTTGCGTATTTTGTTGTTAATTAGGTAAGTCTTAATTGTACGAAGCGGGACAACTTTGGAAATAAAATTTAAACAGTAGTTTGGATCCAGTAATGTTTTCAGATAAAGTTTTATACTTAAATATAAATTGTGTCACCAACGTCCGTATTTATGGAACCGAAATACATTCGATTTAAATTGCGTACGATTTAATCAAATCGCAAAGTTTGTATATATTCATCAATATATAATTCGATACATTAATTAGCCTAACACGGAACTAATTACATGTATCAACACAGAATTAGGCACTAATTACTAGTCCTAATTTGGCGGGTGTTACACCATTCGGACGACACGCGTATCTTAGAATCGCTGACAACTCACAGGTGAGTTTCATAGCCCCATTCTTTCAACTGTTTTACTGTTTTCGGGGTGAAACACATGCTCAACCACTGTTTCGAATGATATTAATAAACTTTTGTAATTCACTATTATCTTCAATACTGCCATGTAATACGAATGTGTAATATCTAGGAATTACACCCACCATACTGTTTTGAGATAGTATCAATACTTAACCTAGATAGGTTACAACCGTACACTGTTAGATTGTTGGAAAACAATTACCACTACATGACTTGATTAAGTTATCACTATCCATTGACCATATTGTCACGGGACAATACTATCACTTATACTAGAACTGGTTAGTTCTACCTACACTGAACAACCACTAGACTTTTACAGGATTAGTTTCCCTTTCGGGACTACGTCTGCTCATACAGTCCAGGACTTCTAAACTGGAATGGTACCCAAGTAAACGACAACCAAGGACTTCAGATATACTTGCTAGGCTGAGGCTAGGAGTATACATTAGTGACAAACGTTAGTATAGGATCTTTATACTAATACAAACCAACTAGGTGATGACTGTTCACACCTAGGCCCAATGTGATATAATTAATATCTAAGTATTGTACATACATATTTAGATACAATATATTACTTCATGCGTGGCATGATACACTATTACTTGTGCTTGTAGATTTGACTTATATATATGTATATATAAATATACTCGTACACTATATCAAGCGCTTGGTGCTTCTTACAATTTACATATGAATATTGGCATACACACATACAAACATAACTACTCAAGTCAGGCGCGCCGTAGTATGGCTGGCTCTCATTTACTTAGCTAGTCTATCGTAGTACAGCTGGCTCTACATTTCACCAGTCGGGCTTGTCGTAGTACAGCCGGCTCGATTACATATTTTGCTTGCGAGCAATACGGACGATGTTCCAGAAGGGACATACAACGATGCCACGGTAAAGTGGGCACAAAATGATGCCACGGTATTGCAGTGGGCACAAGGACGTATTAGCGGTAAAGCGATACACTCACGGATGGGCGGGCTTATGCTCGTGATCCACAACAGTTAACGGGTCGGTGAGATTTCACGCGAGGTCGTTAGCTCAGTATTTGATTAAATACTTTATCGTAGTTCTGCGGGACTGCACGGTTACTCATACTCAGCAACGGATCGGCGAGCTTACACTCGAGATCGTTGGCTCAACATTTGGATAAATGCACTATATTAGTTCTGCGGTACTACAATTTACGTTGCCGGAGGCAACACTACATGCCAGGTAGGCATGCCGATTATTACTCAACATCATATGACGTGGTCATACATTTACTTGGACTATATTCAGGCCGGTTTTGCCTCGCATTGGTTTATTTCACTTATACCAGATAGGTATCTAGGCATGGATTGCCACACCCTCGATATGACGCAGTCATACACTTGATAGTATTTAGGCATGTATTGCCTCACGATTGTAGACTCACTATACCTGATAGGTATCTAGGCATGGTATGCCTCATTCCTTACGTACTTAGGTACACACCGCTACTTTTAGGGTAGGAAATACCTAGTGAAATGTACACACATTGGTGTTACATCTTTAATACAATACAAATCAAAATACATGGATTTCGAACTACTTTTCAAAACATACAGGATTTACACTTTATGTTTTCAACTAACAATCCTATAAACTCACCAGCTTTATAGCTGACTCGTTTTAGCATGTGTTCTCAGGTGCCCAGCAGGATTAGGATTGCTACAAGATTATGCTAGCTCGAGTCGCATATTTTCAAACAACAGGATTTCTCTGCATAACTTTTGTATTACACACGATGTATTGAAATTATTTTGCGAACCCGCAACTTATATACACTTTTATTTTGGAAATGTATAACTATTTTCAGACGTCTCATTTAGAGTCGTTCATTATAAACCTTTGTGCTTGTGATATTTGATTTGGTAACACCCGACCCGACCGCTTTCGCAACCCGAAATTTGAGGGTGTTACACAACATTAGAACTAAAGTTGTTTTTTTCATAATGCAATTAGTTGCTCAACGATCTATAGAACTAATGTTGTTTCTGCAGAATTCTAGGCCATGTTTTCCATTTTTTTAAACTACATCCACCCACATCATACAAATAAATATAAATACATAATGAGATAACCATAAATTACCCAAAAGATCTTAGCTTAAGAACTTTTCAAAGCATTCCAAAATACATCTAAAGTAACAACGTTTTAAGAAGTAAAGTAACAACCATCTTCCAACAACCATAATAGGTTACAAACGTACTAAAACACAGGAAGTTAAACATAACATAATACGAAAGTTCATGTTTAGTAAAGCCTTTTTAATTCTACCCTCATCATGTTTCCATATTTGCGCACTACATTCCCAATTAGCTTCCTTTTTAAGCTGTAATGTAGCATGTTTTTTCTTAGCAATATTATCTAGATTTTTTTTGACAAGCACGTAAGTGCTTATTGAGACTAGAAGTACTGTTTCTTGTTGTATCGACTCTTAAGAATTCTTCACAAAAATTGCACTTTCCATATTTCCGCTTTACTCCATCTTCTTCTTCTAGAAACACTCGTTTATAGGACTCCCAACACTTGGCCCTCTCCCTCCCTATACCCTCTTCATCTTCTACTTGCCCTTTTTGAGCTTTACTTTGCGATTCTTTTCTTTTGTTTGTGCGTTTTCTTTTACCAATTTTATCTCCATTGTCCACTTTGTCACTTTTCTCATCATCCAAACTTGAATCAGAATCAGAATCAACGATCTCAAAAGGTGTTTCCTCAACAATTGTATCGTCTCCCCACACACAAACAATAATGCAAGCAGTCAAGCACTAATAAATCAAAAAACCACAATGAAATCATATAAACATTCATACTCAAAAGCATATAAAAATTCGCTGATACATAAAACTATTAGTCATACATATAAAAATTTTAATCATACAAAGCTGCCTCCAAAAAAACATGAGTTAATTACAAATTATAAGGAATCACTAGTGCATTTAGTTTATATTTGTCTCATTGACTCATTGCATTATAATTGACTATTCATGTCTTTACCCTTTTATTTTATTGGCCTCGACACTACATGTATTCGACATGTTAGTTACAGGCATTTAAACATCTAATAAACTGTAATGCATCACCTAATGAACACTCTATTAAAATACATTAACAACACACAAAAGTACACAACACATAACTTAGCAATACATAAACTAATTATGTTATAATTAAATCAATTAAAAAAATAAGCCAAAAAAATAAAAATAAAGTATATTGAACTTACTGTCATTTTTTTAGATATAGATGTTGATGGTTTATGATGATGAGGATGATCACTTAGATATTAGATTGTAGTTGGTGTTGGTTGTTTATGATGATGTGGAGTAGGTCTTAAGGTTGTAACAGGAGCAATGGAGAAAGGGATTTGTTTGAAAACAATTAAGAAGTAATATTGGAAAAATACAATATGAAACAATAAGTAATTCAGATGGTCGTATTACATCTGGATGAAATCAAACTTTTGGACTTCCGGGTGTGGTACCAAGCCTGGTAAAATACCGGAACCGTACCGGTATGTACCGAATCCCAAAAAGGCCTTCAATGAAAACCGAATCCCAGACCGTATACATTCGGTTGGTACCGGTTCGGTACCAGTTCGGTTTCGGTATTTTGGTGTGCATGCTCATCCCTAGCTCATTTGTATGTGTGGTGAAAAACATACTTTTATATAGAGGTGGCAATTTTAGACCCATTGGTTAATTATGGATCAATTTGGTTAATATTTAGGAGGTGATGGGTTTGTTGGGTCTCCTCCCCATTTTTTGGATGGGTCTAAATGGGTTTTTCAATGCAACCTCCAATTGTGTAACAATTGACCAACGGGTCTAGACCCGAGACCCATTTGACCCAGACCTGTTTAGACCCATCCTTCTAAATGACCCATCTAGACCCGAACCCATCTAGACCCAAACCTATCTAGACCTATGATCCAACCCGACCCGACCCATTCATTTTGCCACTTCTACTTTTATACAATAGTATTTTATTATTTATGGAGATGGAGATGGAAACGGGTCAATGTCATCACTTTGACTAATGAGTTTCGAGTTAATTATTGGCTCAATTAATGTATTACAGTACGGTTTTACATATTAATTATAATCTTGTAAGTGTAACAGATATTATGGCTCTGTGCGTAGAAACTACTGTTAGATGCAAAACATTGATAATCGGACAACCGGTTTATATATACACTTTAAAATCTACTAAAAAGTGTTGCAAACTATTTCTTTTCAGCGAATGAATGACGGGTTTCATTTTTTTAAGGGTTAATTGTTTGGTTATGTATTTAACTTTGCACTTTTTATTATTGTATGTAACAAACTTTCAAAACATCTATTGTATGTAATAAACTTGTAAAAAATGCTATTGTATGTAACAAACTTTCAAAACATCTATTGTATGCAATAAACTTATAAAAAATCGTGATCGTATAGTGCGGTTGTCAATGATCTGTTCAAGTTTGCTCGTGCCACCACAAACCAATGTTAAAGAGCCATTTTGAGTTTGGCGTGTACACATGGTAACCCGCTACATACAATAGAGATTTTTTACAAGTTCATTGCATACAATAGATGTTTTGAAAGTTTGTTACATACAATAGCATTTTTTACAAGTTTATTACATACAATAGATGTTTTGAAAGTTTGTTACATACAATAGTAAAAAAGGCAAAGTTAGATACATAACCAAATAATTAACCCTTTTTTTAACTTGGTTTAGCACTAGCGGACCCAAAAAAAATTAGTTATCGATGCCACGAAAAACTTGAAGCTCACTTCATTTGGCAATCTATTAGGTTTATATAAATATTGAGGTGCACCGCCTAATTATCATAGGTAGCATTCTTGAAGAATCACCAATATTTCAACTAATTTTATACTAAGTCGGCTTAATTGACTGGTGTCACGTGACACTACTGCCTATAACGTAGGTCCGCCCCCGTGGTTTAGTTAATTACATTGATATAAAATTTTCAGTCCTAGGAAACCATGCATACCAAATTTGTATAAAGTAATGATTGTTTATCTTTAACCTTAAAAAAATCTGCAAGATAGTCAGACTTCAAAAGGGCGTTTTTTTAATTTGATTATCTGCTGTCAAAATAAGCAAATAATTAGCAATACGAAATTCCTGAATGTTATTTATCCAATTTAAATGCATCTGACATATATTATATGGAAATTAATATGATACTATTCAAGTTTAATGCTTGTTTACCGAAAGGAAGTCTTAATCACATAGATTGAACTTTCACGAAAAAACGCATTAAGGTTACAAACCATCGGTTCAAATGAACTTCGAAGATAGTTTAATTAAACATTTAAAACATAGTACTAGTAATTAAAAGTTAGTTAATCATAGTCTAAGCGACAAATCAAGTTGGTTAAAGTCTTCTTCGACACTCTCATCCCTATAGCTATAATATCCCACCGATCTTCCCATTTCACTAGCACTGAACCTTCCAACATGTTCCTGATGGTTAAGTCCTACCATGACTGGTGGCTGCACTTGTCTGCCATGGCTCGAGCCACTAGAAGCATCCGGCCGGTTGAACCCTGAATGAGTTCTAACAACCGAAGTCAATTCACGGCTCTTCTTAGCTAAGTTTCTTTCTATCTTATGAGCATTTTGGTGGCCACCGAGTGCTTGAGAGCTATAGAATTTTCTCCTGCAATAGTTACAAGGGAAAACTCGGTGGTCCGGGTTGCTTATAGATGATGAAGAAGACGAATTTAGATCGGTTTCTGGTAGGTTTAGATTGAGGAAACTCATGGTTAGCTAGAGAATGATAGTTGGAGAGCTATATTACGTAGAAAACTTTGGTGTTGTGCATGAAAATAGAGGGGGTTTTGTTGCATTTTATAAGGTGTGAATAATGGTGATTAGCTAGTGTTTGGTTAATATATTAATTAAAAAAATAGGGATATTGTAATACTCCGTAATAAGTAGTGTGAGTAGAGTTTGTGGATAGAAATATCTGCGAGAATGAGTGGGGAATCGAAGAGTTGTCGCCTCTAATAGTGGCATCCATGGAGTCTTTTGTCGGTTGATTACATAAGTTTCTCATTTTACATGCACTGAAATATATGTATGTGTTAACATGAATATTAATTATGGAATATTTATCCATACCATTTTTATTTACTCACCATATCATTTTTGAATAAAAAAGTACAGAAAAATACGAAAAAATACAGAATGTAAGAAATAATGATGGAATAAAGTACAAAAAAAAGTTCAGAAAAGTTGATATAAAAATAAATAAATGGTTTGGAAAGCATGAGCCTTAATTATAAACTGCTATATATACGTACATGGAAATTAATTTTAAATTCTAGAGTCTATTTTTATATATGGTCATTTGATTCAAAAGGGTTAAGACTCTATTTTATAACAAGTCAGCAAGTCTATACATGAGAATTCATTTGTTGTAATATTTTCAACAATTTACGAAGAAAATGTACAATGTAGTTAGGCTTCATCTCACGAAATAAAAAATGACATTTTTTTTGTTGAGAATATATATTATGGTATGTTGGATCAAAAGTCAAATTAAGCAACTAAAAGGATCAATTAATCTCAAGCCTCTAAACTAATATGGTTTATTGTTTCGTTATGTATTAAACTTTACGCTTTTTACTATTGTATGAGTCGAACTTTGAAAACTTCTATTGTATGTAGTAAACTTATAAATATGGTCTATTGTATGTATTATTTCCTTTTTGGGTAAGACCAAAAAAGGAAAGTTTCCTTTTTTGACCTTACCCAAAATGGAAATAATACATACAATAGACCATATTCACAAGTTCACTACATACAATAGAACAAATGAAAGTACGTCGCATACAATAGTAAAAAGTGTAAAGTTTAATACATAACGAAATAATAAACCCAAGTTACCCAACTAAATAAGGGGCTTGTAATAAAATAAAATGTAAGCATAAATTACTAACTGAAAATATATATATCTACTAATTTGGATTGTGCCAATTTGTGATTACATGGATACATGCATATGTTATTCAATCATGTAAAAGTTTTGATCATAATTTAATTTGTCGCAATAATTATAATTATAATATATGCTATACGTAAATGTTATACTATACTCCATAAACAATGAGACACAAAGGAATATAATATGACATAAAATATATCTTGCATCAAGGAGACTTCAAATCTTGCATTTATATAACAAGTTAAAGTACTAAGGCTGATGGGAATAAATCTTGAATTCAATAAAATAACCAACACTTTGTCTTTAATTAAACCAACAGGAATGATTCCCTTGCAAACACACAATTGATATGTTTAAATACCAGGATGCTCTACGTACTCTACATATATACTAATTTGACCGTCAACACTCATAGTTAACAGTTTAAGACATAATTAGGGGTTCTCTAGTCCTTCATAATTTTTGTCACACGATTTTCCGAAGTTTGGTGTATGGATATAACACTCATCATTCTCACAGCACGTACTTATTTTGATGCATGCATCAAACAATATGCAGATAAAAAAAAGTTTTGTATGTATCAAAATTTGTGGTATAAATCATCACCCTTTATCATATACTAATATACTATACGCTCGTGTAGTTGCGTACATATATGTATATTATTACTACTTAAAAGAATGTTACATTCAATGAAAGATAAGTAATTCAGATTTTATACAATACGGAGTATGACACTAATATTTAATTAAAAGTGTTGATATCAATGTTATATAAATTAGGATTTTTGCTAATAACTTGAACATAATAGAAGTCCCATGGTAATTAATGCATGGATTCTTATGTTTTGTGGTATGCCCCAATTGATCACATATATTTACAATTATAGTTAGGCAAGCACATGGGGAGAAGGGGAAATGTTCTCTGATCGTCAAAAGCCAATGCAAATTTTATAACTTAAAAATAAGAAAATAATTGTACCATGATTAATTAATTAGCATGATATGATGATCTTCTCGGTCGGCTATGTCTGCGGTGACTTATGTTCTCTAATTTAAGGACATAACGCAGTCAGGAGGAAAGATAATTTTACAAAGTGGTTGCTATTTAGCCAACCGTCACTTATATATTTCAGTTCTTCTATGCATAATGTTTTTGAAATATTCCTTTGGAGAAAATTAATAAAAGTTAATGTTGTATTTAAAAAAATAGATGTACGTTTATATATGTATCTTTAGTTAGTGCATAGATGGAGTTTAAACTTCTTCTTTTTTTTTTTAGCTTATACGAATTATTTTTATTATCGAGTTTAACTGTTTAAGTAGAAATGTAGGTTTGTAATGTATAGCAAGTAGCAACTTGAACTTGAGTTTTGTAAGAACTATATATATATATATATATATATGTTGGGTCTAGTGCGCACAAATGTAACAAACTATAGTTTGACATTCGTAGTATGTAACGAACTACTCGGGGCTTCCATTGTATGTAACGCACTTGTAATACTTTTACATTGTATACAATTTATGGTACTTTTTCCACGTGTCGACTTTATACGCTGCCACGTGGCGTCCTTAATAACCGTTAATCTAACGAAAATACATACAATGTAAATAAATTACAAGTTCGTTACATACAATACAATGTAACTTTAAATAGTTCGTTACATACTACGAATGTCAGACTATAGTTTGTTACATTTACGCGCGCTAAACCCATATATGTTCTAAATTCTATCAAGTTATTTTATGCAACGTGTTCATCATTTAAAAGCAAAAGTGCTTATTGATCATGGGTGGATAGGATCTTGATCATTGGAGTGTACGTGATCTATATATATATCAAACATCTAAAGTTTCTAGACTTCTAGCTAGCTAGTAAATACATTAATATGACCTATTATTCGAGGTCTCGAATATGTTGATGTAAGCTAAGTTAGTTTTCACGACTAAGTAAAGAAGAGCCTCACAAAGTTAAGTGGTGGCCCGATAAATAGTGGCCTTATTGTGACTTGTGATCAAAGCCTCAAAGGTATATATGTATATATAAAGCAAGATTTGAACTTATTAGGATCACATAAAATAAAAAAGACCATAACATGAATAAATGTACTCTTCAATTCTTGAGTCAACCTTACAAATTAATTAAAGATATATTGTCTGATTAATTGCTTTATTGATCGATAGTACTATAGATGTATGGTTGTGAGTAAGTGATGATAGATTGGGCTAAGATTGAAATGGATATACATGATGTATAGATCAACTACAGGTTACTATACAGTACTCTCCATTTATATGTGACCTACCTTTTTATAATATTCCTCTTGGTTAAGTTTGTTAGGAGCTGAGGGGGCACCCCCCACTGCCTAGCTCATTTTATTAGTAGCTCGTGTATGTCAGATACTTGCACGACAAGTCACTAAGTCAGTGCATGCATTATATTTCTTCAATTCTCTGTACCAAGTAAACGACAACTACCGAAGATATAGATTAGATTCGATTAGATGATAAATTTGGTTACCTGCGGCTAATTGTCCTCAAAAACGCTGTAGAGGCAAAGTTTATCCACACTAGCTAACCTTTAGGATCGGATCACTATTCCCGTCTTGTTGTTAAGACCTCCTTAATCATAATTATATCGTATATCCATACTACTATCATTTAGCCATATCGCTTAACAACTTACAAAATGAAAGATCAGAAATGACCAATATATTCATCATATCCTCAAATTGACGTGAATTTACTATATTTTAAACATAAGACATTAAGAGTTAAGACGGTATCTTTTATGCCAACAGGCAAAACCTAAATTTAGAAATTAGAACATATAATCTCCTTATTATATACAATGAATTTGAAAAATGACAAGGGATAAGTATTTGTAAATGTATTTAACTTTAGTAAGAAATCTATAGTATGTATCCAACTTATAATGCTTCTATTGTATGTATTCAACTATCAAAAATCTTTATTGTATGTATTGGACAGTATTTTTGATGATGTGTTAAGTTATATGGATTACACGTGGCACATTTTAAGAATGACACGTCATCAAAAATACTGTTCAATACATACAATAGAGATTTTTGAAAGTTAGATACATACAATAGAAGTGTTATAAGCTGGATACATACTATAGATTTTTTACTAAAGTTTAGTACATTTACAAATACTTTTCTCAAATGACAATTGCTATTCAATTCGTTTCCTAGAGGGTATATGATAGTGAAGCTTTTAGAGTTTGACTTCATTATATTGCGGTAAAACTTCACATGTGTATATTTACGCTTAAGCTTGACGTTTTGTTTAGTTTTCGCCGCTTAGCGCGGATCTACTACCAGTGTAACAAGATAAGTATATATTGGCCGGTTTTAACTCAAGTTATCTAACTTGTTTTGATAAAAATCAACCCAGACGTTCAATCAATCTATATATACTTTAATTTATATGGAAGTCTGTTTCACAAACTGGTCAGTTCAATTCTATACCTAACTTGACCACATGAATGGATCTCTATAATTAGAAAACCGTGTGGTTATCATTATTTGGGATGTTTAAGCCTAGCTAGCTAGTTAGTACGATTTGTCCAAATATGAGGCTTTAATTAACCATCCATATAATGACCTATATTATTGTCCACCCATTTATTCGATCTCTACGTAGGACACATGTTCTAAACAGTAGCATCCCTAATTATAACTATTCCACCCATTTGTGTTTTTATTATTACGGGTGAGGTTCAAATGAGAATGAAATTTTTGATGAGAATGGAGGAACCAACTGGAACGAATCACGTGTCACAAAATCCACTTTCCCCCATGTCTTTTAAACTTAAATATCTCCGAAACGGTAAGTTGAAAAATCATAAAAATTGCATCATAAAAATCAGCATTTTTTCTCTTCGGTTTGCCATCTCACAAGGTATACTTTCGACGGAATTTTTTTTTTTTGGGTTTTACAAAATTAGTAACACATGTGTTACTAGCTGTTCACACATGTGTTACCAGCTTCTAACACATGTGTTACTCGATTTCAAAACCCACCAAAAAACCGAAAAAAAAAATTCGTCAAAAGTATACCTTGTCACATATCTAATCGAAGAGAATAAAACGCTGATTTTTAAGGTGCAATTTTTGTAATTTTTTGACTTACCGTTTGAGAGATATTTAATTTTTAAAAATTTGGAGGAGAGAAAGTAAATTGACACATGACTCATTCCTATACGTTCCCTTATTCTCACCAAAAGTTGGTGTACTCGTTTAAACCTTACTCTATTAAACATATATGCATATATATGGACAAAGAAACGAAGCTCCAAAAGAAGTCCTAAATATGTCATCATTATCTAACCGGAAATATATACACCAGTATATATATAATTATTATATATATCTACATTTTAGAACTATAATTCGTTTAGTCAACTTCTATATATGTATCAATTAAGGCAGTGGCGGATCCAGGAAATTGGATCACGGGGGGCAAAATTTTTCAAAGAATGTGATGGGCCGTTAAAGCGGTTCAAAACAACTTTAAAGTGGTAAAATAGCTCGATAATGGACGTTTTGCATCTTAGTAAGGAACTTAAAACGTTAAAGATTAACATTCTAGCAAAGAAAATGTCTAAAATACTACAAAAGGACAACAAAATCTTATATAGTTCTTAAAAAGATGAACATACTGACCTAATTATAAAATCATAAATATCTTAAGTAAATGTTGACACTTGACACTTAGCAAAAAAAATTTCAGTGACAAATAGCACCTTGTACATTTAGATCATAAAATTATCATGACATAAGATTTAGAGAATAAGTACTCTTCTAATTTCACTATACTGAAAACTCAAAATGCAACTATTCAGTAGTTCAAACTTTGATCAACCATATTAAAGGTTCAGAATTTTAATGTGATATATATCTATAGCTGCAAGAGTACAAATATAAATTGGTATAGTTTTTGTCTACGAAAGCACACGTTAAACAGCATAATTATAATTATAAAGATTAATAGTAAATTATAAACATGAGTTGATATATAAACAAAGAAAGAAGTAGATATACAATGAACAATATGTTTACAAAGGGTTTATCTCAAAATGGACTTTTATTCTAATCCCACATCGGAGAGTGTATAACTCTTACATGGGTGCAAATGGTTATAAAAGGGGAACATATGAAGGATTTTGAAGGAGGCTTAGTCAAACTCAGCAATTGATAATGGGCATAATTACTTATTAGCTGGGGGCCTATTTAAATTATTAGATGAAACTCCACTACTATTCAGTGATTATAATTGGGTCACTGGGGGCCGTTGCCCCCCCTTGCATAAGGCTAGATCCGCCCCTGAATTAAGGAACTATATGTTTTGGATCGGATAAAATCATATCGATGTGATGAATTACATTTGCAATCTTTAAATAGTGCTAACATATATTTGTGGGCTAGGGCCATTTTTGTTGTTTTGTGACTTTATTATTATCATCAAAATTAACGGAAATGAAATGACTCATGATGGGGAAGTGTCATCATCATTTCATTAATTCTTTGATAAAGCTAAGGTGATCGAGGTTTTTCCTTTGTATTTATGGATGGATATAAAGTGGAGGGATCAGGGGCGGAGCTAAGAATTTTTATAGGAGGGGAGGGTAATTTTTTTTTTTTTTTTTTTTTTTTTATATCATATTAGGGGGGTCAAAATTCTAAATTTTCACGAATTACCTTACAAAAAATTATTTTTTTCCATAATTTTTGATTTCTAGGGGCGACTGCCCCCACTGCCCCCCTTCTAGCTCTGCCCCTGGAAGGGATCAAATAAGAACACCTTCAAAATAAGAACGGCTAAAAACGCTTCAAACGCACAATTACTCTTGATAAAATAGTTAGATTAATATTCGTACATCTCAAATTTGCAAAGAAAAATAAATGTACACTTATAAAAATGCTCAAAAATCGAAAAACAATTGATGACGATTATCTCTGTAATTGTGCATTAATCGTTTTTACGATTTTTGTGCATTTCCTAAAGTTCACATCTATTTTTCTATACATATTTGAGATGTATGAGTGTGAATCTAATGAATTTGTTTGCTAGTTGAGCATTTATAAAGTGTTATTAGCCGTTTTTATTTTTAAGATGTTCTTATTGGAACTCATATATATATATATATATATATATATATATATATATATATATATATATATATATATATATATATATATATATATATATATATATATATATATATATATTGATCATCTTAGAATGTGCTCTTCTTGGGTTATTTAATGATTAATCACTGTTCTAGTCGATAAATATGATAATGTTTTTTAAAGTATTCTAATAAATTCTTAAAAATTTTCTCTTCTTATATAAAACTTTTACATAGTTAAAAAATTAAATTATGATTTCATCACAATTAACTTTGTATATTAATGAAAAAGAGGTTATATGACTATTTGTACATCACAAAAGTTCTTTTATTATAAACTATAATATAGGATACCGATAATAATCAATTAATAATGATACACAATTCATTTATTTAGCACGTATTATAACAAATCATGTGACGTGCGAAATGTTACTTAATTAGTTCGGACGATATATCGATTGTATATGCTTCAAGAACAACCTAAAAACACAAGTTGACGTTTCGAAATAGACAAATCAGCAAGTGGAAAGTATGTCACCACTCCAATATAATTAAGCGACGCTATCTTCCTTTAGTCTTCCAATTGGGACACTTTGCACGCCTTAGCTTCATTCATACTTCCATTCTCATTATGATCTCCTTCCATTATCATCAAGGTCGTCTTCGAAGGTGAACGAGGTGGTTGACCGCCCAAAGCCTCCAAATTATATGAGCCTCAAATTGTGTGTGTCTGTGTATATGTATGTATGTGTATACGTATATATAATTTGATTGTTAATTGCAAGAATTTAAAATATGTTCTGATTGGTTCAAAGTTGATTAAGCCGTAACAAAAAGAAGAAAAACAACTTATAACTCGATATAGAACCTCATTTCGACAATTATTTATGTTTTTGCCGAGGGTCTCCGAATACTCAGAGACCCTAATTATCATCTCTTTTTCATCATATTCCAAGTAAATCTTGTTGCTTCACTTGTGGATTTGGTTAAAATTCTCACTAGATGACACTGTTCTATTTTTCCTTTTAATTTGCATATAGACATATAGGGAACGTGAGCGAAAGTTCACAAAATGTATGTTTTTGATGAAATTGAAATAAACCAAAGAAACTGAAATTCTTTGGAAATCTGAATTCTTGTAAGTGAAAGAATTCGCCGAGTTCGGATTCTATTCAATTTTGTACCCAATAAAATTAAAATTTCAATTTTATCGAATTTAATGAAATTCTTCGAACTAAAAACAATCTTAGTCTTCTTTCTTTTAATTCAAATTTGAGTGGTAAATAACTCACATGTTAGAAGACTACCGACTCGATCAAGTATCACTTGAGATAAACTTTATTTGAGATAAAGTTGTACATGTATGTAATATGCAAATGTAGTGGTGCGAACGAGTTGAGATTTTATCAAGTTTGAGCCTAAGCTCGAGCTCTATTAATAAATCAAGTCCGAAAAGTATATCGATTTGAGCTCAAGAATTTAAGACCATATACTACGCATATGATTAGTAAAAATATGCATATGACTAAACAGCCGTACTTTTGGCCCCTACACGTTCACCACCTGTGGTGTCCACCCAGTTACTCAAACTATACTATGTTCTTCACTTGGAAAACGTGTTGACTTGACGGATGTATAGTAGGCGGCCAAAAATATGCAGGGATGATACATATAACCTACAACGTTCAAGTGTTGGGACGCATCGTACGGTTTGGTTGCAATCTTAAGTGGCTGAAAAAGAATAAGATATTCATAGTTCTTTGTAAACCTTGTTTTTTTATTACATTAGAATTAAATCCTCTCTTATAATTAACTAGAGGAAGAGATCCATAATTATTTATAAGTTCTCACCCTTGCCACATATGATGTATCTTACGTGTCATCACCTTATAAACCAACTTTAATGGGGTGTCAAATTTTCATACACCTAAAGAGTAAATAAGGTAATATTTCATTTAAAATAAAATTAAAATTAATTTAATGTAGTGTAAAGAGGTGATTCTTCTCCATCCGTACTCAAGCCGAAATATGTTTGATCATTTGCCTTCCACAATTGATGGATTCCTACATACCGCTATGTCATAGGTCTTTTGGTCTTATATAAATAAATTGCAGCCCAATGTCTAAAATTGAACTTGCTATCAGAACCAAAAAGAGAAGCCATTGAAGAATGCATAATATATGGACATTTCTGGTTTCCCTAGACCAAAGGTAGTGTTGAAATCATATGGGTTTTTTTTTATAGAATTTTTAACAAGGACAAAATCAATTACTCAGTATAAAACCCTGACATCTTAAAAAAATATATGATAAATTATATGGGAAACGATGAATACAGATGCGTACATATTTACTATTGTTTGACAGCTTCTTGCATTTAGGTTAGGTTTGGAGGATTTAGATTTATAATTTATGTGAGTGACAAAGTAAATTTGTTACAGATCTATAAGAAGAAATAAGACAAATTATAACTATAGTTACTTATTAGAATATATATATATATATAGGGTAGTGATCAAGAGGGAAGTGTCTTTTTGGGGGGAAGGGGGGAAGCGTTAGTACGCATCAGGAAGCATATTATAATTATCAATCAAAACGTCAACAAAAAATTATTTTTATCGGTAAATAGTAATCAAAATCGATGCTATAAAGAATATTTTAACGAATGAATTTCATTTTTGAGTCATAACATTAATTGATGAATATTTATTTAATTAATTGTTAAGATGCAGTGTGATATATATTAACTAAGATGCATCGCGATGCATCATAATACTTCACATTATTTGAAAAATATTTTTATTGTTAAGATGCATCACAATGCAGATTAACTAATACGCACCGCGATGCATCTTAACGGATTTCGATCAAATATTCATAAATCGATACTATAACTTGAAGAAAAAATTTATCAAGGAAGCTTAACATTTATAACATCGATTCTGATTAACATTTACTAAATTTCAGTTTGCTATTTTCGAGATTAGTATAGGTGAAAGTAATATGCTTCCTGATGCGTACTAACGCTTCCCCTTTCCCTCAAAAAATGGACTTCCCTCTAGATCATGTCACTATATATATATATATATATATATATACTACTGTATATAATTTTGGGCTTACGGCTTAGTTTCTGGACTACATATACCTAGAGGTGTACAAAAAAACCGGTTTCTAGAACCCGACCCGATTTCAACCCGATTCCAACCCGGTCAAAACCGGTTTTGACCAAAACCGGTTCGGGTTTTCTAGAACCCGACGGGTCCAAACCGGTTTGGACTTTAGGGTTTTGAAACCGGTTTTGAACCCGAAAACCGGTCAAAACCCGGTCAAACCCGATCAAAAAACCGGTCAAAACCCGAAAACCGGTCAAAAAACCGGTCAAAAAAACCGGTCAAACCCGGTCAAAAACCGGTTTGAACCCGGTTTGGTTTGGTCAAACCCGGTTTTGACTTTTTTAGTCAAAAACCGGTTCGGTTTTCGGGTCGGGTCGGGTTGGCCCCGAACCGGTTTTTGTGCACGACTACATATACCGGCCATTAGGATATCCATCTCCAGACGGGCCTTAACTGTTTGTTATGCAAAATGATTTAAACACGTTTGGGCTAAACACCTTTCCTCTCACCATTTGCGATTCTTAATTTAATAAAGGGCGGTGCTATTTTCACCATGGAAATTGATAAATCCACCACAACAGTGCATTAAGTGGTTGTACTGTACACACAGTTGCTGAACTGTTGTGATGGATTTATCAATTTCCAATTTTCCATGGTGGAAATATCATCATCCTTTAATAAATACTAGATTATAACCCGCAAAATTTGCGGGCTAGTTCATGATTTTAATACAAAGGTTTATATTATGATTTATTTAAATGAGAAACGTTTGAGTCAACATATATTTGCGGATGACATTTCAAAAATGTTTGGAATTGAAAGCGATATGTTTATTTATTGATAATAGCTTTAGAAATACATTATTAAAAACGACTTATATCGTTGAAAATAATCATAAAAAAACTAAACACCAAAGAGGCAACACAAAATGATAAATGTTGAAATACGATCAACTTTGTGCGACATCCCAACAGCCAGTATATAGAAAGTATAAAGTTTGCAAGTCATTGTCATCTCCAATAACAGCAAATGTTTCATAGTGATCATCATTCCATAACTCTTCTAAAAGTATCCATCCAATTTCTCAATACTTCGATCTCATCTATCAATTTACATTCCCTTTCATTTAAAACAATTTTTTTAATACAAAGACTATATTATATATTAATGTGAATACGTAATTGTTTAGTTGACGTATTTGTGCGATTGAGATTGCATAAAATGTTTTGAATGATAGGAGATATGTATATGTTAAGATAATCAAGTACGATGAAATCAGATTAATTGAGACATGTTTTTTTTTATTAATAATAGTACCCAACATATTGTACATGTTTTTTCGATCTTTTCCACATATTGTACATGTTTTTTCGATCTTTTCCTGTAGTGTGTTTGTTACCTTAGAAAATACTATATTTACAATGATAAATGAAGATATACTTAATAATATTTTCGTTGATAAGTAAAAAGGATGAGGAAGCATAAAATGAGATAATGTGTATTATATGTGAAAACTTCTTGTCGGTTAAAATTAGGATTATCTAATCTTCAGGTAACATAACATACAAAAAGTAACCTATACAATAGTGATGTACTCAATATATAACTTGTAAATTTAATCACATTGGTATGTGATATAGATGGCAACTTCAGCCCGGACTCCCCGAGGAATCTCCACTAAATTATTCTAACCACAAAATTAAAACATTGTTTGCGATATCAGAGGACAAAATTAACATGCCAGACAATGAAAAAAAGGAAAGTTTGGACACATGGGGTCTTAAACATAACAACATATGAGATGGCATTATTGACCCACTTATTTACAATTGGGGTCGAATTCGAGTTATGTTTTAAATCTAAAAGGTTAAACATCAGTAGAAACATTATCAATGCATCAACTCTTAATACCTAAAAATCTTATTCAAAATATCAGATTATAATCATTGTTATCATAGACTCTGGATACTTAAATAAAAGTAAGATTAATCTACTTTTCAAAAACTTGGAAGTAGGATGCTGAAAGACTAAGAACTAAATACCAACAATCAATAATTGTTGCATTTACCTGACTAAAACCGATTATTTTGAACTCTCAACAGTAATTGTTGCATTTATCGCCACATAGATGAGTTATGAGTATTATAAATGGAATTTGCAACCAATTAAGATGATATCATAGAGATGGGCAAAAGAATCAAATACCTTTCAAGGGCATAATCAGACTCTTTCTGGTTAATCAAATTAGCAGAAGAAATAGTTGATGCAAACTGAGTGACGTTCTGTAAGCCAACATCTGGTTGATTTGCAAAGCAATACCGTCTCCCCGGAAGATCTGTAGTATTCGTGGTGAATCTGGGATCAAAAGCATCAAGAAATCCAAAAGGCTAGTAATGAATCGTGAGGCCAGTGAGAAAGACAAACCGTCACATTTGCTCGTATTCTCGTTATGAGGAAAGTGATGTCTAATGGTGTAATAGGCCAAAGTTCTAACTATTTCAAGATCCTCTTTTCCTCTTGATGCATGTATCTGATATGAGCCAAAACGTAGCAACGATTGTGCAATTCTGCACACGATTGCACCCGGTTCATCTTTTGGATTGCCACTGAATTTTAAAATGAAAAAATAAGTCAAGGTTGAAAAATATATACTTTTAGTTTTTCAACATCAGATTGGATGGAGGTAGAATTACAGCTGAACTGGGTCAAGTGAAGTCGAATTACAGCCTTTATAAGCTCGTGAATATGCTTTATTACCGAATCGAAACCCAATTTAATTAGGAAAATCCTAACGTGGTATATGTTACTATAGCATTAAACTATAATTTTATAGTACCTGGACATATGGATCCTCGTACGGAACTCTACTATCTTCAAGGCATATAGCATGAAATCTATCTTCAATATCTCCTATTGGTTGTGAAATTTAAAATTCACGATACATTAAAATACATAATATCTCCTATTGGTTGCAAAGTGTGAGGGAGATGGTACCTTGACAGCATTATCATGCTTTTCAATAGGTGCAAGAGGTAATGTAATTTCTTCACTTAAATCACCATGAGGTTCTTCAATAGCCAATGGTATTAATAGATCTCGAAGAACATATGAATGAGGAGCATTACTATGAGTCAAGGATTGTTATTGTGGTTAATGTTCTCCCATGACCCGTTGGCATGAGTAACTTCTTGATCAATATAGTTTTTTTTGTTAAAAATACACAAATTACATACCAGGCAATCAGATATAGTATAAGTTAAATGACAATATTTTACACACCAAATTGTTTGTGTTGAAATTAATATTTGACACACCAAATAGTTTGTGATCTATTAAATCTGACCTGATTCCAAACCTCCCAACTTCTGTTAACATAACTCACTAACCTACCTATTTTGCCACCTGACCACTTACAAAAAACATTGATACTAATTTTGATTCATTATCCAAAACCTAGTAATGTAATAATATATTACCTTTCTGAATTCAACGCCAAATTCTTGTAAGTTACTGGTTCCTCGAGGACTTCACTTCCATCAAGAAATGATAACGATCTGCTATAGCAATTGTGGTTTTTCTTGATAATTCTCATTAAAAATTTCCGATCATCTCAACATATTAGTCTAAAAAAGAAAATAACACACTTATATTTACACGACATAATATCCATGGTAGAGCTAGAAAATACCCACTCACCATTATTTACAAAAGCAACCTGTAAATTTTGCAACCCAGCCAGTTATGCAAGTACGTCGTTTCCTTGAAATGTGTCTTTCAAGCCATTTGTCACTGATATAATGGACTTTGTAAACCTTACACAACACATATTTACAGACATTGAGTTCATCGCAGACTTTTTGGGTCCAACTGTTAAGACTTGTGGTGAGTAAGACATCATTACTGAGTGATGTGGATGCATAGTGAATAATATTACTGTTTGTATTCAACTTTAGAAAATCTTGTGATGTTTACCTTACCGACATAAGTAGAAGGTTCATGTATGTCAATTCTAGAGGCTTTGTTGTTGTGCCATGTCACCAAATGACATGTGCTTCCATACCTAACGGTTATTACCTGTGTGATCCATAACAACCTTAATTAAACTGAAATTTCTTAGAATCAAAGCAAATTGTATTGTTCTATTTGGAAGTAAATACATATAAAAGATTATATAAAATAATTCATAAAGTAAGGGTTATGATCCGTATTCTGCTCCAGCTCAATTGTGTAATGGTGTAGTTGAAAAAAAAATAACATACTACAAAATAAAATAAAAGAACGACTCACAAATGAGCTTCATATACTCATCTAGTGACTTGTAAACGTTGAACCTCAGTCATCTGCATGACATATAGATTATACTCGGATCTTATAAAAATGCTTGTTCCAAAGCAAATGAGATACATTAAACCATTACGTTTTAGGTTTAGATAAGCTAGAAAGCACCCTTGGTAACATGCACAATCTCCACTTTGAATAATAGTTAGTATAAGCATAATTACCAAAAGAGATTAAAACCCCACAATTACATATAAAGATTTGTGAGTTCTCGCAATTAGAAATGAGCTTAATATAGTCATCGATTCATATTTAACCATCATAAAAGTACTATTATACTCACTATGCATCTATATACATCCCTTGTTCTAACATTCCTTCCTCATAACCTGTTTACTTACATAAAATCAGATGACTACCTATTTTATACCCATTTGCCAACCGTTCTCTCTTTGCCTCTTGTAGTCTAGTCTTCAAACCAAAAATACATCAATTCAAATTTCACAGAATATGCACCTGTAGCCTGTAGGTCTTTTGTACATATAACCCACCCCATTCATTCCATGTTACTTACCCTTATACTTTCAATTGGGTCGAGTAACGTATGCCATGAATATCAAAAACTATTAATGAATATAAAAATACAATATTTTATAAAAACATGTTACTGTAATATAAAGCCAATATATAGCTCAAGCACACCATCCTACGTGACTGGAAGTAATTTTCTGTGATCTGAGTTCCTTTAGCCATTAAAAAATCACAAATATTAATAACCGTATTTTAGAAGACGTTATACCCTAAAAGAAACAATCACACCAATCAAGAATTCAGCTATATACATACAGGTGGAACGGGTCAATTGAGTCAAAAGTCACCCAAAGTTCTTTTTTAATGCATACAGCTTTCATAAATCTGTGTCTTTCATGCACCTTATCTACATCAAAAAAAGAAAATCAAGAAAAGCCTCAATTAATTCATTCATGTTTAGTCATGAACACAGAAATAGAATATAAATCACATAAACATGGCAAAGTCAAATAAACGCATAAAAAAGTGCAAGATCTAATAAGTTGATGTAGCACACTGAGAAGGTTAAAATAACTTACTCAATTCAACATGAGCCAACCACGTGTAGATTCAATCCCCGCCAGTTGGGATGTTCTTCAAATCACCAATCCAAACAACATACACTTCGTTTTTGAGATACCGATTATAAAAACAGGTCATGTTGGGTGACCCAGAATACTTTTGGTCCAAATCATTAAAACTTATAATATTTAGTGTGCCGGATGGGTTTGTAGTAGCTATATAATTTTATGCACTAAAAACAAACATTGGAAAATTGTTAACTAAATTGACCCATTTGACTCGTTGCCTTTTTAGTTAGTTTCTTTATTTACATGTTTGGATTTTAAGTGATATGAGATAGTGCAACTCGACCATTGCATAGCTATGAACCAATAACTCAGCCACTAAAAAAATGTGGTGAGGTCTGTAAGCATTTGTGTTGGGATTTTAGGGATCAATTCAAGGCCTATAAGAACGATATGATCACGTCTATGAGCCATCTTTTAATAATCATCCAAAAGTTTAGAAGAAACATTAAGTAGGTTGAGAACAAAATATACCTTGAAAAAAAATTTGTATACGCCATACAACTACAATTTCTCAAACATTTCGCTTCACATTCATGATCGGTGTAATTTCCCCAAAGAGTGAATGGAATGCATGGCTCAAATCTCAACCAACAAATCAAGAAGACATCATCAACCTTATTTTTATTGCATAGTCTCATAGCTTAAAAATTCTATTCAAGCAAGATTGTACGACGTCTATCACTTGCAATCTCATTGTTCCCTTGTTAGAGCTCGTGATCCACCAACCCCCGTTAACAAACATAAGCCACTCAATTCCACAAAAAAGTATTTTTTTTTTTTTTCATGAAATTTGAAGCACATTCAGAAGCTTACCATTGAATATATTAAACAAAGAATGTAATAAGGTTTACATGATTCATTTTCCATTCAAGAGATAGAACACCAAAAGTTCCATCTTCATAATAGTCTTTGATTGAAACACAAATATTGTTTCTTCAAGCTAGAACACCAAAAATTCCATCTTCATAATAGTTTTTCATTGAAACACAAGCTTCAAACTCTCTTTTGCATTTTATCAAACACATAGAATGCATAGATTACATATATATAGATCGCCTTCCAACAACTAATCATGTAACTTTAATTAACTAATATCAGAATACTTAAATGATTCGCATTAAACTTAAACTCCCACTTGATTATTCATTGGATGAATTACTAATTACCTATTACCATCGTCAAGTTCAAATCGTGGGTTTGTAAGATCGTACACAATTGTATACCAAAGTTAACATCATAATCTGTAGTACATTTAGGATGATGATGAACAAAATCAAAATCTTATTCCCAAAATCACAATGTTTTTTTTTTCATAGTATAAAATATATTACGTTTGATAAGAATTGATTTGAACTAAAGAAGAAGGAATTACCGTAAACGATTAGGCCAGTGGTGGTCCGGTGATGATGGTCTGGTCTTGGACGAGATAATCCTTCTCGTATATGTTGACTGAAATTCGTTTTGGATTAACCACTTTGATACTCGAAATCCATGTTCAATTTTCAATCCATAAAACCATTTTTGAACCCTAATCTGCAATGCTTTGTATATGAATATGAATAGATTAAATTAATGGACCTTTGTTTTGACTTTCGCATGTGAAAAGATTGGAAATAGCATATGCTCTGAGTTGTTCATAACGTCGTCTTCATCTATTCGGCATCCGCTTTAGAAAGTGATAACGATTGTAGGATGGAATGTGCAAACGTTAGTTAAGATATTGGATGTATCAGATTGGCCAACGTCACTCCCGTTCGGGTGATTTTGCCGCGCCGCCATTGATTGGGGCTGTGTATTTGTTGTCGATTGTTCTATCCCGTTGTTAATTTTGTTTTTAATTGTTTTTTACTTTTTATTTATTTTATTTTATTAGTCAAAATATAAATACAGGGAATGCAATTTACTAATTTCGTTAATCAGATTATTATTAAATTAAATTTGAAATATTTAAGAAGGGTAATAAGGACTTTTGAAGAAGGTAAATCCACTATTTAGGTTGTCATTAAGGTTAGAAATTATCAATGGTTCAAATTTAAAAGGGTTAATTAATAGATGGTTAAGATTAGATTAGAATTGACTAAACATATATTGACAACCTAATTATAACTCTATTATAATATATAAGAGAGATTCGGGTCTTTTCATATCTTATGACTTTTATTTTATTTTATCTTATTTTAAATGTTTCTTATAAACTACTACAAGACGAAAGAAGAAAGATGCAACCGTGGCTAAAAATATCCTATCATGAATGTTAAAAACCTTTTTGTTAATTTTGAATCTTTTGCAGCCGTGGATCGTATCTCTGTTTCTTTTGCAGTTTAACTTAATTATTATTAGTCGATTACTCGCGCAATGCGGCAGAAATAGGTGAATAGTTCTCAACGCCAACTTATTATCAATAACACCGTTTCTCATTAAATGTATGAAAAACAAGATGTAAACATATACGTAATAAACTACATATAACGAGTTTAAATAAAACTCTTAGCAATACGTACAATCAAAATAACTATTTTTGTAACTTCACATACCCCATCCAGGTAGAATTAGTTTCCATAATTTTCATTTACAGAATTTAATAGATCTAGCATATTTGATTTATATATCAAATTTTGGAATTTGATTTTCATAGTTACAAACTAATAACAGTTTCCATATTTAATCGACATGTTATTAATTATAGGGGTACAATTGTAACTTCCGATCTTCATATTTTAAGTTTTCAGCCTATCACCTAAACCATTTATAATAGTGTATAGATGTATAGATTTATAATAGTGTATAGATGTATAGATATAGATATATAATATTCAAAGCAAAACTACATTAAGATCTTGCGACACATATATCAATTTTTCAATCATCATTAGTTCTTCAAACAAATAGAATTTCTCACCAAAAGGGCTATGGCCTAGAGGTATGTGGAGAACCTTTCAACCTAATGGTTGTGGGTGTTGTGGGTTCAAGCTTCGTGGGAGGTAATTTGTAAATATTCGTGGTTGTATATAATAATCGTAAATAGGCAGTGTAGGTTTGCCTTTCTAAAAAAATAAAAACTTCTAAAATTACTTGGTATTACTATCATAGAGGTATAGATATTCAACAAGGAAGCGTGAATAACGAATACACTATGTAGAAAATTAGATTTCTTAAATCGCGTTGCATTCGATAGGAAAGCCTTGAGGAAATCTCTTAAAATCCGAGCAGTAATTGTAGATCATATAATTCCTTGTCACCCATTTCAACCTCCTATGGCCCATTTTATCCAACTCCTCGGATAGCCATGGTGATGATGCACGTGTTGAGGAATTAGCGTCTGTCCCTCAAGACGATACCCCAGAATACACAATGCAAGCTTCAGCGTAGAAATTTCTATAGGAAGCCGTAAAAGGGGCTTGACTCCAATCCGTCTTCACGAGCCCACCTCTTGTTGCCCAATCTTCAGCATCCCATAAAATAGAGTATATCTTCATTGGTTGGGTTTATGGAAAGGGTACACCTAACGTCTCGTTATTTTTATATTGTCTTATAGGTATTCCATCAATGGAAAATCTGAAAAGGAGACATAAATGTGGATCAATCAGCTAGGCACATATAAAAATCCTGAATTACCATAACCATTGATCGTATTCATATTTGAGACATTAAATGAGAATTGTTGGTCGATAGGACTTCATGGTTACAATATTAAAGGCTATATAATTGGCCTTATACAATTCCATCACCTTTAGACTCTAGTCATCAGGAAGACGTACTTACATAATACATTGAGGATTCCAAAGAATGGAATAAGTATGGAAATCGATGGTTGGGTCGAACCAAAGGTAGAATTGTTGCTCTCTGTTACCTTGGCCGTGGACAATCACATTGGTGTGGACAATGTAGGGGTCACCGCTCAAGTTGCCCAGGAACTCAAAGTCAATCTCGTCCCATGTTGACCCTTTTGACGTTAACTACAATACAAACATCACACGGCAATATGTCGCTGTACGTACAAGTATATGGTAGAATTTAATTTTGGCTACTACTAGAAAATGTCAAAATACAACTTACATAATATGTTGTGACAGTGCCTGCTGAGTTGTTAGGCACAAGCTTGAGTTGCATATTGATTTTCCCAAACAAATACTCATTTTTTGACTTAAAGCCTGAGCCGGAGAGATTGTCAAGGGATAGTGTTATAAGGTTGCCGTTTTCAAGTATTTGACCACGACCGCCACCCCATGTTATGTTGAAATCATTGTATAAGTTGGCTAGCGAAAAAACCGCAAGAGATGTGATCACCAAGTTCACAATATGAAGGCTTAATGATGGAAAAGAAGTCATCTTGCTTGATGTTTCAAAGTGTGTTCTGACCTCTAATGAAAAATAAAAATAGTGTTTAAACGAAGTACTGTATGGTAACATATATATATCCCAATATATGGTCAATTTAATTTGGTTAAAACGTAAAATTGGAATGTGACGTTGTTTAAAAGATTTTCTTGTGATCAATGTTATCTTATCATTAAGGCTGAAGAGAATTAATGTTGAGCATATCAAATAATCAAATATATCTATACGGGTTATTCAGTAATTACAAAATTACAGCTGCGTACAATGGCGCCTAGCTTCTTTAATTAATGAAAAGGATAAGGATAATACCGTTCAAAATGGTTCTATTTTGTAATTGTTTATTCGGATGCTCAATTATATAGTTCCTAATTTCCTGTTAGTTGCCCTTATAACGTGTTGATTTGGGTCAACATTTTATATACGGAATATTTGTCTGTTGTTAAAATGTGCATCAGAGGATTGAATAATGGTTAAATATCTATCTATATAACTAAGTTTGGAGGCCTTAAATGATTTGGCAACTATTTACCTATGCTACATCACCAAAATCCTATGTGTCATCATTATATGAAAGAAGTTTGATGACGTGGATTCTCCTACACTCATATGATAAATAAGGTAATACTTTATAAGAAAATTAAAAATTAAAACTAAATTATACTAATTAAATTTAAAGTGTCATTAGATAATTAAATTATAACCAATTCAATCCAAACTAATGTGTCATTAGATAATATTTGTAGTATAATATTTTTATTACAGTCGAAAATCATGGATTCATTTATCTATTTTTTCCCCTCTATATTTGTAAGAGGGGTAATTTTATAATTTCTTTATTATTTTTCGTGGTCAGGAAGATTGACCGCAATCTGAGCGGTACCAACCACCCTACCCTACCACCTATAGACGCCCGTCCATAATGTCTCATTTAAGTATTTATATATATCTCATCACTATTGATTGATTTTAATGCACATTAGTTGTTCAATAAAATGCCTAAATAGTTTTATCAATCGCTACAATTTATGTTTTTTAAATCTATGCACATATGTCTTGCTCAACAAATTATTGCAACCTTAACAACAAAAATGTTATTATTACCAAACAATTGTTTTAGCTATAGATATCACTTTATAATATACACATCTTTTTCAACCTTCCCAATGTACTCATATATTATAGGAGAAAAAAAATTTGCTCTTATTTCATTTTTAAAGAGTCAAAACTTATAAAATATCATTGATATCGGTAAAAAAATCTATTTGTTACACAATTTGAAAGTTTTAAGGGGTTAGCTGTCCTCCATCTCTTCATACTTACTTAATTATATTATTAAATTATTTTTTAAATGTTATAAAAATGATCATACAAAGGGAAGTGATTTGGAAACTACTTTTCTTGCCGTATACCACATATATATTATAGTGTTGTATAATACAACACTTTAAAGCATACATGATGGTGTACCAATAAAACGATAACAATTGTACTAATCATCACTCATATATAAAGTGTATACAACATAAAATTGAATATCATTATTAAAATATTTCATTTACCGTTTTACATTATGAGATCTATTATAAAATTATATTTTCTAGCCGTGCATCGCACGGGTTTAACACTAGTTTTATTATAAATGTTTGGTCAAAAATCATATTTTTATTTGAATGGTATTTAAATAAATAATCAAAGAATATTGCAACAATACCAACAAATAAATTAAAGTACTGTGTCCAATCCCCAGTAAGTAAATAGAAATGTCCAGTCTTAAATCTTAAATTATATAATATAGAAAATTATCGATGATGTCATAAAAAAATAATCAAACAATAAGATTGTTTAATTTTATCAAAATAACTAAAATTAAGAACATGATGACATCATAAATAAAGAATTAAAAAATTAATTTCATAATCATGCTTTATCGATTTGTGTATATATGGTTCAATAAATAATACGGAGTACAAATTATTTCTTGTCCGACTCACATTTGCGAAGTTAAATTCCAGTAAGTGCTAAAACACATTTGCGGGTTTAGAACTAGTAAGTGCTAAAATTGTACACGAACAGGCTAGCGATTACAATAGATTTGAAAAGGGCTTAGATAGTTTCTTGTCCGTCTCACATTTGCGAAGGTAAATTCCAAACTCGATTTAAATTCTTTCGGGCTCCATTTTATAAAAGATCGTCGAAAATGGGTGTAGTTTTTGTAACTTTTTTAACAAGCTATAAGCAAATTAAAATCTACATGCAAGACTCTAAAAGTAATATTGGATCAGTGTGAAAGACAGATTAAATAACGTGTAGATTTGAAGATAACAAAAATACATATATGTGGTTCTCGCAGCTAGCTAATGTATTCATCCCGCGTAGTCTACGTCCGTAATGACAAACTGACAAGTGTTTGGTATCTTTTAAAAAATAAAACTAGGAAGCGTTGATGATTCTTAAAAACATATGTTTTATATACTCCATTCGTCCCAATTTATTAGTCCTCTTTTTCTTTTCGAATTCTTTCAAATTAACTGTGCACTATCAAAAGTAAGTAGTAACTATTATATTTTACTTGATCTGCATGTACGTTTTTTATGTGTAGATAATTAATTTAGACGGAGGAAATAATAGGGAACCAATATTAATTCGATATGAATATCATATTGTATTTACAATGAATAGTTATTAGTTTATTACTTTATTCATAAACTAAAAATACGTTGAATTGAAAAATATAATCATATCATCATTATATTATATATACATACATACATACAGGAATATATACAAGTGTATAGATAATACTCCGTAGTAAGTTTGAAGATCATTGATTCATTGTACGATGCATGTATGTCGTTTTAAGGCAGCATGAATTTAAGTACTTAAATTTATACAAAATAGTATTAATTTATTGGGATAAAAATATTCCATTAGCAATGATTAAAAGCGGCGATTTTCAAGCCTTATATTCTCAATTAATTAATTAAACTTTTGATAAATCAAGTGGTAATCATTATCGAACATGGGTGCCACCTTCATTTGCGCCTTAAATTCTCCGAACCCACCAACTATTTCCTTATATTTTATTCAGTTTTTTAATTATATTCAATATAAATCTAACAATGTATACCAATTCAAATGAAAGTTTAAGCCCAATCCCACGATGTTTTCCCCAAAAGTAGCTCCTCTAATCATCTTGCTTTTCTTCCATACTCTCCTCATTTCAAACTCCATTTACGCAGTCACAAACCAAAAACTGAAATCTCGGCCTCGAGTCAATGCTAATAACCAATTCTTAACTATTCAAAACAAGGCCAGAGCAGCCCTGCATATGCAACCACTAGTGTGGGATGCAGGGCTTGCACGGTATGCTGACATGTACGCTAGGCAAAGAAGACAAGATTGCTTGTTAAAGCATTCGAATGGACCATATGGGGAGAATATATTTTGGGGGAGTGGCGATGGATGGACTCCGGCTGAAGCAGCATTTGCATGGGTGGCGGAGAAACGTTGGTATAGCTATCGCTCGAATTCTTGTGGTGGTGGAAGGGAGTGTGGACATTATACACAAATTGTGTGGAAAGATACCAAAAAGATTGGGTGTGCAAGGGTGACTTGTTTTGGAGGTAGAGGCGTTTTTATGACATGTAATTATTTTCCTCCCGGGAATTATATTGGTGAGAAGCCTTATTGATCGAGTTTTTCATGATATTTTTGGTAGACATATATAATGTCTCTACGCACACGGAAACATGTGATTTTTTTTCTCGAAATTATTCGAGTACCAATATATATTACTACAAATAAATCAACGGCAATTTAGATCAACATGAATGCATTGTTTATATAATAAGGTACTTTAGATGCCGATAAATGGCCGATTTTACCATGTTTTAAATGGTTTTCGTATTGTGATAAGCAGGACTGCAGGCATGTACTCATTAAAATGAAAGTAAAGATGATAGTATATCATTTATGTAGATGTAGATTATTCCTTTTAAACAGAGTTTCAGTAAGAGTACTCGTTAAGATGAAAATTAAAGTTTATCATGTTTATGACTTGAAAAAAAATAAAAAATCACACGAGTTGGACCTTTAAGAATCGTGTAAACTTTTAAACTTCTAATTTCTAAACACGAAGTGATTAAATCGTATGCAATACAGCCAGGCCCGTATCCCGGCCCACACTACCCAATTATTATTCCCTTTAGTTTGGGCCAGACCATAGTCACTTTTAACTTTTTTAAATTGAAACCAACAAACATCTTGTTATTCACGTTTTAAATCTTATAAAGTGAGTACTTAAAAATTTGATTTAAAACGTATTATTTACATATGTAACATTGTATACACTTTAAACAATGTTATTAGACCTCTTTGAGTAGTTCGCTATATCGAATGACAAATTTATACCCCAAAAGGACTCATGTATATGCAACTGAATTATAGTTATCACATCTAACTAGGATTTGTATAGTACGTGGTTCAATAATGTGATTTAAGAGAAAGATACGCTAATTAGATATTTATAGATGTTCCTTAACCACGAATCTATGATTAATTAGGTTAAGCCAATGTTCTAGTGGTTCTAATTCAACCTCATCATCATCTTGTGTTAGTGGTTTTGCTACCCAAAAAATCTTTCGGTTTCCGAATTTAGAAAATGAACAATGAATGTACAAGTTCCAGGAGCGTGAAAAAACTATTATGCATAACAAGTTATAAAATTTAACAAAAAAGAACTATTGGTGAGTGTAAACAATACTTTAATAAAAAAGTTAATAAATAAATTAAAAGCTTTTTTAGAATTTTTTTTTTTTACATAATATTTTTCTATTTATTTATTATTATTAAAAAAAAAACAAATTTCATTGGAGATGCTCTCATTTAGAGGTGGCAATTTTAGACCCATCGGTTAATTTTGGGTCAATTTGGTTAATTTTTAGGAGGGGAAGGGTTTGTTGGGTCTCCTCCCCATTTTTTGGATGGGTCTAAATGGGTTTTTCAATATAACCTTTAATTGTGTAAAAATTAACCAACGGGTTTAGACGGGTCTAGCGGGTAAAAAAAATTTTTTTCACCTCCTTTCATTTTTTTCATTTTTCACTCAAATTTTAAAAAAAGTTTGGTGAACCCGATAACCCGACCCGACCCGAGACCCATTTGACCCGGACCCGTTTAGACCCATCCTTCTAAATGATTCATCTAGACCCGGACCCATTTAGACCCAAATCCATCGAGACCCGTGACCCGACCCGACCCAACCCATTCATTTTGCCACCTCTACTCTCATTTATACATGATGTAGAAAGATGATTAAAACTTCCAAACTCATCTATAAATTACCAAAAATGAATGCATTTTCAAAAATTGATTTCATCCCTTACATTTGTTTGTCTATATTTAAGTTTCTGAGTTCAACCAGATTTGTGCCAACTTTTTGTCATAATAAACTTGGACCTTTTATTTTATATCTTACCTTAGGTAATATTTAAATCATATATGCATGCAAGGTACGTGATATATGTGGATATCATTCATTTGTTGTAAAGCTATAATGTATAATTATAATTATAATTATGAGATGGACCAAAACCTAAATTCGTACAGTAATCAACATATAAAACCATGTTAATGTTTAAGAATAATCTTTAAACTATCAATATCCGCACCTAAACAAATTTGAGTTTGAATTATGGCCTCACATCCCGACCCACTTTTATTTATATTATATTTTCGTAGACAAAATACGAATAGATCGATGAGTGTTAGTTTGGAACCTGTCCCCTAAAAATCCCCCTGTCTCCGTTCCTAGCGTGTGTCGACTTGATATTATGATTGATTTACCTAATAATAAAATTTAGTTTGTTATATATATTTTTCAATATCGAAGGGCATGATTAGGTACGAAAAGCCAACCCAAAGAGCTCTGGCCTAAATGACTTAGAATTAAAAAAAACATTCGGGAGGCGTTTAATTCGCAAAATGAATCTTATGGTACATTTGATTTGCAGAATAATTTTGAAAGAATTAAAATTCATCAAAGAAAAATGAATTTCTACCCTCTAAGACAAAGGAATTTGTTAAATTCCAACTTCATCAACTACTGAACCAAACAAGTTAAAGAATAGAATCTCAATTTTAATTTATATCGAATTTTATTGAATTCCACGAATCAAAAAGTAAATTTAGTTTTCTCGAAAAGTATATTAACTATCTCACTCCTTAGTTAATAAAATAAAAAAGTAATCTATTAGTAAAAAAGGTGTAAAACCATCAAAAGTCTTATAATTTTATCTCTACGTTTCTCTTTTTTTTTAGAAAAGAATTATAAACAATGATAAAGTTTTTCTAAATGGCATGAAAAGATAAATTTTTAATCAATTTTAAGTTCTAACAGGTTATGTTCCACGCTTCCAGCTCATCTAAGTACTAGTTTTAAAAAGTGAATTTTATAATCGATAATCAATTATTTAAACAAATCAAGCCCCGCCCTTAACACGTACCATAAACACGTACCCATACATCAAAAAACTAGTTTATGCAAGACCGAGCCACCGGCATTTGTTTTATAAATTTATTAAAATTAAATAAAATACTTGTATAATAAAATACGTCATGTGGTGCGTGAGCGGTGTGCACTAGTCAGGTCCACATTTTATTTGTAAAAATTTAGTCAATATAATTCCGATTACAGCCTTTCACATATTGTAACTAGGCATAACTGCCCCTTTAGTATTAAACTGTGGAATTAGTCGAATGTAAAGTTTTACCTACCGCCATGGCTGGCTCTCTCTGAGTTTTAGAGCCCCTTTGCAAAAACATGAATAATTATCGGGATGAGGTCTTATATCGAGTTATAAAATGTTTATCTTATTCTTTTTTTCTTGTGATCCAATCAACTTTGGAACAACTTGAACATATTCTTGTTCTTGCAATTAAAAATAAAAAATTTATATATGTATATTCACACATACATATACACAAGTACATACATTTTGAGGCTCCTATTATTCAGAGGTCTTGAACAATTGAGCACCCCGCCCACCATCAAAAACAACCTTGTTTACTGCATCAACATGTCGTATAGAATTAGAGATGCGATCGACGCTCTTTAGATAACTATATAAATATATGATCAATAAACTTTTCTTTAATTATGTAACTTCATAGTTCCATTAAAGTATAAACCGTTTTATCGATTGACTGATAATTGTAATATCTATTGTAGTTAATATGTGACAGAATCTTTAAATTGTATTTATACATGAACTAAAATAAAGTAAATTTGATTATAGCTTATGACCTTTTATTGTTTTGTTTTTGTTATAGGACATGTTAATTTTAGATAGAGTAAATTTTATAAATGGTCCTCGCGGTTTACACCGATTTACGAAAATGGTCCATATACTTCTTTTTTCACTTTTTCAGTCCAATAAGTTTAAGTTTTGCTCGAAAATGGTCTCTCCTCCACCTAAAATGACTAAAGTACCCTTCCTTTTGTCATTTTCTAATAGTCACGATTTAAACGGTCAAAGGGTATCTTAGTCATTTTAGGTGGGTGAGAAACTTATTGGACTGAAAAAGTGAAAAAAGAAGTATAGAGACCGTTTTCGTAAATCAAGGTAAACCACGGGGACCATTTATAGAATTTATTCTTTTAGATAATAACCAGATACTATATTTGAATTATATGTAAACATATCAAGTTATCAACTACATTGTTTTGGCGTGCAACAAAAGAAGTTATTATTGAAAAAAAAAGATGGTCTTCACAATATCATGGTATAAAATCTTAGGGAGTCAATTTAATTATTTAATGAGTTTTAAATAATAAACGAAAAAAAATCATATTTATAGTTGGAAAATGACTTGTGCGAGTTGTCATTGTAACCGGCCGACCTTGTTGGCATTAACTAGTGATATAGCCATCAAAAAGAAGGGGTAGCTTTGGCAACTTCTCAAAAGATGGTGGGCCATTACGTGCCATCATGATATCCAACACAACGTTCTTGCTTTTAGGAAATACAACCAAATAAGATCTTTGATCTTGTCTTCGCAAAAGATTTACTTCAAAACTATCATATTACCCGTACTATGTAGTGGAGTTTAGTACTTCAACGTATTCAGATTATGTGTGATTGTGAGTTGATAACATTAATAATGCTATAGTTACATAAAGTTTACATAAAAATACATACATAAGGAGGTGGACCAATCATGTGATGAAAGAGAATCAGAGAAAAAAAAATGAATTATTTGATTGGTCAAACACTAGTGCCATGTCATTATGTAAACTTTTTTTATGTAAGTTTGTGATTCGAAATACAGTAAGTTAAAAGTGAAAAATATGTGAAAATGATGAGGTTATATTGAAAAATAAGAATGACAATTAGACAACTATATAAGAAAATGTTGAGTCTTAATCTTAAGAATTTCAATAAATAAACTACCAAGATGCTTTATATATTAGTATAGAATAGAAGTATAGATAAAAGCAGGTTTCCACTATTTTTGGGGTATTGATGAATGTTCAAACTTCAAACTGTCAAGGTTGGGAAACAAAGAAATGCTTGTTGAGAAATAGCACGAGCAGATAATCTTACCTCTTGATTTTTTTTATCTATAATTACAATTTACTACATTATAACAACATTACATTTACAAAAAGTTGCATCATAATAATCATGCATTCTAACCCACAAATTTGTCTTAAAAATCAGTTATTTTGCATGCCTCTCTTTTCCCATCTAAGTCATCATCCCCTCTAAACTACACCTATATACTAAATTTACTTTCTTAGAATTTGAAATAACTATACTGTAACAATTAAAGGTAATGGGTTATCTTCTTAATAAATAAAACTGATAAATCAATAAATTTAGCTCGGGCTCGACTCGACTTGTTTACACCCCTATACATGTTTAGCACTTTAGCCACTTAAACTTTTTAAAATACAGATAACCAACCACTTAAATGTACATACTAAATTAGTTATTCAACTCATTCGACTGTTGCCTATTCCATTTGTCCTTCTCACCTTGCATTTTTATCGAAAATAAAACATTTGATTCTCAATCTCGAAGAACTTATTTATCACAAAGTTAGGTTTTCAGTATCTACTTAAAGTTTAGGAAAACGTACTAAAAAATCATCAACAAACAGATTACGTGATTTCATAAGGTTGAAAGTGTTTGAACCGCCTCTAATTTGCATAGAGAAAATAAATTTGTATAACTAAAGCATAAGTATGTATTTATGGAAATGTTAGGACGTAAGATCTATTTAATATATTTAATATATTCTTTAATTTTAGATTGGAAAATAACAAGTGTATATTGTGCTCTCAATATATCCCGATGTATTAAATGTTTAATCTCCAAAGTTTCATTTTTTTCGTTTTAATCAAATTATTTTTTCTCATGATTTAATTATTGAAGTTTGCATTGACTTATTGGTTTAACTCTGAGAAAGGTTAAAACATTATATTTTTGAAATTACATGATTCAATTAGAAAAGCTTAGAAGTGCAAAATCATTATCAAAGATAAACTTTAAGGATTAAACCGTCGTATTTTTGAAGTATTAAGAACTTGGTGGATTAAATCATCATAATTTTGAAAATTGAAGGGTTCAATCATGAGAAAAAACTTGAGTGATTAAAACTAAAAAAAAGAAACTTTACTAATTAAACTATTATTAACCCTAAAATATAAATAAGACAACAAATAGAAGTTTGTAAATTAATCATAAGTGGACCCGTAACAAAACAAATTGACACTATGATTAATTAACATTATCTACTTAGTTGACCTCGTTGGTTTAAAGAAGGTAATGTCTAATTGCGGAAGCGAACACCTGTAGTTCTCATATTATTTTATAAAGTTACTTTTTATAGAAAGTAAAAAAGATGAAAGTGGAAAGGAGAGGGTCAAGCCCGTGATCTAACAATTGGCCCACTTTACTACCCACCTTTTTTTTATTCATACCGATATGAGATATCAGTGATAAATTTCTTTTAAAACAACATTTTATAATTACATAATGAGCTTAATTTGTGTTTAAACTTTGGTTATTAGATTTGTTTAGTCATTATAAATTAATTTTGTATCAAATTTGACGTTCCGATCAAAGAATATATATTTTAATATTGACGTTAAAAATGTTATACGTATCAAGCGTGGTTGAGGATTCAAGTTTAGAGGTGGACAATTATATATATACTAGTATGATGCCCGCGCAATGCAGCGGGTAGTTATTTAATGTAGATGTCTACCATTAAGGTTAAAAGTTCGGTCATTTGCGAATATTTGATTAAAACTATATTAAATGCTTTATGTATTGGATTTCCACGATAAAAAATTTGAACTATTTTAAGATTTTGGTCTATTTATGGTTACTTGTAGATAAATTTTGTATTAATTAAATTGTAATTTGGTTTCCTTATGGTGTAGTAAATTAGCTCAAATGATTAAACAAAAATATAGCCAATTAAGAGGGATTATTTTGCCATTTTAATTTTTTAAGAACTTTAAGACTCAGCGAGACTCTTTACAAGTTTATATATATATATATATATTCGTGAAAAAAATGTAATATGATTTTACCAAGATTTCATCAATACAGCTGTCAGTCTACACCATCAGGACAGACACATGACAACTTAAAAAATCTTTTTTAATCTAATCATCAAATCTTTTTTATGGCCATTATCCCTCCACGTGTAATCACAGTATTCGTCAGCCTACTTCATATCCTAACCCAGATCAGATATAGATACACGCACTCACCCCTTCCTGTTTATCAATAGCAATCGAACTTTCCAGAGAGAAACACAACTGTCATATCGAAAACCATGAGAACGGTGGATGGCGTCAAGTGTTTTCCGGTGAGCTGGAACGTGCCAGCGAGGCTATGCGACACGTGTAAATCCGCCGTAGCGTTACTATTCTGCCGTAAGGACAATCTGTTCTTGTGCCTCGCGTGTGATGTGAAGATACACAGCCATACACGCCACGAACGTGTATCGATGTGTGAAGTTTGTGAACAAGCACCTGCTAGTGTCACGTGCAAAGCAGACGCTGCTGCGTTATGTGTCACGTGCGATAGAGATATACATTCAGCTAATCCGCTTTCTCGTCGGCATGACCGGATACCGGTTGTTCCGTTTTACGATTGTGCAGATATTCTACTGAAATCAACTGCATGTACTTTTCTAGAACTTAACGAAAACTGTAACGGTAACGGAAATGATGATTTGATTAGCTCTGTAACGAATGATGATGAAATCGATTGGAGAATTCCGGCGGAGACTGTTGATATTGACGTTAAGTTTCCTTGCGGAGATTCTCCGGTGGATATGAAATCGGTCGCGATGTTATTTCCGGAATCCGATCATCTACTCGATTTCGAGTTTTCGGCTCCGACGGATTCAAGTGCTCACAGTCAGTTTCATGATTCAGTTCACGACAGTGTAGTTCCATTCCACACGGCGTCACCGGCGAAGCTATTTCAGCCGGCGGAAAATCGATACGAAATCGATTTCACCAGATCTAATATTAGTTCGTACAATAGAAATAATTATATTACGCAGTCGTTCAGCCATAGTGTAATATCATCTCTTCACAATTGATCCAGATTTTACAGTTTCATTCGGTAAATATAATATAATATAATAGAATGCTAATATATAAATGTTAAATAACTTCAGGTATCGTCATCTTCAATTGACGCCGGAGTTGTACCTGAAGGGAACTCGATGTCGGAGATTTCGCGTCCGTTTGTGCTACAGGTGAACGGCGGATGCGAGGTGAACGGAGTCAGCGGAAGTCAACAACCTACGCAATTGTCCGGTACCGATAGAGAAGCTAGGGTTATGAGGTATAGAGAGAAGAGGAAGAACAGGAAGTTTGAAAAAACTATTAGATACGCTTCACGAAAAGCGTATGCAGAAACACGGCCTCGTATTAAAGGACGGTTTGCGAAGCGTACGGAATCCGCGGAATCGGATGCGGATAGGTGGTTGTTATTGGCGTCTGGTGTGGAGGTGGAGTACGTCGTCGTTCCGTCGTATTGCCGGGGTTTTTGATATTATTTTTCGCTTTTAATCCCGGTGATGTTGTATTATGTGTATAAGTTATCAGCACATGAGGTGATATTAGTTTTTGTTTTTTAATCTAATCAATTAAATTAACGGGAGAATTAAAGTATTGAATACTCCGTGATTAATTAGGATGTTGATGATGGTATACTATGAAAGTATCGAGTATCGAATATGATGACTAAATGATAATCTGACTATTTTGGTTAACAAAGTGGTCAAAGTCATAAAGTCAGAGGTAGACTGCAATAAAAAAAAAAAGGGAAATTTGCAATTTTTGTTCATGTGGTTATTGCGTTTTGCTGATTTTGTTCTTTTGAGAATTTCTTCGCTTTTTTTGTCCCTGTGGTTATGACTTTTGCCAAAATTATCCTTTTCACTAACTTTTATTAAGTTTATCAGTTAACTCTTGTAAAAAGACTAAAATACCCTTCATCTTCTTCTCAAGCCAAACAAAATTAAACCAAATCCAGAAATCCAAAATCAAAATCATATATGTACACATACTTTTTCCCAAAAAAGGTTTAGGCCGGATCAGAATCATATATGTACACACTTACTTTTTCCAAAAAGTAAGGTAAGATGAAGGGTATTTTAGTCATTTTTTAAAGTTAACTGATAAACTTAACAAAAGTTAGTGAAAAGGATAATTTTGGCAAAAGTTAGAACCACAGGGACAAAAAAAGCGAAGAAATTCTCAAAAGGACAAAATCATCAAAACGTAATAACCACAAGGACAAAAATTGCAAATTTCTCAAAAAAAAAATAACGCAATTAGTGAGATTTTAAAATTTTTGACTTTTCAAATAAATAATTACTCCCTCCGTCCCGAATTTATAGTCCATCTTTCCATTTTGGGATGTCCCAATTTTATTGTCCACTTTGTACTTTGAACCAATCAAAACATTTGAATGTGGTGAGAGATTAAATCTTATTGGTTGTATAGCACGACCAGTACACTTTTCTTAAACTGCGTGTTTTTTGTCTGGGGAGAATAAAATTGGGACGGAGGGAGTAATAAAAACAAAAAAGAAAAATCCCCTTCATATGTAACTTTCTTTTTCCGCCTAGCTATGAATCATCTAGAGTCCATGACAATATGACACCATCACTGATATCAACAGCTAGCAAAGATAAAAGTATTAGGTCATCTCCAATGGTATCCTCCAAATCTCTATTTTTTTATGTACCGAACATACCATTTTCTTTAATATTTTATTTTAAACATAATTTGTTACTGTTCTTTTTCTGTACTTTTCTCATCACCCTTTCTTATCATTATGTATTTTTTCTATTTTTTTAATTCAAAAATGGTATGTTGAGTATATATAAATGGTATGGAGAGATTAAGCCTTTTTCTATCTTCAAATATGAAGGAAAAACAGCATCTTTTTGAAATATTCTTTCTCCAAAAAAAAATTTCTCCAACCATCCTACTTCAAAATCTCAACTCCAAAAATTTTATATTAAAATAATCTAACTTTTATACAATACATTAATTATTTAATAAGAAAAAGATAGACATTATAATACTTTTTAAAGTTTATAAATAACAACGGAAATTAAATACAAACTACAAGCATTACATTATACTACAACATTATCTTCTATTCCTATATTACCATATCGATCCCATAGATGTTCGATAAGTGCATTTTGAAGTTCAAAGTGGGCATCTTTATCTCTAATTTGCTTATGTCTAGCAACAAAAACATCAAGGAGTTGGCTCGTTGGATTCTTAAGTCAATTTTTTGACAAAGAAAGAAATGACGGTTATGTTCCTAAGTTTTAGTTTATCTAACATATTGTAATCGTTGTTTTATTTAGTTGTAGTCATTTTTATGTAATATTGAAATATATTTCTTAATCAATATTCTCTATGCAATTATTTGTGTATGTTAAGTATTTTGATATAACACTATTATATAATAAATATATAATATAAGTATATAAATGTTATTTAGTTCATTAAAATAATAGATTTTAATGATAAAGTGGTTTTGGAGGATGGGTAGAAATCATCCAAATATGGAGGAAAATTTCAATGCTCCAAAATTTTCTTCATATTTGGAGTATCCATTGGAGATGGTATTATTCAAAATTCATCCTCCAAATCTCTATATACGGAGTAAAATGTGTTTTGGAGTACTCAATTGGAGATGGCCTAATTAGTGGATGATAATTTAGAGCACTCCCATCGCCAAATCAGTTGTAATCGGTTTCAAAGTGATTGGTAAGTGATTACACCAATGGCATGGACATATAATCAGTTTTGAATCGGTTGAAACTGATTTAGAAAAGTGATCGGATTTGGTGCCATTGATATAATCAGTTTTGAATCACTTCCAATCTCAATCGGCAAACCGATTACGAATCGGTTGAGAATTGTGTGTGTATACGGCTTTAGGTATGGGGCCCGCATCAGTTTTTTTTGTTTTTGTTTTTTGTTTAGTGTATAATAATGGTGGTATATTGGTAAATGTGGGCCCGAAAAATGAAGTGATTAGTGATGGATGGCAGAGAATAATCAGTTGTCAATCAGTTTTGAATCAGTTAGTGGAATGCTGATGTGGCACTGATGTGACAGAAGTGATTAAAAAGTGATTCGATCACGGTTGAGAGTGGTCTTATACGTAGTATAACACTATTTTTAACCTGTAAACTACTAAAAAATGTTTTACGGTGTTCTACATATGTACTATTTTCAATCATATATTACTACATTTGATTCTTTACATTATAAACTTATTCCGCTTTCAAATGACAACTACAGTATGTGGAAAATAATATATAATGTCCACCTAAGCAAGTTTACCTAGTAAGTAGTTAAATGCATCTTAAATTAGAATTCGTAAATAAGGTGAATACTGATAGCATAGATCAACTATACTACCAGATTTACAAGTAACTTGAAAGATAGCTAGCTAGCTAGCTAGCTAAACTAACTTTCTTAATCCACCACCAAAATATAAGACCGTATGTGCTAAACAAAATTGTAACATTTATATAGATGTAAAGAATAAACAGCCTAAATAAGTATCGTCTTACGTGATTTACGAAAACAATCAATGTACTCTTTTTTCAACGTTTCCGGTCCAAAAACTTTGGATTTGCTCTCAAATGGTCCCTTTCGGAATGGGGGATCCCTGTTGGCAACCATTTGCGAGCAAATCCAAAATTAGACGGGGGACCATTTGCGAGTAAAAATCCAAAGTCAAGGGAACCCAGCTAAATATCTGACTTGCAGCAGAGTAAGCCCAGCCTGGCTTCAACCCATCGATAAATGCCACGAAATTCAATTTGTCGCTACTTATTTAGAAATTAGAACTTCTTTATCTAAATTACTTTTATATTAATAGAACACATGCTGACCTGCATGATACAAATGGGCTAAATACCTATAAGGCAATAACCCAAAAGCTCAATTTTTAGCCTCTGTATTGTTGGGCTCATACAACAAACCAAACTAATCATGAAACAGTTGTTGGGCCTAGAATCAGCTAAACTAGATTTCAAGAGAGGATAAATGTATACAGAAAGTGTTTACTTCTGAGAAAAGATGACATACATAACACTTTTGAGAAGACGACATACAAAAACTGTTTACAAAATGATTTGTCATCGTTACATCCGTTCATTCCTTCTTTTTCATTATAAGAATGGTGCCACTATCATTTTGTACTCAATTCTGTTAACTTATGAATTATCTACGTCATTGTCTAAATCTGTTGTTTTACTGTTCAACATTCATGTTGAGAGTCAAGGATGTACAAACAAAACCGTTTTAATAATCGGATGTATGTTTAAGAAATTAGATTGTTTGAATTGTTTGGTACATTTTTTCAAATAAAATTATATAACTACAAGTTATCAATATTGTTATTCATTAAGACTTTAATGACTCAATATGTATATAGTAAACAAACAAAGTAATATTTCATTAATGATACAAGTACATACAACACCTTCTTTGGTGGAAAAGAAAAACCTCCATAGCTTAAAAGATCTCGAATTTGAATTATATGTATACTATTTAGAAGTTTAAGGGTGAAATAACAAGTTATGGGTACGTTCTTATATATCAAAAAAGAATGATTAAAAGAAAGGTTTGTCTAAATATCATGCAAGTTGTCTAAAAGCAGATTTAATGGAAGGATATAATAATAATAATAACTATAACGCAAATTGGGACTTTAATAATAATACTTTAATAAAGAAATGAAACATTAAGAAGCGTTGGTGATTCACGTAGATATTGTTCACATCCCATTTTATGGAACAGTGAAACACTGTTGATCCACTAATGCTGGAACCTTTCATAAAGTTTAATGTAAAAGAACTAAAATTATGGCACGGCAAATATAATATTTTCAGGTCCCTCACCAATGAAAATGAAAACTTTAAAATATGAGAGTTGTCGTGTGAGCGTTACGTTAATATAGCTCGTCAAACATGACCAGAAACATTTAACTGGCTATCAACAATCAAATAATTTAACTTTTTATGTACCTCACGTTTACCTATAATACCTTCATTTTGGATCTTAAAACATATAGTTAGTCCCACTTCCTCTTTGTTCATCATCATCGCTAAAAAAAAAAAAAAAAAATTTGTGGATGAGACCCTCTGTGGCTTTACTCCGTCCTTTTTTGTTCTGCCATTTTCGTTCGCCATTCTTTTTCACCCAGGGACATCGGGAGTGGTCGTAACAAGCAAAGACAAGATTATATCATAAATTTTTAACCTTGTAACTACTTCAGATGATCATTTAACCGCCCTCAAAATATACTTGTTACATATAAATTAAGCTTAAATACAGTTTGCCTCAGGATATATTTCCAAATTGCCGTAAACTTGTAATACGATTAATGGATTATGAATGCTGATGTCATGGTATATATGCCACTTTACAAAAATGTAAAAGAAAAAGAATTCGCTTTACTAAGTGCAAATAACGATGTTCCCCGAGGATGTATCATCGTCATCCTCATCATCATGCAAATAATCAAGGATATCTATCTATATAATTAAAACATGAGACCTCCAATAATTTATCAATTATTCATACATGCTACATCGCTTGTATTTTATATGTCATCATTATATGAAAAAAGTTTAATGAGGTGGATATTCTCCTACACTCACATAATTAAGGTAATATTTTATTGTAAAATCAAATTATAATTAATTTAATTCAATGTGAATTTCTTTATCTATTTTTCCCCTTCTAATTTTGAGTTATAGATTTTATATTCTTATTCATCTTAATCTTCACATTTCTTTCTATAACTCAATAAAATATATATAACTTTCGATGAATTATTAGCTTACTTTTAAAATCATTATACCTTTCATCAAAGTTTTGTCAATTTGACATATATTTAATCATCTTGCAAATTTAGAGATCTCTATTTTGTTTATTTTGTAATCTGAGTACAAGCTTCATGTAGCTAGACGCATATTAGTTGTTTAATAAAACGTCTAACAAGTTATATTAATAGTTACAATTTATGTTTGTAAAAACTACGAATATACATGTTGTTCAACAAATTATTACAACCTTATCAACGAAAATGTTACTATGACAGTATAACCAAACAATATATTGTTTTTAGATGGAAAATGTCACTTTGCAACATACGCATTTTTGTCTTAAAACGGAGTGAATTCGACCTTCCTCTCATTTGAGGTTTTCTCCTTTGATCCTTCACCTTAAAAACATTTCATATATCATTTTAGATTATTATCGATGTATTATGACATTATATTTATTTAGCCATGCATCACACGGGTTTAACACTAGTATTATATAGTATGTAACCTAAATTATATTATAATCCACTTAATACTATATATATTATGTACATTATCTTTTAAAAAGTTCCACTAAGGGTTTCTTTCAATAGTAATATAAAAAATGGCCCATTTTACACAGTAACCCGGCCCTTAAATAATTATGACAATGAAAATTATCACCACTCAACCCACATATCTAAAATATCTAAAAATTCTCAAAATATCAGAGTAATGCTTGCTGTTGTGTATACCACATTACATGTTTACCACCCCTCCATTTTTTTTATCTCAATTTTCAACACAAATAGCTAGGAATATGCATGGATAATGGTATTTTAACACGAATTTAGTATCTCACGGTCAGTGGTGGACTCAGGATTTGAAGTGACCCGTAGTAAGGGTATTTTAATCTTTGTGAACCCGTATCACAAACAAGAAATGCAGCAAAAAATGAAGATTTTATAAGAAATTTACATTGCATCGAGGGAATGGACCCGTAGCGACTGTTACCTCTCCTTCAACATGACTCCACCCCTACCATGAAGGTGCGACCTTGCGAGTGGTGTATTCATTATTACAGAATTAACATATTAATGCTCTTATAATACATGTGAACATTCTAAACTGTTTAGCCTAAGTATCAGACTAACCAATAGATTGCAAATATATACAGAAAATCAATTCGGTCGTGCTCCTCATGGGAGAAGCACTCCTCCTTGAGAATAACAAGTAGCATAGAGATCCTTCGGAGTACGAAGCACCTGTTACGATAGCCAGTAAAGGATGGATTTCGTCCCACATAGAGCGAACTCAACTAATGTCTCTTACTATATTGTTGATGTGAGACGAGTTATCACGTACACTATACACAATGACGATATGTTACACTTGTAAGCCATCATTATTGTTCTCTTGTACATATATGTTGCATATATACGAGCTTAATTATAATCTATTTTAATTTTAATTATAAATTTTTCCGTATCTTCATATTCTTAATAGTAATACTCCGTAATTCATTAGTTAGCTATAGCGGTATGCGATGACGGACAAATTAAACTCAACGTCTTCATGTTTATAGTATTTTAAGAAAACATTTAATGAAATCGAATATATTTGAATAAGGATATAATCTATAATAGTAATAATTTGTCGGGTTTCGTCAGCATCCATAAACTTTATGTGATTCTCAAAAGCGCCATGATGAGGACTTTAATTAAAAACTGCAAATAACTTGTAATAATCTTAAAATTAACCCGTAACACATGGCAGCAAGTTCTAGTATAAAAATATTTGCTTGATGCGGATATATATAAAAATATAGATATAAGAATTTTCTTTGTTACTATTGTAGATTATGTCGATCATTAGGCATATCTTTACACTTATTTCTTAACATATTTGAATAATTAAATTTTAAATCATTAATTATCAACTTGTCTTGTGTTCTGTGTTTTTAAAAGATTATTTTGTTTGAAAATACAAAATTAGAATGAAATAAAATATATATCACGAGGAGTCTGTGATTTATATAATTATTTATTATTCTATAAAACTTTCTTAGAAAATTTTAGAATGAATAGATACCGAATATGAGGTAAGATACAAAATAAGACCGTAAAAACATTAATCGACAACACATTGATAACACCACAGCACCTAGCTAATGCAGCATATGTTACTAGATAGTGTGTATATTTGCCGCATAAATACGACGTCACCTAATCCATGTGGCTCTCTATATAAACCCACCTAATCCAACTAGTCTTAATCCACTCATCACTCAAAAAACAGAAGCAGCGATCGCGATCGATCCACTCCTTCATTTCTCATCATATATAAATTTATTTCAATTTTTTAATAATTCTACCGATCGATCGATGACAATACAATCAACATTCTCCATGTCCCCAACGTCACCCGTGACTACACAAAGGTCTCCGTGGCACTCGCCGGTGCCGTACCTTTTCGGTGGCCTTGCCGCCATGATGGGTCTTATTGCGTTTGCTCTCTTGATCCTCGCGTGTTCTTACTGGAAGCTTTCCCGCAACTTGCAAAATGAGGCTGATGCGGAAAGAGACCTTGAGGCTGGTTCCGGAGATGGAGACACTACTAAACTTGATAATAATAATAACAACACACCAACTGTTTTCGAGGATAATTATCTCGTGATCATGGCTGGCCAAGAGAAACCGACTTTCTTGGCAACACCAAGTACTAGTAGAGCGTCGTCGTTTGGTGGTAGCACTTTTCGAAGCAGTTCAACAACTACTTCGACAAATGATTTGTCGACCATAGAAATAGAAAAAGGCGAGAGCAGTGGATCCGCGGACCAGCTGCCTTGATATTTTTGCTTTTAGATGGTTTTAGTTAAGATTTTGTAGGGTGCATCGTAGATCTACTAGGGGGTTTTGTAGTTAATCATTTGCGCTTTTTGATTACTACATGGGCGAGAACGTACGTATATTCAGTTTTAGCTGATTTTATAAGCTATATATATGTTCCAATTACAAACTTATATATATGAACGATGGAATCTTAGGGACATATTGAAGACGATCGATAAGGCTTAATCATCAAAGTAACGATAGAGTGCTGAATAAGAATCGAATTGTGATAGTAAATGACAAATTCTATAAAAAAGTATGAAAAGGTCATAGATGGGTAAGACAAGTTTGATATATTCATACAATGAATTTTTGATTGATTATTTTTTGATCGGTTTAAAGATTCGATGAACATGCAATAGGTTGGTTGCGAAGTGTGAAGATTTGTTGATTTTTTTATATTATATATATATTTTTGGAAAAAGTACAATAAAATGTACTATAGTTATCACCTATTCCTATTTAAGGTACACAACTTTAAATTTTTTAATTTAAGGTATCGAATTTTCAATTTGTAATCAAGTTAGGGACACGAATTTCACAAACGACGAGTTGTCACCGAATTTCCTTTTTATAAGTAACATATCTATTTAATCGATTAATATTCCTCGATCAATTTTAAAAAATACTGAGTATAATGAGAGATATTAAAGTTGAAAGTGGTAATGAGTTTTTGTTAATTTATTTCTCCTCACTCAATATTTTTTAAAATTGATCGAAGAATTAATATTAATCGATTAAATAGATATGTTACTTATAAAAAAGAAATTCGGTGATAACTCGTCATTTGTGAAATTCGTATCTCTAACTTGATTACAAATTGAAAGTTTGATATCTTAAATTAAAAAATTTAAATTTGTGTACCTTAAATAGGAATATGTGATAAGTATAGGACCTTTTATTGTACATTTCCCTATATATATATATATATATATTTTTTTTTTATATGGTACACTACAATGATTGAATCAGTCAATCACAACGGTAAGAGCACAAGGTACGCACACAGCTGGCATCAGCGTTCCCGGCCGAGAACGTCGTGAGACGGCGTTCTGCCGCACCGTCCCGGCGTTCTCGCACCGTTTTTCGTTCGCCGTCCTTATACAAACGAAAAACTCGCTCAATGTTCCCACCTTTTTTCCACACCACGGAATCTTCACTTTCAACATTCTCCAGAACATTGTCCAGAACATTGTTTACCACACCCTGTGCTCTAAGAGTGCAACAAATTTGATAACTAAATAATGAAAAACCACTTTAAAGTATAACCTCCACCTATATATATAATTGAAGACTCATGGTTATAATAGGTTATGGATCTCAAATTACTCGAGTAAGGGTGTGTTTGGTATGCAGCTTATATGAGCTTATGGGAGCTTGAGCTTATGGTTTTTTTCATAAGCTTTGTTTGGCAACCAAAAATTTTAGTAACTTATGGTTTTCATAAGCTCCAAAACCATAAGCTACTTGAAGTAGCTTTTGAAAGGAGTTTGTAGCTTATGGAAAAGTAAATTACACAAATACCCTCTAACTAATTATATTTCATCTATTAGAAATAATATATTTATCCTTTTATGTCATTTTACATTTATAAGCTACAAGTTTCAGCTACTCTGCCAAACGCATATATTACCAAAAGCTCCAGTTACCAGCTTCAACCACAAGCTACAAGCTCCAGCTACTAGCTACAAGCTATCAGCTCCAGCTACAACTCCAGCTACCAGCTAGTTGTGCCAAACATACCCTAAACTTTTCACCTTTTTAATTAAGGTTATCTATACGAAGTAGAAATGCTCTCTGATCCAATTTCAATTGTTTTGCTGATCAAATTTACCAATAGAGGCTTTCGAGATTAAGGTCATGACCTCATGCATACGAGGTGGGCTAAGTACCCTTATACAAGACAGGCCCATAACATCATTAGTGAATGTATTTGGACACAGCCCACAAAATTTTACAAAAATTAAATGTGTATGAAACTTTTTTGAATAAGGATAATGATAGGATCACACAAAAGTTACAAAAAGAAACTTACAAAATGAGGTCTACTAATGATCTTAGAAGGGATAAGTAAGAGAGAGAAACACAATAACAATTTAATTGGTTGATGCATCTTGTTACATCATTGTGTGAATATTTTTTTGTTAAATTTTTTGCATGTAACATTTCTCTTTAAATAAAAGGCGTATTTTTCACCAATTTAGGGGTAAAAGAAAAAACTTATATAAAAAAATAACAAAGAGATAACAATTACAATTATTTTTAACAAAAATGATGTTTAGAAAGTGAATTTCACGTGAATGGACAATCCATATAATTTACCTTTATATAAATCATTTGAGATAGTGTTACAGTTGGTTTAATTAATGTATTTTTTTTTTAAACAACAGATGGTTAAAATAGATAAAAATATATGTTTTCCATTCCCCACATGATATATAAATTCCATTTGACACCAATCATAATAAAAACAAACAAAATGATATCTTCAATAGCCCCGTCGTCGCCGCCGATAGCTCCTGATCAACCGTCACCATGGCACTCACCGGTGCCGTACCTCTTCGGGGGCCTTGCAGCCATGTTGGGTATCATTGCTTTTGCGCTCTTGCTCCTCGCATGCTCTTACTGGAAGCTCTCCGGTTACTTTAATAATCGCGACAGCGACGTTGAGTCTGGTAACATAAACAGCGACGGCACATCACCGCCCGAAAATCACAACAATCGGGACTCGATCGATATGCAAGACAAGTATTTTGTTATTATGGCAGGAGAAGACAAACCAACGTTTTTGGCCACACCTAGTTCAAGCAGAACGACGTCGTTTGGCAGTAGCAGTTGGCGGAGTAATGTAACGACGTTAACGGAGAATTCGTCATCGTCATCTGAGGTGGAAATGTCTGAGCTGGTGGTTCAACGGTAAGTTTTGTTGGGAATGTTGTAGTGGATGGATCGTTGCTAATGTGTCCGGTTTTAGATATTATTAGTTACCAGAAATGCACATAAACAAAATTTGAGTGATGGTTAATTGGTTATTTTATGATATCTAATCTGTTTCATGTGACTTCTTGATTAAGTTAGCAATTATAGATATATAGCCATTTTAATTTATCCAATTTACGAAAATCAGTTTATTGTCGTGTATTTTTTAACCACATAAAATTAAACTAGCATAAATTATAAAATAAAGTGGTAGCCTTAAATAAAAAGTGCTAGCATAAGTTATAAAAGAAAAGGTAATCTCATTACGGAAAGTAAAAGAGTTTTAACAAGGTACGAAATATATATGTAATTAACGAGGTATACTATTTTTATGCTTTTACAGTAATTTCAAGAAACAAGAAGATTGATGACATATATATATAATTCAAAAGTTATAACCACTCAAGCATTAACTTTTTATAAATAATATATATTTAACCAAAAGGTAATAACTCGCTTATTATTCATATATCAAATATCAATCAAATTATCGAGGTCCAGCGGTCCAAACGAGGGCATTTTCATGTGACATAAGGTACTGTCGCATATTAGTAGTATCGTGGTTACGTTACTTTTTAAATGACAGCTAAATATTACGTCAAATGTACTGTATAATATTAAACAACATTCATGTTATGGGTGTGTACTTTGTACCCCTATATTTAGCGTTTTCGAGTTTTGGAAAATGAGTATTATGTGATCCGGATATATATAGAAATTAGAAATACTTGATTGATATCACAAAGATCTTACATGCTTGTTGATCATGTTTAAGACTCATATGTTTTGTATGTGCAATCAATTAAATCTCTATTATATGTTCACTCCTATCCTCAAAAAAGTTGTTTACTGACTCCTATTATTATAGTTGTACTAGAGAAATAATCGATCGTGCAATGCGGCGGGCAATAATCTATAATTGATACACGTATGTAGCTCACAAAATAGTAATTTTAAAAATTAAAGGAGATTAATATGTTGAATTATAAAGATGGAAAATATTTTTTTGAGAGTCCATATATTGTAATCGACATGAAGATATAAATGATTAAAAATTCTTATGTTATCATTTTATTCACACGAGCCGTCTAAATTTAAAATTCAAACTAATATTAAGTAGTTGAATATGTAATCGTGTTAGGACCATTAGTTATTTAAGATTTGGAGATAACAAATCGAGGTCTTTAATTTCGAAATAAAGAAATATATATGGATTATAACATGTATCCGAACAGTTAAAGTTATAAATTAAAATAGTATTTCATAAATAATATATTTATACAATTACATAGATTGTTTTATATAAATTTAAGTTTAGATTAGAAATAATTTATTGGGCTTCTGTTTTTAACTAAAAAAATTAAGTGAAATAGAGGGACCCAATTATTCAATTGAACTTTGAATTTAATAATGATATTACAAAAGTGTATCCTATATTATACTGTAATTAAGATTCTCATTTCACATTAAAATAGTGCACACACGCTAAAGGTTCTTTTAGTAGCAATACAAAAGTACATCTGTACATGTAACTTGTGCAAAAAAAATATTCTACCGTAAGAAAAACAATTTTATAGTTTGTTCACATGATTTTTTCCCCACTTGTAATCTAAGTTGAATTGAATTAAACGCTTATGAATCTTTGTTTAGTACACAGTATATATAAATATAAATCATATTTAATTTACAACTATGTTTAAGATTTATCATTTATGTGGTTGTACCTTTATTATAAGTAATTTTTGTTGTTTTAGTATTTTTGGTCATACTTGGCACAAACTTTCCCACGGTTGTCCTTTTCACTCTAACTATTTTTGCAACTACAAGTCTACAACTAACTACACATGCATTTTCATTTATCTCAAAAAAAAAAAAAAAAAAAAGGAATTCATATCATTAAGGTTTTCAATTGGGTACGTTCCAATTAAAAGTATGAAGAAAATTGTACAAATTAAAACCTATATAAAAATAAATTAAAATATATATTGATTTTTAAAGATTTTATAATTGAAATCCACACATTATTATTATAGTCTAAGTCTATGCATACATACGTACTCATTTAAGGTAATTAATGTAATTTCACATACTATACACATACCATATAATTATTGTTGTTTATGATATTTAGAAAAGTTTGTTAGTTTAATTAGCCAAAGAAACACAAGTTAAGTGCACGGGGCCATGGGGGAGACCCACCGTCGTCGTCCGTCACCTTTGTCCACTAATTAATCCAACGTACACGCCAAGGACAATTGGGTTAACTCCAACATTTACACATCACATACACCCACCAACTTTTTTATTTCCTTCTTTTAACTTATCTTTTCGTTACTTTTCATTATCAATCATTCAATGCATTGCCTAAAAATGGAACTATGTAATTTACTCTAATAAATTAATCATATTTGTATATATATTCTCGTAATACATTTTTTAGCTATTTATATCTATAATTTGCAAAGATAAAATCAAAGGTACAGTGACTTAGAGAGATAGATCTTTCAAACATGAGGTTAGGTTTTCAAGTTATGAAATGTGACAATTATATATATGTACGTGGACTATCACCGTCGCATTGTGTGAGAAAAAGCTAGTATCATAGTAAATACGTACCCATAGATCGATTAAAATTGTTTAGAGTACATCGACATTATATTAAATCAAAAGTGGCGATAAAGATCCAACCGAATCCCACTAGTGTCCTTTAATTTAATTACTTTAAACTAGCGCTGGCAAATTCTGCCCATTTGTTCCACATCTGGGTGATTCTGGGTATAATGACATAAAGTTTGGGCTCTTATGGACTAGAGAAATTTTAGGAATGAGCTTAATTGGGTAAAATTCAAATCCTGAATGGATCTAAATCGTTGATCATCATGTTATATTTTTTATATTATATAGTTTAAATGTAAAACTTATTTTAGAAGATATATATATTTTAGTGAATTAGAACATTTTTTTTATGAAAATTTTAAAAAGTCCATTTAGACCCGCACCCGTTTAAACCCGCGTCCAATTATATAACACCCCTTCATTTATATATATAAACAATATTATAATGGCGACGCGGAAGCTTATATTTCAAAACATTACAACCAATGTTACATGTTACCCAAAATGTCAATAAACTTTTTCAATTCAAAGTACAAGACATTTCAACACACAGGGTGTTATTAAAAACATTTCTATAATTATCAAAATAACATCAGAGTTACAGCCTGTCAAACATTCCATCCAGTCAAACACTTCCTGCCCTGCCCAATATGTCCCATCTATTTCAACCTGCAGGAAGAACTGTGGTGGGGTTAGCATAAAGCTAAGTGAATGAAACTATAAGCAACAGTACAACCTAGCATAACAATCTGTTTACATCAAATAACAATAAACAGAAAATCAATCATTCACTCGACATCCAATCAATGTCAAGCTACACCAATCAAACATTATCAATCGTCATGAGGACCGGTGGCTCCTGAGATACCCTAATACCGGTTTAGTACTCAGGGAACCCTTATCAATCATCTGTATTGGCCTATACAGAATTACCGGTAACCAGTTGTTAATCACACACGACCTAGATCTCCAAACCAACATTTCAAGTTTCAAGATCTCCTGTCGTCTACAATAACAACCAAGTCCAACTGTCAAATCAAGTTGACCTCAGAATCTTACATACTAGCTCAAACAGCCAAGTAAGCAAACCACCTAACTAACATGGCAAGTTATCTCAACATATGCATCCTATCAAAGTAATACTATAAATTACTTGTTGTAAATCAAATCATTACAACTAAATCACACTGAGGGTACAGATCCACTCACCGACTACCTCAGGCCTCTGCTCAGTAGTCTAATATCACTGAGTCTTCTCCACATCTGATAATCAACACATCAAATATAAGTTAGTAATCCATTTCAATACATAACTTATATCGATCAACAACATTAAGAACTTAACATAATCAACATTAAAATTACTAGTTCTTAATTATACACTAATGATTACAATACAATCATTATCATATTTTTACATATATCAAATTTTAATCACATTACTATTAACAATCAAACATGTAATGCCATACCAGCCAACCAAGTCGCCGGATTCCCTATGAAGCCGCCGGCTTCCCACAAAACAACTTGAATCCGCCGGATTCCCTAAATCCGACCGGATTCCCCAACTTTTTACTGAATCCGCCGGATTCCCGTGAATCCGCCGGATTCCCTCGTCGTCCCAGCCCAGTTCGAGCTGATCAAACCCTAATCCACGGGTTTAATACCCAAAACCTCAAAAACACTATTTCTAACCGTTTAAAATCACAAATATCATTACATAATCAATATGTAATACTTATAACATGATTTATAACATCCAAATCACTCAAATCATCGATTTACCCAAATTCAATCAAAATCAAATTCTTAATTACTCAAGAACACTTACTGATTGAAGAATCTAACGATGGTAATCTGATGATTATGAAGTTTCACGAGAACCACAACTTCCTGATTTGATTTCTGGATTGATTTGGAGGTTTTCAGAGAGTTTATGTGAGTTTTGAAATTTCTAAATAAACTTTCCTAAAGAGGAAAGTGATATATATAACCGACCTCACAAACCGCCTTCAATATACGGGTATAATTTAATACCCCATCTCAATCTATTGTCTGGAACCCGAAAACCATTTACGAGTCCAAACATTTTATTGCACCGTCAACTATATTAATTTACAACAATTAATAATTCACTTATCACGTTGGAATATTCAGCTCCTATTCCAATTATTTCACTAATTCAAACAATATTATTTCCAAACACATTTAAATGCTTATTTAAATCCAGAAATAATATAAAACAACTATGTCCAATTCGAGGATGTTACAACTCTCCCCTCCTTAAAGAGATTTCGTCCCCGAAATCTAACCTCAATCAATCTAACTAATGTGATATAATCACATATATCTTAATATACATTAGTCCTCAATAGCAACTTACAACTATACTTAGACTGTTTGAATTCTTTCCACATGCACATATCCAAATGTACATGCTTCTATCTTTTCCTATGCACACATACAGTGCATCCATCCAACATCTCATAGGAACCAATCATCTATCTAATTCCTTTATCACCAATCAGATAAAAGTTTAAAGCACCCTATCACTTTAACCAACAACAATAAGTGAAACCTAACATCATTTACTAGGTCTACACAACCAGAAATTAGCAACATGCTAAGATCTTTAACCTATTCTCACTGTTCATCACTGTTAACAATAAAACAGCAGTCACAATATTACAACAACAGTGTTTATTTATACCCCAATGTACCTAGCAACACTGAAATATAATTTCAGTTCATGACTAACAATCAGTCTAATAGATAGATCACAATCTTAAATCTCTACCATCAAAGATTTGAAATTCAAATCTAGGTTAACTTTTCATCTAAAAGTTACATACCTATACTCTTTTGAATACCCTATCATATTCACATATCATTTCAATCATATGAAATCTTTAATAAGCAAAGCAGAGGTCAAACTCAATAGGTAAAATCACAATCAACAAGTACTTTGCTCAATCAACAAAAGTACTACAATCAATCTTACCTACAATCAACCAACCTCTACATTGACTTATTTCCACTTGTAATTTCTTTCATTACTACCTCTCAATTGTCAACAACTTTAAAGTCGACAACAACTACTGCTCAAACAATAATCACCACATTAATGATTATACAATTCAGTACATCTATCAATACTCACTATTTATCTTCAAATCTAACTGACCATCAAGTTAGAATTTACATAACGCTTAAACTAGTAAGACATCCAGAATCTTATTTTAGCAACCAGTTAATTCAATTCACATCCTTAAATCTTAAACTACTAATCACAAGCAATTTGAAATTATACAACTTTAATCACATAATCACTTAGTACTACATCCCATCAATATAGCAACTTAGTCAGTCTTAATCAACATATTATGATACTACAATTTAAGTATCACAATATCACAATGTGCTACTTCTCAACACATTTCCAACACTTTCTACATCAAGTTAATCAAAATTAACTGACCTCCACATATCTTATGGCACATTTAATTCATTCTATTAAAACTTATCATGCCATTTATTATCATGTATACCACACATACATATCTACACAACTTCAGGTACTCTCTTAAATGGACATATACACATCAATTCCATTTCATTCTATACACTAGGCCATTCAAACTATTAAAGTCTATACCAAGCCTTCATATTACTACTAATCATCACATATCCATACCACAGGACATGGAACAATTACCAATCAGCAATTTTATGTTTCATTTATATACATACCAGCCAGTATATAACTTAAACAATTCAATTTAAACTTCCAGGAAAGTTTGGTGAATACCATCATCACCTATCAATTTCAAGGTTTCCCTTACTTCCTAACACATACAATTTCTTAAAATATAAACAACCTTCCAATTCATATTTCTTCAATTTATCAACAAAGATCATCTAGATCTTTAATACAGTTTAATTTCCAGATATACTTTCATATTTTTTTCTTACTTGGATCTAATCCCAATTTACCACTTTATCACTTAATTCATTTGTATACAATCAACAATTAACTAAAGAATTCATTCAATTCTTTCAATACTTAAGTAATTCACCCTGAGGTACCAGTCAACCTACACAATCATTAATAATTACTTTCAATTATTTCACTTCTCATATGCTTACCCAATCATGGCTGTCATCACAAGCCTCATACACTGGTAAGACTTTCTTATCACAATCCTAACCAATGTAACTTAATTTGCACCTTTCACAAATTATAACTGTCATATCATAACATGACTTCACATCTGTATAATTCCTTAACACATATTCAGTTCAATTATACTTAACACTATTTCAATTACTTAATACTAGCTTTAAGTAATAACTCAAGTCTCACAAACTTAGACCATTCATCTATCTCCTTTGGATCTTACAAGACCCATCTCAACATAATTTGACTAATCAAGGAATTCAATCATATTCCTCACAATCATAACATTACAATCTATGTTAGACTATTTCAACACACACAGTTGACTACATGTCAACTCTGGTTTCAATCAACCAATCAATAAAATTCTCTAATTGCTTTTCTCAAGTTTGACCTATCCTCAAACCAATCACAAGCAATTAATTTTATACACAATTCTCTATTCATGGTTTGACTTTCAAAGTTAACATACTATCAATATTAACTCATAACAAACCATATCATCTTATATGTTCACTTTCAAACATATATTTCAAATTATTACTTTCAATAATCTTATCAATCCTTCACAAGGACAAAGTCAACCTACATCAATTTTGGCTCCATACAATCCATTTCATATTTTATGTTTACTATCGAACATAAACTTCAAATTATTACATTCAATAATTATTAGTAATTCCTCAAACAAGACAATATCAACCTATTTCAACTTTGGCTTCATACAAGCCAGATACAAAATAGTGATTCATTTAAACACTATCAAATCCTCCTACATGTAATCTATCACAATCAATCACAATTACTCATTCAACAAAATCAAATTAGTCAATTAGGTTTACCATCAAACCCCCCTCAATGACTATTATCATTTACACTAGCACCTTTACAATCTAATTGTCACAGTCCTATCAACCAATTGTTTTCTTATCAAAATAACTATTTAACAACTTAGCATACTATCATGCTCAATTTTCCTAAATCACATTACATTTCTTTTATACCAAGTAGCCTCAACAAGTTCATGTGACACAACATAATATAACAACGGTGATCAGGCGTTGCAAGATTATGTTCTTCACAATCCATTCTCAGGCTACTCTACATTATAATTATCAATGTGATCTACTCTTATCTCATAAATATTAAATACTTTATGATTTCAAATCAATCAACATCTATTTAATAGTTTCTAACAGCTGATATATACTCAAAATCAGCTTACTACTTACATATTCAACCTTACATATGCAAGCCATCTCACATAATTTATTTTCAACAACTGAATTACTAGATATATCTACTGGTCTGAAACCTCAAACATATGATAACCTATCATCATAATTTCAATACTTATCACTAATCAATGTCCTTATTTACTCCAAAATTCAGGACACATCTTAATTAATTATCATTACTTTGACATATGCTTTCATATCAAGCATCACTGTCACAACAAGCCTACTCAATCATGTTACTATTAAAACATTTCATCTATTAATTTACAATTGACCAGAAAGATCCATCACTTCCCAAATCAATTTCACTTTATTTTATTCTACACTCCTCATAAACCTATCAATCTCGGTTTAGATCAAGTGTTTAACTATAGTCAACACATATCATATAGTCACATAAACACATATTTTCTCAAATAGCAATCATTATCAATTCAAATGACACAACCTTCCTTAAACAAGGATTTAGATCACACCTTGTGATTAATCCACTACTATAATACTATCATTTATCTTGTCTCCCAATAAAGACACTCCTTAGGTTCTAACATCAATCCAGTTAAAACCTTAAACAACTCTTTTCTACTTACACAAGTACATTCCTGCATTTTCAATTCAATCAGGAATACTAGCAACAATGAACAACTCATTTAATACCTCTATTCTCATGTCAACATATAGCAATCAATAGTTGACTCAAAACTGGGGAACCATATCAGTCTGACTCAATTAACTTTATAACAAGGCTTACTCAACATAACAGAGTAAACAATTCAAGTTAATTTAAATTAACACAGGCTTATCGAAGATTACCTGACAATCTTAAGCCCACAAGCGTTGAGGAAACATGAATTAAACCAACCAGTTACTCATGTTCCTCCGTCTCTGCAATCAAACAACACTTCACAACTTGTTAAAGGTTAGTACATATTCAACTAACTACTTTCTCACACATTCACTAATCAACTAAGCCCACACCTTCTGGAATGTTTGACTCAACTCAATCAAAGTTTAGGATTGAACATTCTATCAAGTTCAATTCACCCAAACTATTGCTCTGATACCAACTTATAACACCCCTTCATTTATATATATAAACAATATTATAATGGCGACGCGGAAGCTTATATTTCAAAACATTACAACCAATGTTACATGTTACCCAAAATGTCAATAAACTTTTTCAATTCAAAGTACAAGACATTTCAACACACAGGGTGTTATTAAAAACATTTCTATAATTATCAAAATAACATCAGAGTTACAGCCTGTCAAACATTCCATCCAGTCAAACACTTCCTGCCCTGCCCAATATGTCCCATCTATTTCAACCTGCAGGAAGAACTGTGGTGGGGTTAGCATAAAGCTAAGTGAATGAAACTATAAGCAACAGTACAACCTAGCATAACAATCTGTTTACATCAAATAACAATAAACAGAAAATCAATCATTCACTCGACATCCAATCAATGTCAAGCTACACCAATCAAACATTATCAATCGTCATGAGGACCGGTGGCTCCTGAGATACCCTAATACCGGTTTGGTACTCAGGGAACCCTTATCAATCATCTGTATTGGCCTATACAGAATTACCGGTAACCAGTTGTTAATCACACACGACCTAGATCTCCAAACCAACATTTCAAGTTTCAAGATCTCCTGTCGTCTACAATAACAACCAAGTCCAACTGTCAAATCAAGTTGACCTCAGAATCTTACATACTAGCTCAAACAGCCAAGTAAGCAAACCACCTAACTAACATGGCAAGTTATCTCAACATATGCATCCTATCAAAGTAATACTATAAATTACTTGTTGTAAATCAAATCATTACAACTAAATCACACTGAGGGTACAGATCCACTCACCGACTACCTCAGGCCTCTGCTCAGTAGTCTAATATCACTGAGTCTTCTCCACATCTGATAATCAACACATCAAATATAAGTTAGTAATCCATTTCAATACATAACTTATATCGATCAACAACATTAAGAACTTAACATAATCAACATTAAAATTACTAGTTCTTAATTATACACTAATGATTACAATACAATCATTATCATATTTTTACATATATCAAATTTTAATCACATTACTATTAACAATCAAACATGTAATGCCATACCAGCCAACCAAGTCGCCGGATTCCCTATGAAGCCGCCGGCTTCCCACAAAACAACTTGAATCCCCCGGATTCCCTAAATCCGACCGGATTCCCCAACTTTTTACTGAATCCGCCGGATTCCCGTGAATCCGCCGGATTCCCTCGTCGTCCCAGCCCAGTTCGAGCTGATCAAACCCTAATCCACGGGTTTAATACCCAAAACCTCAAAAACACTATTTCTAACCGTTTAAAATCACAAATATCATTACATAATCAATATGTAATACTTATAACATGATTTATAACATCCAAATCACTCAAATCATCGATTTACCCAAATTCAATCAAAATCAAATTCTTAATTACTCAAGAACACTTACTGATTGAAGAATCTAACGATGGTAATCTGATGATTATGAAGTTTCACGAGAACCACAACTTCCTGATTTGATTTCTGGATTGATTTGGAGGTTTTCAGAGAGTTTCTGTGAGTTTTGAAATTTCTAAATAAACTTTCCTAAAGAGGAAAGTGATATATATAACCGACCTCACAAACCGCCTTCAATATACGGGTATAATTTAATACCCCATCTCAATCTATTGTCTGGAACCCGAAAACCATTTACGAGTCCAAACATTTTATTGCACCGTCAACTATATTAATTTACAACAATTAATAATTCACTTATCACGTTGGAATATTCAGCTCCTATTCCAATTATTTCACTAATTCAAACAATATTATTTCCAAACACATTTAAATGCTTATTTAAATCCAGAAATAATATAAAACAACTATGTCCAATTCGAGGATGTTACAAATTAGACCCGAGCCCGTTTATACCCGCGCCCGTTTTAACCCGTAGCCCATACCCACCCAACCCGCCCGTTTTACCAGCACTACTTTAAACCATTAACTTGTTTCAACTACAAAATAAATTTGTAACGTTGCCTCATTTATATTCTTAGTTAAATTTCAATTCGTGGACCATAATATATATTGTCGACTGCTGCGATCCATTACAAAATTAGAGATAATGTACACGTCGTCATCATCATCATCGATCTCTTACATTTAATGATGATGATGATGATATTAAAACCACGTCATCATCTGTTTAAATGATTAATGTACCCCAACTTAATTTTTTTTTTTCAATTACGCCCTTATTTAGAACTCAAAGTTAAATGATATACTTGACTTATAAATCACCATGAGTGAAGTGGTTAAACTTCAAAGACACCCAAACGGTAATTTCAGCTTTGAGATTTCTTATTGTACGTGGTATGAAAATTGTATTTAGACACTCTCACCATTATCGATCATCAATATCAGTAAAAAAAAAAAAAAAAAGTTGATTTTAATTCATTAGTACTTATATCCTTTTTCATTGTTCAAGAATGTTACAAGAACTGAAATAGTTGTCAAAGATTTGTTTTTTGACAGTAAATTACTCGTACTTTGTAACTTTCAGAGACAAGTACAAATCGAGTATATATATAGTCTTCTAGATAAAAAGCGTTTGAGTTGAGTGGAGTGGTTAACGATTATAAGTCGCCAAGTACGTAATACTAGCTAGCAAATGTTGAAACTAAAAATGACAAGAAAACAAAAAAATATAGATTAGGTAAAATATATTGGCAGCGTACATTATTCACCGCTTAGGTAAAATGCACACCTTCAAAATTAAATGGACCGAAAAGATTAGCTTCGTTATCAGGGTAGGGCCAATGTAGGGGTGTTATTCGGACGGATTGTTCGGATTTCGGATCGGATTAATCGGATTTTGGACAATCTCAAGTTCATCCTTAATCCAATCCAAATAAGAAACGGATTAATCGGATACGGATTAAATGGTTCGGATTAATTTTCGGATTAAACGGTTTCATCCGAATAAGCTCAAGTTAAACGTGTGATACCGAGTAAGACTAAATTTACGTTTAATAAAACAAGTATATAAACAAACATAAGATAAGATGAAACGATACATCATATTATAACATCCAAATTCCAATTCCAACTTCTAACATACAATTTGATCCAAAACATATTCCTAGTTCCAAAATTAAATACACCTCCAATCAATCTAATCCAAAAGCGGAGTCCCAAAACAACCAAAAAGTAAAAGTATTAAATCTTTTTTCTTAAGTTCATAGCATCCAAAATGTCAGACCACTGTTCTTCAAAAACTGAAAAATAGTAACATTAATATCTAATATATTATTAAAAAAATATTATTTAATATATTTGATTCTTATTCGGATTATACGGATATATCCAAACAGTTTAATTTTGATCCTTAATCCTATCCGTGTATCCATTTAAGTAATCCATAATCCGTTTAAGCAATCCGTAATCCAAATAATCCTGTCCATTTAACCTAAATCGGATTGGATCGGATGAATTATTCGGATTTCGGATAAAAGTGACACCCCTAGGCCAATGTAGTGTAGGCAACCACTCCCTTTTCAAAATTTATATAATGTAAAAACAAATTTGCTTAATAGTGGTTTTTTTTTTTTTTTTTTTTTTTTTTTTTTTTTTTTTGAGAAATTCTACGTTTACAAAAATTTTATAAGAGTGCTTTATTTAAAAAACAATAGTATATAAGAGTGCTTTTTATATTTGCCCGTAAAATAAAAAATTATATTTAAGTTCGACAACGTATTTATTTATTATTATTTTTATCTCTATCTATGCCCCTATTCATTGTATTCTCGTGTATAAGCTATATTAATTTTTTTTAAGGCAGCATTTGGATCACAGAAAGACTTATTAGCCAACCCGATCATCTTTATGCGGTTACCCCCTGATATGAGAACCGCACCCAAGTTCGAAATCTCGGCGACGCTTTATAGGGATTGCTCTCCCATGTCTTAGATGGGTATCGCGCCTTGGAGTCGCCCTATGGTTTTGGTGATATACTTGGGAATCTCACAAATTCAATACATATACTATCCAACATTATTCAAAAAGGACACTGATATATGCAACACACATTTTGTTGCATACATCACAATTATGTATTAGTATACTTGTATTGTCTACTTTAATACTTGTACAGTATGGTGTAAGTATCATTTTTGATGTTGCACATATCAATTCCCATTCAAAAAGATCTTAAGTACATAATATTTGTAGGATTCTCCACTAACTACACTTTTTACCAATCAAATAAAATATCTACCCACTAAAATCTTTTTCGATTGGTTGTAACATGGAAGTGGATACTTATTTAGAGCAACCCAAAATAGTACTGTGGACACTTTTGATGGGACGGTGGGAGTTATTTTTTTTCCTCATTTGGATATTTGAATTTTTTATTTATTTATTTGAAAGTAATATCGAAAAGCTTGAGAAATTTGTTAAAAGTGAAGAGTATCAGCATTGAAGTTTCCAAGAAAAGTTGGAGAAAAGGGGGTCTTAAAAACTAACTTAACATGGTAATTAATATGTACTTTTGACAAAAGAATAAATATATAAAAATAAAAGGACTAAAAAGAAGCTTTTGGATCTTCTATTTCAACTTCGGAAGACTTCATAAGGATTGGGCAAAGTCAAAAGGAAAACTCAGTGGGTCATAAAGGTCTTTAAGTGATCAATAATGGAAGTAAAATTCATTAACTAAAAAATGTGGTAACCTACTAAATTGATATCTTATTATCTTATAGGGTCTCGCTAACGTGTAGTACACGTTAAGTCGCATTTAATGAAGTCTAAATTTCTTTAGATATTATCATTTACATTTAATACTCATTAATTCAATCTAATATTTACATTTTTTACACACATATGAATTACGAATTCTAATATTTAAGAAAATTTTAACTTCATTAAGGAAAATAAAAATAAATTCAGCCCGACTAACCGAACCCTAACCTCCTATAGTTTCGTATAGCGGGTGTGACTTGAGCCTAAGTTGTAAATTTGCCATTACAAAACTCACATATTGGTTGTAACCGAACATGAATTATGTTCGTATAACCTTAAATGGGCCTGACTCTCCTTTTGACCCAAAGCCTCCTAAATGAGTTTCTAGAGCAAGACGAAATCAATTTCCATTGACATGGGTAAAATTGAATAGGCAAAACAGGAACAGAAGGAAACTATATGCTATTCCACATGTTAACATCTATTTTATTAAAGCACTACCTGTATAATTTAGTAATCTATAATTAGTTTGCCCTTTTAAGATTTCTCATATGATCTTGTGGATGTGTTTTATATCAAAATTTACAATTAATTAATCGCCACGTCGACTGTTACATGACTTACATCCTTGCCAAAAGATTCGGGCCAATTTTTACACCTTGTATTAATGTACAAGATGACATCTTTCAAGAATGATTGTTCTCTCCTTTAATCATGATGGATTGAAATGGTACCCTCTGAATGTCTAGAAATGTTGAATACTCCGTGTTGATGGGTTGTTTCCATGGTTCTCCATCCATCTGCATAAAACCTTCTTTCCATGCTCCCCCTCTTAGCTCAAATCGAATTGCAGCCGCCTGACCATTTGCAAAAAAAGTGTTAAATAAAATAAGAATTATGAAATTTTGTTCATTTGAGCTAAAAGATGTTTGCTTATGCCTGTGCAATGTGTTTTGCTGAAATTAAATCGGCCATAACAAATGATGCATGCCATCCTTGTTTAAATCCAAAGATTTCCAAGAGACCATCGTCTAAATTAGCCTCAACAAAACCTTTCTGCATTACAAAACGATTAATGGTTATATGCACATTGACGTTGCAATAATTGATTGAGAAATGTTACCTTTTCTAAATATTCTGGCTTCAAGTTACCCCAAGGATTTCTTCCGCTTGCATAGCTATCAAGATTCAAAGCTACTACAGATCTAATACTGCAACAAAATACATATATTATCAGCCAATGAAAACATGGTGTAACCTTCATAGAAGAGTAGAAGTTTGAACATATTATAAGCCTTGATTATAGGCGGCAATAGCATTCATCATGGTCTTAACATGCAATTAAGAGGTTATATGGTCATTCACGAATGCAGGTTGTATAACATGCTCACAATTTATGCATACATTAGTTGCAGTGGAATAGTAGGTCTTACTTTGATGGTAGAGGAATTAACTCCCAATTTGGGTTGTTTAATCTTTTAATATGCATCCTTAAAATGTTCTTTAGTCCCCTGCAGTAGTAAAGCATTTTTAGGCTAGTATCAAGCTAAATTACAAGTAAGATGGTTTAAAAGTTCCCATTAAGCATATTATAGTATTCTTATTACATTTTGTAAGTATGAAAGTTATATACTCCGTATAATAAAAGTATAAAACTACAAGTTTGATGGTTACGGAGTACTTCATATATAAAGAAACTGTTACCTCAATTTGGGGTCATTTATACAAGGGGTGAAAAACCATCCTTGTTTGCAGGTGTATCCTGAGTAAATTATCTATGACAAAAGAGAAATTCCATAACACTTCAAAAATTTAGCCTTAAAGTGTATTCAATAGTTCTTGGCAAAACATATGTTCATAATATCTACAGTGATAATTACAATAGACCTGACTTAAGTTCAGACCTTGTTTGCAATACGCCCTTGTGCAAGATAAGGTTTCTCATTCCGTAGATGATGAAAACCATAAGCCACTTGGGCATCCATTCCTGTACGTAGAATTAGATCATAAATGGGAAAAATTATCAAAATTACACTTTATAATTGATGATTTCCGGGAAAAGAATTATCCTTTACAACAAAATGTACGAAGTCTTGAGAATTATACATATTTCTTGAGCATTTTCATTCTTTTATATTAGTTAATAGATAGATTTTCCGATTTCAATCTTGTAAGCCTATAGATTAGAAGGTAAAAACATACATACCTATACTAAAATAGTTGTAGAAAACTCCTTGGTAGCAAGAGACTTCCTCAGGCAATTGCCCTTCATTTTCTAAATCCTGAAAACAAACCATGCAGATTCAACTGTTACTAAAAAAACTTCGATATATATAAACTAGCTTGTACATACACATATTATAGATTCCGAACCTGATCAAGGGCAACCTCTTCTGTTTCCTTCATGGCATGAGGAGTATCCAATTCTATACCAGCTGGCATTGAAATTATAAGGTTCCAACTACAAATAACAAAAAAAATTGAACAAATGAAACCAGAACCAAAAACAATACCACGGTGACAAGATGGATGGGTGGGTCAGGCGCGTTTGGTAACAATTTAAATGGGCTCAATATTTCAAATGATGTTTAGTGTAATAAAAATGGGCTGGGTTAGAACCTACAAACACCTATCTATCCAATCCAATAAGATTGTTAAAATAATTGTTCTGCAAGTTATGATTACAAGAACAATATTAATGCAATAATAATCAAAAATCACCTATAAAAGCTCACCTATCGAGACGAGCAAGTGGAGCATGAATTGCTCGGTCAAGAATCCTCTTAATGGCTGCTTTCCATTTGATGGAAAACGAACCACCCTGAAAGTACAAGGTCAAACACATTTCAAGAAATCAAGAACATTCAGAAAGTAAAAAGTTTGAGTACACAAGATAGTGATTACCCAACCCAAACTCCTGGACAAGTCGTTTCCTGTACCAAGAGGTATAATTGCAGTTGGTGGAACAGGATCTCGACCCTGTTTGTGAAGCTCTCCGAGGCACCCAAGGACCCAACCGACAGTACCATCACCTCCTGCAACCTGTCCAATGAAAACACATTTATAATCAGTTACATACACATATTTTATACGTATATCATTACTTTTAAAATATTATTCTAACATATGCATACTATAACTCTTAATCTTTCACGACTTTCTTTGGCACAACAGTCTCCAAGAGCAGCAAAGCTTTCAAGGCAAGCTAACCCGTATTGAACAAATTCATGAGGCTTCACATTTTGGAGATCAAAAACCTGTCACCAACAAGTAAAAGACTTTAACCTTTCATTAAATTTAGGACTTTGACAATTTGCCAATCTTGGATGAAGATCAAAATGAAATTTCCCATAAAGGATCCAATCTTGCATCAAACTAGTAAACTATCTTATCCGAGTAGCTGATCAAGAGTGGCTTTTGCATATTCTTTGTAAATTAACTATGTTTCTTGTGAAAAAGGCCAAAAAGATTTTATTTTGAAAGAATGGGTGTTTTTGTACCAATTTTGGTTATGCAAATGTGGGTGAACATTGTAAATGAAATATATAACCAACATGTAAACATAAACATGCAAATGAAAACAACAACAAGACTAAAAACCTGTTCATCACCCATGAAATCTTGCAATCTAGATATAAGCTCAGAGCCATGACGCCCACCGCTCTTAGAATTAACAAAAACAACCAAAGGCGATTCAGGGGCGACAAGAGGCGTTGTATCACCACCACCTGTGGTAACAACAGAAAGTACGGTGGCTTCATAAAATTGTTTTGCCGCATCAATATCTTTAGCCTCAATGGCCTCACGAATAGCCAAACGTAAATAATCAGGCATTGTGATCTTTCGCCTTAATTCATCTTTCGGAACACGCATTCCTTTTAACGAACACCCTTTGATTGATTCAATCACCGATGTCTTACTAGAGCTTTTGTGAATCATGGGGTCCTTTCGCCCCGATGATTCCATTTTATTTATTTATTACACCTGAATCAAGACACCGAAATTATTTCCTATCTTTCAACCTCAACATTAAGGAAAAAGATGATTATCGTGTGTAGATGATTCGAAATCAATGTTATGTTTATGGATAGATTGAATGTATTTGACAATATTTCCGGCGAGTGGGTGATGGTGGTCGGTGGAGGTTGTTTTTTATGAAGTCCGGCGGGGGTTTGTCGTTTGAAATTCAGTTACTTCTTTTGTGTAAAATTTTTGATATTTTTTATTCAGTCTCTCTAGTTTGGTGTCATAATATATTATGACCCTTTGGATAGGAGGATAATGATATCGGTTTCTTCGATTTTTACCCAAATAATAATAAAGTTATGAAAAGGAAAAAAAAAAAAGTAATTTGGACCTACCCTAACATATTTCGGAGCATTATAAGTCGAACAAATCACATATCTATAAATCTTCTACATATATATGCAGACATATTCGAACCCACGTGACACACATGTGGCCATATGAGTTCTAGGTATTTGCAGTAGTAGTACCACTTGAGCTATGCGCAATTGATAATAATGTTAATGTGAACATATGCCGGGTTGATGATTAAAAACATACCTTATTATTAATTCGTCAGAATTTTCATATACAAAATCAATTGGTTAAGGTTACAGATCGGCAACGAACTTTCACTTTTGTAAAGAGTTAAGAAACGAACCGATTTTATTACAAATGTAGGTAGCGAACTTTCAATTTTTGTTGTCGAGTTAGGTGATATGCATTACGTGGCATATTACGGCAATGCCACATAAAACAATTTAAATAATGCCACGTATTGCATTTACCTAACATGACAAAAAAAGTTGAAAGTTCACTACCTACATTAGTAATAAAACAGTTCATTACCTAACTCATGAAAAAGGTGAAAATTCATTACCGACATTTTAGTTTTTAGCCAAAACCGATCGAATAAGTATTCCCAACTTCATTTGAAAACAATTGATTTATTTTAATCCGTTCTTTATAAGAAAAGTAAACAGATTTGAATAAATAAAAAAAATTTACCTATAAAAAATATATATGGGTCCATTTAGTATCTTAGCCTAATTCATCAAACCCATTAATCTACAGGCCTTACAAAACGTATTTAAAAAGTCATATAGCCTTACAAATTACACATTTGGGCTGAATCTACTTTCGTTATATTTCCTTATTAGGCTGTAGGCCCAATGTAAGTTGGCCTAAGTTTGTCTGATGAACTACTTCGTGTGGAATTTGGGCCGAACGAAAACAAGTTTCTTCTCACGATTCACTCACTGATCGCGGTCGTGGCTATCTCTTCGTACAACTTTAAATTTAGTGCTCTAAGTCGCTGATATCTTTTATGGAGGTGTTTGGAATCGATTATTTTCATAAAGGTGTTTATATTTGATTATCTGTTGTAAAGTGATTCGTACACCAGCTAAGTTTATCCATTCACCACTAAATGTGCTTCATAGTATTGTACTGTAATTTTGATGATATACGAATCATCACCCAATAAAAAAGTTAAGTAATCATACACATCGATTTTATATATTATTCGGGCTCCAATTCAATGTCTTCTAATCTAATGTTGAATGCTTAAGTCTACAATTAAGGTAATAAATGTTGAAAAAGATATACGTCTTTTCATCTCCTAAAATTAGATAAATTTGCAAAATTATTGAAACGTCGAAACCAAGATGTTATGGGGTACAAGTACAAATACAATACATGTTGTTGGGGGTATTATTTATTTATGGGTTTTAAAGTGGATGTTGGGTGGTGGCTTTATTGTCTAAAGAGTAAAGACTAAAGCTACCAGAATGGGCCTCTTTTCACTTGGAACATTTAATGATTTGATGTTGAAACTTCTTTACGAGTACAAAAAGGTTTGAGGGGTATATTGGGAATGTTTTGTAACTACTTTTAGTGAACTCCAAGATCCTTATTTTTTACCCACTAGATTCTTTATTTACCAATTAGGCCCTTCAAGTTTATATATTCCGCAATATAAAAGGCTTAATACACAAATGAGATAAAACATTTTCGTAAAGTATACTAAATTATTCACCCAAAACATATATAATAATAAGACTTCAATTTGTTTTATGATTTATTAAATCAAAAAAGTATGTCGGTCCCTAACTTCAATAAAATTAAACGAATTAATTATTAATATATATACCTTACATCCATTTTCAATTAAAACAAAATCAGAAAAATCTTAAATGATGACCTTCATTTATTGTTGTCAAATATGTTTCCATCAAAACCAAATAAAGTTGATATGCTTGGTGTAGGATAAGAAACAATTTATGAAGTGGCCCAAAATGTAGTTGAAAAGGGTATTAATTTGTACCCATTTGAAACCAATTAATGCAATTCATACATTGAAACTGAAACTAGATATATCTTAAAATTTATTACCAATGTTTTTTTTTGAATATAAATAGTTACCCAAAAATTAATAATAATAATAACGACAACAATAAATTCAATTGCAATGGTAGCCACTGGAATAGAATTTCATCCTACCAACCATGCATATTCATTCTATGTATTTTTAATTTTAATTTGGGTATGATCACATATTCACATAATTAATATAGTAAGTAAATCTGAAATAATGTGAGAAGTTGATTAATTTATCATGTTTAATTTATAATAATATATATACGGATTTAAAATTTAATAACCACATGTAAGATTACCTTGATTTAGGTTAAGTTATTATTATTATTTGAACGCTGTAATTCCTTCTTGTTAAGTTATATATTAATTTGAGATTTGAGATTGAGATTTAAGATTTAGTAGGCCGGCCTCATGCACGAAAGAATATGATTGTACCGAAGAAAAGAGATGCCGGGATTGGTCTCAACTTTTGAAAACACATATTAAACCCTAACTTTATGATTTAATAAGTGAAAAACTTGACCAACAATTAAAGTAGGCCAAAATAATTAAGGTTATCCTTTTACAAAACTATCCAAAAGGGCAGGTTGATTCTTTTTAGACTTTTGCACTTAAAAATATTTGCATGCTTGTGTGTAAAGCATGGCCAAATCAATTCCAAAATAAATTAAAGACCATAATATCACATCTTGCTTAGTGGAGACATCCAAAAGTAACTTTCTTTAACCACCATAATTTATGCGTAACTAGCACCATACTAATCCCATATACATTTGTTTTTAACGTTTAGTATAATTTGCTGTATATTTCTACATGCATGTTGACACAACGATATCACTCTCTACATCTTACATTCTCTATCCCGTCCTCAGCGAGATTGGATAGTGTTGTTGTACGTTGTAATAACATACATTTGAGAAGGATCGGAGTGACATTACGGTGTTAAAGCAAGCACGGGTCAATATGTCAAATATAAATAATTAAGATTGAATGTAAAAATCTAGGCCTAAGTGTTTACGTAAAGTTAAATGTGAAATATATTTTATTAATTAATTCTTGGTGTTTCTTTTTAGCTATATATGTTGACCTTTGCAAGCCATTTATGAAATCTTGTGTTTGTTAATTATTATGTACTAATTATGTCTTCAGGCTTATTTTCACAATACTCTTAATTAAATATTACTAACCCGTGATATAATAAAATATATTAAAATCAAATGCGTAGATATCAAAAATCCCTTTCGATCAAGAAAAAGCTACTCATTTACGAAAAAGAGCAAAACGCAATTGAGTATACTCATGAAGGCCGGTGCATCCCATAATAATTCATCTCACTCTTCATATTTACATTTTTTTTTTAATTCTCTAAAAATTTAATTACAGGGAAACTCGCATACATATACATCTTCTTCAACGAAACTTGATCTCACAGCCTCTTGATTAGTAAACTCTTTGCATTGTACCTTAAGTTAAAAGTTTATATCTCAATTGCCAAATGTGAAAATCCACTTTACATAATCGGCCGACAATGAAATTAACATGTTGAGATCGACAACGCGACTCAATAAGGCCAAGACAAGTTACGTACATCACAGGTCACATATTGAAGCAACATGGTCATGGAGATAAGGATTAGCGTCGCCACTTGGTATTATAAAGACGGTCGTCATTTTCGTAGGAAAAGTCAACTAAGTCGCTACCAAGCTAAGATGAAGATAAGAAGATGTTATTGTTTTTAGGAATAAATCAAATGGGGTTGTTTATTAGTAATTGTAAACAAGTAAAGCCTACTTAAAGTAGCTTAATGCATCTTTTGATCAAAAAGTAAAGCCACTTTTTTCCTTTTGTAACTTTGACAATGTAAAAAAGGAGGTGGGGGTGGGTTTGGTTTAAAGTTTAGTTGCTTTTGAGTTCAAAGATGAAATCTTTTGGTGAAAAGGAGCTGAGATGAAGTTGGAGTGGTCTCAACATCTCAAATTCCCACCTTTGTGGTGAGTCATTTTGTGTGATCCTTTACTTCAAAGTTTTGACCTTGATGACATGCTCCAAAGTGGTATATTTGAATCATGCATGGTTCCTCCATTATTGGTGTATGGTAGCTAGGGTATATTAATTAGGAAAAAGTAACCTTTTCTATTTCATCAAGTTACCTAAAATAAGCAACACTTGTCAATAATAATAATAATAATAATGATAATAATCTAATTATTAAATTTAATAATACATCATTCCTACTTTAGTACATCATCCTGATAGAGTGATAAGTCTCTTTTAATTTTTACCCTAAGTGTACCATCTTTATAACAATTTACTCCGTATTAAGTAATTAATTTGTGCATATATAATTTGAGCTAAAAACGTAAGAAAGATCATCTTAATTTAGTGAAGGTTTATATTAAAGCTAAGTTAACTTTTAAACCATTGACATTTTGGTATTTGTAAGAGACATACAAAATTGTTAAATGGGATCGAATATCTTATTTGTCGCTTTCTTTATGGTTTACTTACAAACTTGTGGCCGGCCAAGTTGCACATCAAATTATAGATACATTATAATGATGTAATTAAACTGAAATTGAAATGTTGAACGATGGTCCTAGATAGATGGACAAGATATATTGAGCTGGATTTAGAATGTAACAGCTTGTGTGTACATATCTTTGTTTTCACATTTCTTTATAAAATATGATATAAATCGCCCACTACAAAAAAATGTCATTTTATCACACTTTTTTCTTCATACTTTTAGTATGTAAATTTTTTTGAAAAAGATAAGATTTTCCATACTTATAGATATGTAAGAAAGAAAAGATAACACTTGTAAGTGTTGAAAAAAATTTGTAACACATGATTTTCCCACACAAGGAAAAGTGTGGATAAATTGGGTGTTACTATACAAATCTTTTTCCACACTTTTAAGTGTTGAAAAGTTGTAATTTCTCCACACTTTTAAGTGTATAATTTTTTTCCTCACAATTATATATGTGAAGATTTTGTTGATTTCCACACTTATTGATGTAACGATTTTCTCCACACTTATAAGTGTGAATAATTTAACATAATTTCACACATTTATAAAAAATGTGGAAAAAAAAGTGTGGATAAATGATATTTTTGTTGCAGTGGCAATGCGAAAAGAAAACAGAAAAAGACATTGTGATATATACTAGTACATATATAGTCATATATAACATATATTGAACGATTACTTAGACGTACTTCAAAATAAAAAATTTTTATCTATAAAATCGTTTTTGGAATACTAAAAATATTAAAGCTGATAGAACAATTGAATTAACGTAAAAATATATATATATTTGACAACAAATTGAAGGTAAAAGTTAGTGGCAGAAAGCCGAGAGATTGAAATTGGAGATTTTGATCGTAGATTCTTTTAGAAGATACTTGAAGAAACCTTTATTCAAGAGATGATACGGGATTCTTTTATTTTCAATAATATAATCCCTTCTTTTTATCTTTTATTTTCAAGAAATTAAAATCTATGAGAATTACATCAAAATCAAATGAAATCATATTCACTACTAGCTAGTGGGTTATAATTCTTGTTGTAAACGGTAAATTTGAGATTGTAAATAAAGTCGATCGTGTTCACATGAAATAAGTGATCACATGCTTTTGACAATGAAAAGGTATGGACTAAACATAGAGCTTGTGATCCGCACGAGGATCATAAATACAAATTCCTGCTGTAAACGTACTATAGTTAGGTATCAGCTAGCATTACTAATATATTATATATATAGTTGCTTTTTCGATCGACAATATATAGTACGTTTTCGAATAAATTTACAAAGACTAATCAAATTTAAATTTGTAAGTTACAGAGTTTTTATTTTAACTGGTTAGGGTAGGGTTCAAATGAGACTAAAAATTTGTGTGAGAATAAGGGAACCAATGATATCATGCCACATGTACAAAGAGAATGTTCCATACTACAAAACACATTTACCCCTTAAGTTAAATATCTCACAAACGACAAATCGGAAAATTATGAAAATTGCACCATTAGATTCAGCGTTTGATCCTCTTCGATTTGCCGTCCCTCAAGGCATACTTCCGACGAAATTTTTTTTTTTCGTTTTTTTTGGTGGGTTTCATATGTTACTAACACATGTGTTAGAGTGTTGCGTTTAGGGTTTAGGGTTTGGGGTTTAGGGTTTAGGGTTTGGGGTTTAGGGTTGGGAGTTTGGGGTTTCGTCCCGAACCCTAAACCCAAACCCCTAAACCCCAAACCCGAAACCCCAAACTCCCAACCCTAAACCCTAACCCCTAAACCCCAAACCCTAAACCCTAAACGCTTTATAAAACTCTAAACCCTAAATCATACTAAACCCTAAACCCTAAACCCTGCTAAACCCTAGCACTAAACCATGCTAAACCCTAGCACTAAACCCTGCTAAACCCTAACACTAAACCCTGCTAAACCCTAACTCTAAACCCTAACCCTAAACCCTAAATCAAATGTATAATCAATCACTAACACATGTGTTATAATATGTAAAACCCACCAAAAAAATGAAAAAAAAAAAGTTCGTTGAAAATATGCTTTAATGGACGGCAAATCGAAAAGGATAAAACGCTGAAAAATATGGTGCAATTTTCATGATTTTTCGACTTGTCGTTTGTGAGATATTTAATTTTTAAAAACGTGGATGAGAGAGAAAAAAGTGACACATGACATATTGTGGTTGGTTCCCCTAGTCTCACACAAAATAAATGGTCTCAATTGAACTCTTCTCTAACGGGTTATTATACAAAAATGGTATCAAACTTTCATAAAATGTTCCATTTAGTGAATGTTCAAAATTTTATAACTTAAGTCAACATTTGCTATACGTAATGTGATTAAAATTTATTATAATGTCTACTAGGATAACTAAAGTTTATTATTTTATTGTTAAGGGAAATAGATTGTTCCTTAAATTTAACTATTTGTGAAAGTTTGATTCACTACAAATCTTTAGCCGTTATCTAATTGATATATGGAGAGCTTGTCAAGGGAGATTGTGCGTTTTAAGCGTCGATAGAATCATAGAAAACACTTTCTATAAATGTGTTATTATACGTATTATATGAGCTAGGTTTTAGGATTTCAAATATAATAATAATAACAATATATAACAATATAATAATAATAATAATAAAGTTTAAACTAAGATATGAATTTGAGATGTCATAACTAACTCTAATAAGCGTTGGCAATTTGGCATCTAAAAAATGAGCTTATAGTAGTAGATGAGTGGTAATTTTCTGTTATTTTTACTGAAAAGTATGTTAAGAGGATGGCAGGGTATAATTGTCATTTACTGAGACATTGTAAAGTACAACATGCTTCTGCGGGGCGGTTGTGCCCAACACATTTTATTGCCAAAAGCTGAGGAATAAATCTCTCTGACTCTAATTTTTCAGTCTACCGCCTTATATTTACTCTTTTTCGCATTTCACCACCATCTTCTACAGTATTTTTTTTAGGTTTTGATAACGAAAAAATTTAAGACATTCAGACATGCATTAAATATTGTACTATAGCTATAATTTTTTTTTCTCACCTTAAGCTTATTTTGACACTTAAATTTTGATAAAGGTACAAACCCTTTATGCATATCTGAAAGTATTAACAAAAGTTCTAAGTGTTTCCCTTGACAAAATTCATTTTCTTTATATTTAGTAATATATTTTCCCCATTTTATTCAAACTAGGTATGTAATTGTTTCTTACATACAACCTACCTAACCCACGTATTAAGTAGAAGCACGAATAATGCAGACACACTACCTCAACTAATATTTATAACTGCAATCTCTTATTCGATAAGTATCTCGATCTTATACCGTTAGACAAGCTTGTGTACGTAATGTTAATACTTAAAACTATATATGAATCATTTTCCCCTATTAAATTACATCTTAGTATATTTCATATGTTGTACATTTGAAGGATGATGATTTATACCGCTAACATTTGTAAGTTGTGTTTTGTTAGAGACCGTTAATTTTATTGATCCCAAAACATGTAATAAAAAGATATTTAATTTAGTCTTTGATAAATTAAATAGCACTAAAATATGGACTTGTGACGGTACATATATATGTTATGCATGCCTATTTTATATGCCTAGACCCATGCATGCATTAAGTTTAACTCGACCACTATTTATATGCCTGGTGTATCTCAATTGATGAAAAGATAACGTAAATTTTTAGTGAGCATAACCATGATGTGGATTATTATTATATGTAAAACAAAGAACTTTACTTTTAGGGACCTTTTAAATAGTTGATGGAATTTACTCAAAAAACGCGTAAAGGAGAAGTGATCAAAGAGAGAGCGTGCGTTTTCAAAAGGCAATTTTTATGATCATCATCATGTTTTCTTCCTTTCAATTTCAACATATATTTGCTCTTAAAGTATTCTTCAAAAGCAAACCTTGTCTTGTTCAACAAATTAACTTTATGCTAACTTATAAAGTATTGTACCTTGCAATTTAACAATGCTTCGATCTCACCATACATTCGATCAATTCGTACACGTTGAATCTACCATGTGAGTCGTATATGGTATTACTTATAAGTGGCAAAATGAATGGGTTGGATCGGGTCACGGGTCTAGATAAGTTTGGGTCTATATAGGTCCGGGTCTAGATGGGTCATTTAGACGGGTCTAGATGGATCTAAAAGGTTCCGGCTCTAATGGGTCTCGATCGGATTGACCTATCGGGTTTCTACCAAACATTTGTTTATTTGAGTGAAAATGAAAAAAAAAAAAATGAGGTGTTCAAAAGATTTATATATATTTATCTGCTAGACCCGTTGATTAATTGTTATAATTGGAGGTTATATTAAAGACTCATCTAGACTCATCTAAAACAAAAGAGGGAGACTCAACAATTCTATCAACTCATAAATATTAACTAACTGGACCCATAAATAACCAATGGGTCTAACATTGACATATCTGGTATTACTTCGTAAATTTTTTGAAGAAGTTATGTTGACAATAGAAAAGTCAGTTTAAGAAAACTCATGAAAACAATATTAGACGTACCAAATAGCTAGCATTATTTATTTCTAACTAAAGATTTTTTCTATTTTTAAGACAGTGAAAAAGTTGAATATGAAGGTTTTTATAGAGTAGCGTGGAAAATAAAATAAAAAAAAACACGACTATAGTGTTTTCCTTGTAAATAAATAGCCGGTCTAGCTATCCAAGTAGCTTTTAACATTTTTGATCTAGAAGAAATAATAAAGAACATATCAAATCAAAGTTACACATTAGCAAAACCTTTACAAATATTGTCATAGTTCATAAACAAAAGTCCATTCTGGTCAATATTATTATTATTTATTTATTTATTTGTTCTTGTTAGAAAAATAGAAGAGTTCTATGTAATTTTGAGAATTATTTCTAGTGAATTACAAATAATGCATAAATCATTCATACGTAGACACGGTTTAAAATATGTAAATTTACCGTTAAAAGAATAAAAGAATTATGTCACATTCAAATCATTCATAACAAAAATTATCCATATACGTATACACGTTTTGAATAAATATGTCGATCACATTTTATATATATATATATATATATATATATATATATATATATATATATATATATATATTGTAACATCCTCAAAGTGGACCTAGTCGTTTTATATTATTTCCTGATTTAAATTATTATTTAATGTATTTGGAAATAATATTGTTTGAATTAGTTGAAATTAATTGGAATAAAAATCAAATATTTCATTGTGACAGATAAATTATTAATTGTTGTAAATTGATAAAGTTGTCGGTGAAATAAAATGTTTGGACTCGCAAATGGTTTCGGGTTCCAGACAACAGATTTAGAACGGATATAAATATATACCATTTTATATGTGAAGTCGGTTTGTTAAACCGACAAAAATATCCTTAAGTTTCCAAGTCGTCTTCTTCATTTTCATTTTGAAAACCTCAAACTCAAGATCACCATGACCAAATGAGAATCAAATTAGTTTCTGTGATTTCGATTTTAGAACAGCAACATCATCATCTTCATCATATCACCTTCATCTTCACCACAAAAGTGAGTTTAATTTTGAGTTATATGAAATGGGTTTTGAGTGATTGAACCAAATTAAAGCTTGTTATGTTGCTATTTGGTGTTATTGGGTGATATATGATGTTAGTTGAAGTATTAGGAACCTTAGAAAACTGAAAAATTGAGTTTTGGTGAGGTTTGGTTCGATATTTCGGTAGCAACAGCGAAACCTCGAAACCCAGTTCGTCCAACGAGGCGAGTTGAGTTCCGAAGCGAGTTGAGTCTCGCTAAGCGAGTCGAGATGACTCTGCGAGTCGAGATGGCTCTGCGAACCGAGTTACTTCATTGCGAGTCGAGTTTCTACGAACCGAGTTGACCTGCGAGTTGAGATCACTGCGAACCGAGAATTTTAAAAGTTTTTGTTTCGCAAATTTCAAGACTAAAAATTTACAAATTTTCCCATTAACTCGGATTGAGCTGAAATTCACATGTCCACTCGGAAACGACCCAATGATCAAGACTCTATTCTAAAAGTGAAACACCCCAAAAACGTACCATTTTTTTTTTTTTACAACATTACTTCTTTTATTATATAAGCTCACTAACTTGCAATACAACATATATTTACGTGTACATTACAAGTTAAAATAATCATTTTTCTGAAACTGGGCTGAATCCGCCGGATTGCCTGGGAATCCGCCGGATTCAGGTGAATCCGGCCGGATTCATAAGAATCCGCCGTATTCCACGACTCTACAGACTCAACTCGTGGACAGAACCGAATTTAAGGAATCCGTTTTGGAATCCGCCTGGGAATCCGCCGGATTCACGAGAATCCGACCGGATTGGGATGAATCCGTCCGGATTCCTCCCTATCCCAGCAGACCCTGCAACCTGCATAACTTATGACCAAAACTCTAACTTTGAACATGCATAACTTTTGAACGGCAACACCTGGTGACCTGAAATTTTGCGTGCACGTTCATATGACCAAAATAAGGACTTCCCTTTTTGCACTTTTTCAAATTTCGCGAAAATTCTCGTTTTGACCCTTTAACTCATTTTCGGCACTTTTTCACCAAAAATCATAACATACTAAGTTTCAAATGACACCACTTCTGCTTTTAGGCTTTTGACCACTTTTCCAATATCACATTTAAGATTTGTGGACATAATCACATTTGACTTTTACCAAATGTAACTCATTTTAACTCCTTATACTATTGGTCACCCATTTGGGCACCAAACGACCCGAATGGGTCTTTAACCATATTGACCCATTTCTTTTGGTCAAACCACATTCAATTGACTAATCTAAGTCCAACTAACTCATAAACATCAATCTTTAACCATTATACTCATAAAAGACACATTTCACTTTTATGTCAAACTTTTGTACATTCATTACTAATTCAAACTTTAAACATACAAGTCTCACTACCTTAACCTCAACTCTGACTTTAACTTTAACTTTGACCACAGAGTTGACTTTTCTCAAAACATCACATATACTACAAGTGAGACTACATATTGTTTTCAAAACAACAAACTACAAGTCTTAAACTTTACAACGGGGGTGTACATATCATGAGCATGATTAAGAGGGATTAGCTTGTTACCAAAACCGTGCAACAAGCTCCACCAAAAGCTTTTAAACGTGTCCCTTGCCCAAGTCCCCTCTATTAACACTTGGCTCACCTGAAACATTTAAACATAACACGTAAGCTAATGCTTAATAAGTAATGGAAACTTTAACATAAACATAAACATCACATTAAGGATCCTTAAACATCATCATGCTAACTACTAAGAGTTAACATTTATACCAAGCTAATGGTCATGATCCATTACTTGGAAAACCGTCAAGCTAATGGCTCACCCATTACTTGACTCCACATTTATATCCATCTACTTACCTTTATCTTGGCTAAGCAATAAACTTGAACTAACTTCTTTTGCTTGATCACCTATACATATAAACACATAGCATGATCAATTAACATAACTCTTTTACTTTCTTAACTTTAAATCTCATAACTAGGTGTTACTCACTAACACCTATCATACACCACTAGTGTTCCATGTTTTAACTTTCTAATCACATGTAATTGGGTATTCATCACTTTTCTACTCATACTCATCACTAATTCATCTTAATTCATAAATTCTCATATACACATAAACTATCAAAAACCCAATTACATATAAACATGAACTCTTTAAACAAACTAACATAAACTAAGTATAGAAATTAGCTTACTAACACCCATGGAACATTAATTTAACAACACAACTAACATACATGATCTTTCCATCATCTAGGGTTTATAAAAACTAAAACCCTAACATAATTACACCATTAGAAAGGTTAAACATACCTTGTAGAAACTTAATTGCAGTTCTTAAACCCTAAATCAATCACCTTCCTTTTCAATTTCTGATTTCTTGCTTGTTCTTGTTTTCCCTCTCAACACACGCACACATACGTACATATGAAATAAACTCTGGAACTTTTCTGAAGTTTGTAGGAGATAAGTTTTAACATTTTTCATTCTCCTCCCCTAAACTTTACTTTTTAACACATATGGCCCCTCTAACAAGATTTCTTTTAATTGGTTAGTCCTCTAACCAAATTCTAAACTTTTCGTTACTTTAAACATTTAACATATTAAATACATATAAAACTGAAACGTAAACGTATATTAAACTATAAAAACTTACGTATTTTAGGGGTGTTACAACTCTCCCCTACTTATTTAGGATTGTGTCCTCACAATCCATTCTTGATACAAAGCCAGATAATAAACAATGATTTCTTCTTCCGGCTCCCACGTGAACTCTGAACCTTTTCTATGCTTCCATTGAATTCTAAACAACCGAATATCTTTATTTCTTAACTTCTTGACTTTCTCATCAAGGATAGCTATTGGTTGTTCAACATAATTCAATTGATCATTGATTTCTATTTCTTCCAATGGCACATAAGATGCCTCATCCACTAAGCACTTTCTTAAATAAGACACATGAAACGTGCTATGGATACTTGCTAATTCACTTGGTAGCTCAAGACGATAAGCTACTTTACCAACTCTTTCAAGAATCTTAAATGGACCAATGAACCGAGGACTTAACTTGCCTCGTTTTCTGAATCTGATAATACCTTTCCATGGAGATACTTTTAACATAACCATATCTCCAACCTTAAACTCTAATGGGCGTCTTCTTTTGTCGGCATACGACTTCTGTCTATCTTGGGCAATCTTTAACCTTTCTCTGATTTGATCAATCTTTTCTGTCGTCTGTTGCACTATATCCGTGCTGCCCATTTCTCTTTGCCCGACTTCACCCCAACATATTGGAGTTCTACACTTTCTCCCATATAACATCTCGTAAGGTGGCATACCTATACTTGCATGGTAACTGTTATTATAGGAGAACTCTGCTAACGGTAAATGCACATCCCAATTACCTCCAAAATCTATAACACAAGCCCGCAACATGTCTTCTAAAGTCTGTATCGTTCTTTCACTTTGGCCATCTGTCTGCGGGTGGTAAGCTGTGCTAAGATTAATACGTGTACCAATATCATCTTGAAACTTGGCCCAAAACCTTGAAGTAAATCTACTATCTCTATCCGAGACAATAGATACTGGCATACCATGACGTGCAACTACTTCCTTAACATATAAATCTGCCAAAGCTTCAATAGACATCGTTTCTTTAATCGGCAGAAATAATGCACTTTTCGTCAATCTATCCACTATCACCCAAATTGCATCATGCTGACGCCGAGTCTTTGGCAATTTGGTGATAAGATCCATCGTTATGTGTTCCCACTTCCAAACAGGTATGTCTAAAGGCTGCATCTTTCCATATGGCTTCTGATGCTCAGCCTTCACCTGTAAGCAAGTCAGACACTGTTCAACATATTTAACAATATCTCTTTTCATACCTGGCCACCAATACTCTGATCTTAAATCGTGGTACATCTTTGTTGCGCCAGGATGGATAGAATACTTTGTTTTATGGGCTTCATCTAACAATAATGTCTTCAAATCCCAAGAATTTGGAATCCAAACTCTACCATAACGTGTCTTTAACCCACGTGAATCTTTCACAATACTATCAACTTGACCTTTGATCCGTTCTGATCGAATATCTTTTTCTCTCCAAGCTTTTTGCTGTGCTTCTTTAATTTGATCAAACAAGCTAGGAGTAACAGTAATTCTAAGAGATTTAACTGTTAGCGCAAGATGTGCTGCCTTTCTACTTAAAGCATCAGCTACAATGTTAGCTTTTCCCGGGTGATACAATATTTCACAATCATAATCTTTAACAAGATCTAGCCATCTTCTTTGTCTCATATTCAAATCTCTTTGATCGAAGAAGTACTTTAAACTTTTGTGATCTGTATAAATGGTAATCTTCACACCATAGAGATAATGCCTCCATATCTTTAAGGCAAAAACCACTGCAGCAAGTTCCAGATCATGTGTTGGATAATTCTTCTCATTTTCTTTTAACTGTCTAGAAGCATATGCTATCACTTTGCCACGTTGCATAAGAACACAACCCAAACCACTATAAGATGCATCACAATAAATTACCAAGTCTTCAGTACCTTCTGGGAGTACTAAGACTGGTGCTTGACTGAGTTTCTGCTTAAGAATCTGGAAAGCTTGTTCTGCTTGATCATTCCATTCAAACTTGATATTCTTTCTTGTAAGTTTCGTAAGTGGCATTGCGATCTTTGAGAAGTCTTGAATAAACCGTCTGTAATAGCCAGCTAATCCAAGAAAACTTATGACTTCGGTTGGAGTTGTTGGAGCACTCCATTTCATGACTGCTTCAACTTTCACTGGATCAACCATAATACCTTCACTATTGACAACATGACCTAAAAATTGCACTTCTCGAAGCCAAAACTCACACTTCGAGAACTTAGCATAAAGCTTCTCTTTCCTTAACATCTGTAGTACTTGTCTTAAATGATAATCGTGATCATTAGCAGATTTGGAATAGATTAAGATATCGTCAATAAACACAATCACAAATTTATCAAGCATAGGACGACATACTCTATTCATCAAATCCATAAAAGCTGCAGGTGCATTCGTCAAACCAAACGGCATTACCACAAATTCATAGTGTCCATACCTTGTTCTGAAGGCAGTTTTACAAACATCTTCTTCTCTAACCTTCAATTGATGGTAACCTGAACGTAAATCAATCTTTGAAAAATAACTAGCACCCTGCAACTGGTCAAACAAGTCATCAATCCTAGGTAATGGATACCTATTCTTGATAGTCACCTTGTTTAACTCTCTGTAATCTATACACATTCTCATCGAACCATCTTTCTTCTTCACAAATAAAATAGGAGCTCCCCACGGAGAACTACTTGGGCGTATAAAACCTTTGTCTAACAGTTCTTGCAACTGTTTCATTAATTCTTGCATTTCAGTTGGAGCAAGCCTATACGGTGTCTTAGCAATAGGTGTAGCTCCAGGCATCAATTCAATCTTAAATTCAACTTGCCTATCGGGCGGAATGCCCGGTAACTCATCGGGAAATACATCAATAAACTCTTTTACTACCGGAATTTCCTCAATCTTTGGAATTTGAATCTGAGCATCTATCACATGTGCCAAAAAGGCTTGACAACCATGTGACAAATGTCGCTTAGCTTTAGCAAAAGTACAAACCGGGATAGGCATTTCTTTCTTTTCTCCATAAATATCTAACAATTCACCTCGAGGTAGCTTAACCCTTACAATCTTTTGTTCACATTGAATCATTGCATCATGAGCCACTAACCAATCCATACCAATTACGACATCAAATTCCCCCATTTGCATAGGGATTAGATTTATGGAAAAAGGCTCATTACTTATTTCTAACCGACACCCTCTATAAACTTTCGTAACATATACTGTTCTATCATCAGCTATTTCAACATCTAAAGGAGTATCTAAGTCAGAAATTGGAATCATGAAACTTTTACTAAACTTTTCTGAAACAAAAGATCTAGAGGCACCCGAATCAAAAAGAACATATGCAGGTATTAGGTTTACTAAAAAGGTACCTGACACTACATCTGGGGTCCCTTTTGCTTCCTCTGCTGTGATTTGGAAGGAACGAGGCCTGGCTTTTGGAACTTCAGTCGACTTCTTATCGGATGGCTTACGATATGTTGAAGAAGCTGACTGAGACTTTAACTTTGGACATTCTGACTTCACATGACCAGGCTCGTAGCATCCATAACATACCTTCAATGGATGAGGACAGTCCTTGCTAAAATGACCTTCCTCACCACATTGATAGCAAACATTTAACCCGAATCTGCATACTCCAAAATGCTTCTTGTGACATTTCTTACATTCTGGAGGTACCGACTTTTCTGTCTTCTTCTCTTCTCGACGAGAACTATCACTAGCTTTGAACTTCTTTGAGGGAATGGGACTTGATTCAACTTTTCTTTTTGCAACAGTTTTCTCACCTTTCTTTAACTCTAGCTCTTGAAAACGAGCTTCATTCACAATTTCTTCAAAAGACTTACAACGACTAGGTTGAATAAACTGACTGATTTCTTTCTTCAATACCTCATGGAAATGATCTATAAGCCGCTTTGGGTTCTCCATATAATCTGGACAGAATTGAGTTCTATCCAGAAATACACCAACTAACTCGTTAATTGATTCAGTCGTTTGTTCCATTGAAAGAAACTCCCGACGAATCCTCTTCAAATCTGCTTCTTGAGAATAGGTATTCTCAAACATCTTCTTAAAATCATCCCAACTCATCTTATTTATAACCTCATCCCCTAAGGTACGGCGTTGAACTTCCCACCAATTCTTAGCACGTGCCTTCAAGAGATTAGCAGCAAAGATTACTTTCAAATCTGCGGGGCAACGTGAGGTAGTAAAAGCCCCTTCAACCTCCATAACCCACCTATAACATTTAATCGGATCTAAATCTCCTTCAAACTCAGGTGGATTACAAGTTGAAAAATCTTTGTAACTAAACTTTCTACTTTATTCCGAAATTGGAGCTTGAGAAGGTACTTCTTGACTAACTCCAATTGTTTTATCTTTCTGTTTCTGAAATTCTTCACTAACTACCTCTCTAACAGTCTCTATAATTGTTGACTTTAGAAGAGGAATAGATGCTTTCTGAGCAATACCAATTTCTTGCGAGATAAAAGATTTCATCTTCTCAATTATCGGGTCTATATCTTGAACAGGAGACTGAGACTTATCTTGACTGCCTCCTGTATCAGTAGTCTCTACTTCTTTACTCATCTTATCTGAAACGTTCACATAACACATTAACATAATAACTTAAACATTTAACATCTACCTTATCACAAGCTTTGCTACATACAGTTAATAACTTGTTAACATTCAATCCTTTAATGTCTCGTGATTTCCATGGATACATATAAGGTAATATGGTAATCATTGCATTGGCCAGACGCTTTAATTATCATATTACTTTAGACACATCCATAGTCTGCACGCTACATTTTGAGTAAAGAATCATTAACAATTTATTAACCCATAACATATCTTACTAAATCATGCTCAATATCATAATAAAATTGGTCTAAGTCCAAGTACCCACTAATGGTGGATACCTGAATCCCTTAAACCGTGCTCTGATACCAACTTGAAACACCCCAAAAACGTACCATTTTTTTTTTTTTTACAACATTACTTCTTTTATTATATAAGCTCACTAACTTGCAATACAACATATATTTACGTGTACATTACAAGTTAAAATAATCATTTTTCTGAAACTGGGCTGAATCCGCCGGATTGCCTGGGAATCCGCCGGATTCAGGTGAATCCGGCCGGATTCTTAAGAATCCGCCGTTTTCCACGACTCTACAGACTCAACTCGTGGACAGAACCGAATTTAAGGAATCCGTTTTGGAATCCGCCAGGGAATCCGCCGGATTCACGAGAATCCGACCGGATTGGGATGAATCCGTCCGGATTCCTCCCTATCCCAGCAGACCCTGCAACCTGCATAACTTATGACCAAAACTCTAACTTTGAACATGCATAACTTTTGAACGGCAACACCTGGTGACCTGAAATTTTGCGTGCACGTTCATATGACCAAAATAAGGACTTCCCTTTTTGCACTTTTTCAAATTTCGCGAAAATTCTCGTTTTGACCCTTTAACTCATTTTCGGCACTTTTTCACCAAAAATCCTAACATACTAAGTTTCAAATGACACCACTTCTGCTTTTAGGCTTTTGACCACTTTTCCAATATCACATTTAAGATTTGTGGACATAATCACATTTGACTTTTACCAAATGTAACTCATTTTAACTCCTTATACTATTGGTCACCCATTTGGGCACCAAACGACCCGAATGGGTCTTTAACCATATTGACCCATTTCTTTTGGTCAAACCACATTCAATTGACTAATCTAAGTCCAACTAACTCATAAACATCAATCTTTAACCATTATACTCATAAAAGACACATTTCACTTTTATGTCAAACTTTTGTACATTCATTACTAATTCAAACTTTAAACATACAAGTCTCACTACCTTAACCTCAACTCTGACTTTAACTTTAACTTTGACCACAGAGTTGACTTTTCTCAAAACATCACATATACTACAAGTGAGACTACATATTGTTTTCAAAACAACAAACTACAAGTCTTAAACTTTACAACGGGGGTGTACATATCATGAGCATGATTAAGAGGGATTAGCTTGTTACCAAAACCGTGCAACAAGCTCCACCAAAAGCTTTTAAACGTGTCCCTTGCCCAAGTCCCCTCTATTAACACTTGGCTCACCTGAAACATTTAAACATAATACGTAAGCTAATGCTTAGTAAGTAATGGAAACTTTAGCATAAACATAAACATCACATTAAGGATCCTTAAACATCATCATGCTAACTACTAAGAGTTAACATTTATACCAAGCTAATGGTCATGATCCATTACTTGGAAAACCGTCAAGCTAATGGCTCACCCATTACTTGACTCCACATTTATATCCATCTACTTACCTTTATCTTGGCTAAGCAATAAACTTGAACTAACTTCTTTTGCTTGATCACCTATACATATAAACACATAGCATGATCAATTAACATAACTCTTTTACTTTCTTAACTTTAAATCTCATAACTAGGTGTTACTCACTAACACCTATCATACACCACTAGTGTTCCATGTTTTAACTTTCTAATCACATGTAATTGGGTATTCATCACTTTTCTACTCATACTCATCACTAATTCATCTTAATTCATAAATTCTCATATACACATAAACTATCAAAAACCCAATTACATATAAACATGAACTCTTTAATCAAACTAACATAAACTAAGTATAGAAATTAGCTTACTAACACCCATGGAACATTAATTTAACAACACAACTAACATACATGATCTTTCCATCATCTAGGGTTTATAAAAACTAAAACCCTAACATAATTACACCATTAGAAAGGTTAAACATACCTTGTAGAAACTTAATTGCAGTTCTTAAACCCTAAATCAATCACCTTCCTTTTCAATTTCTGATTTCTTGCTTGTTCTTGTTTTCCCTCTCAACACACGCACACATACGTACATATGAAATAAACTCTGGAATTTTTCTGAAGTTTGTAGGAGATAAGTTTTAACATTTTTCATTCTCCTCCCCTAAACTTTACTTTTTAACACATATGGCCCCTCTAACAAGATTTCTTTTAATTGGTTAGTCCTCTAACCAAATTCTAAACTTTTCGTTACTTTAAACATTTAACATATTAAATACATATAAAACTGAAACGTAAACGTATATTAAACTATAAAAACTTACGTATTTTAGGGGTGTTACAAAAAGCCTAGTCAGTTTTTGGCCATTCGGGGTCATTTAGGGGTCGAAAATGGCATTTTACAGTTTTTGAACCTTATTTCGGGACTTTTTGATTATGTTCCGAATTAGACTTTTGTTTCCTGTGATCTTAGGGATCACCTGAATCATGTAAATTTGTTATGATGACATTTGAGAACTAAGTGATAAAGTTGTTGATTTTTATAACCTAGTGATAAATGGTTATTAGCAAACTAGTCTGGATGATACTTGCAATTTGATTATAAGACTTATAATTGATATTTACAACTTGTAGTTGTTGTGATTGATACTTATGTATTTGAAGTAGGTTATGTGATTATAATATAAGATTATTGTTATTAATGAGTTACTAACTCATTGTTTATCTGATTGTATTCTCAGATGTGGAGAAGGCTCAGTAACATTAGACTTTTGAGCTTGCAGCTGAGGTATTCGGTGAGTGGATCTATAACCTCAGTGTGATTTAGTTGTAACAGGTTTGGTTACAACGAGTAACGTATTATTACTGTTTTAGTTTTGCCATGATGATTACGGTTGTTAGTAATAATACTGTTGATAGACTGTTTAGTCGGATATGTTGACCTAATCGAGTATGTGAATATGTGATCACTTGATATTTGGCCTTCGGGCATCAGTATTGAGGTCAACCTTTTGGTTGGGTTTGGTTACTATTGTAAGACGACAGGAATTTCCTTGTACTCATCGTTAATAGGAAATTAGGTCGTATGAGATTAGTACCAAACTATCGGTCTCGTCCGTTATGGCCATACGGATATGTACGTTAAGTGTTCTTGGCTGAAGGTTTCCCCAAGAACCACTGGTCCTCATTGTATTGAGATGTTATCTCATTGATATTATGTGATATTGATTGTGTGTTCTTGGCTGAGGGTTTCCCCAAGAACCATCGATTTACCCTGATATTTTGTTTACGACTATTTGATGTAAACAAAGTTGTTATGCTAAGTTGAACTGTTGATTATATGTTCACTCACTTAGCATTATGCTAACCCCACCACAGTCCCTCCTGCAGGTTATAATTGATGGGACATATTTGGTTGGGCAGGAAGTTCTTGGAAATGATGGAATGTTTGACAAGCAGATTACTCTGATGTTGGTTTAATAACTGAAACCATGTTTTGAAATATATAACACCTATGTTACAGTGTTTTAGTTGATAATAACTAAACTGTTGTAAAATGCAGGTGTAATGAAATTGTAAAAAGTTTATAGACATTTTAAAGTATTGTATGTTTTAAATATACGCTTCCGAGTCAAAATCATTATTATAATGGTTAGAAATGAGGGGTGTTATATATATATATATATATATATATATATATATATATATATATATATAGTGGGAGGTTCAAATGAGAACCACTTTATAGTTGAGAACTGTGAGAACCACAACGAATACGTGTTTGTTCACATGTGATTAACTATAATCATATGTGAACATTGATGTACGTTTAATTGAAAAAGAAAAAAGTAAAAAAAAATCATAAATTTACGCCTTAAAACACATTTTAACCGATTTGTTCACATTATCGTTCACATGTGAACATGTATTTGTTTTTTGCGTTTATCGATATGATTTTAAGATTTTTTTGACTTTTTTCTTTTTCAATTAAACGTACATCAATGTTCACATATGATTGAAGTTAATCACATGTGAACAAACACGTATTCGTTGTGATTCTCACAGTTCTCAACTTTAAAGTGGTTTTCATTTGAACCTTCCCCTATATATATATATATATATATATATATATATATATATAGGGGAAGGATCAAGAGGGAAGCTTCAAGATTGGGGGAAGGAGGGAAGCAAACCTCAACCACTCATTTTCTCCTCTTCTATATTCATCCACAATATCCATTTAATCAATTTATATCTAAAATTCTAAATTAAAGCATGAAATTCAAAGATTCAACAATCAAAAACATTATAAATCTTCGAATTCATCAATCGCAATCATAGATATCTTCAATTTATCATAATTCTAATTCATCAAAAATTATGAATATTAGAGTAACTTTTGGGTTTTTGAGTAAATATTGATTTGACAATGAAAACAATAAAATTAAAGGAATTTGATCGTACAAAACTTATAAACAAGTAATTAATCAAATTATGATTGTCATTCCAATTGAATTTTCAGATTTAAAAAATTACAGACCGTTAACATTCATTTGGAAAGCATGTTAATCAAATTACAACTTAATACTCTTAAACATTCATTTATGATGAATATTAACTTATATATTTTATTATACACTATTGAATGTGATAACATTACATTCATCGGTGTATAATAATGTATATGCGTTAACATTCATCGTAAATGAATGTTAACGTGCTGAAAATATAATTTTGATTAACATGCTTTTGAAATGCATGTTAACGATCTGGGAGGTGATTTCAAGTTATTTACAAGTTTGCCACCGCGTTGACTTTTACGTTGACCAGAATGTGTGGCTAGAAATTGCTTCCCTCCTTCACCCATTTTTTTACTTCCCTATTGATCTTCCCCCTATATATATATATATATATATATATATATATATATATATATATATATATATATAGTTTGGATCAAATGAAAATACCTTAAAAATAAGAACAGCTTCGAATGCACAATTACTCTTGAAAAAATAGGTTGATTCACATTTGTACATCTCAAATACACAAAGAAAAATAAATGTACAGTTCTAAAAATGCACAAAAAATTGAAAAAACTATTGATGCACGATTATCTCTATAATTGTGCATCAATCGTTTTTCGATTTTTGTGCATTTTTTAAAGTTCGCATCTATTTTTCTCCACATATTTGAGATCTATCAGTGTGAATCTAATGAATTTGTTTGCTAGTTATGCATTTATGAGGTATTCTTAGCCGTTCTAATTTTTAAAGTGTTCTCATTGTAACTTTACAATATATATATATATATATATATATATATATATATATAGGATTAGGATCAAGGGAGATGGAAATTTAGGTGGAGAAGAGGGAGAAAGCAATATGATTCAGTGTTTTTATACTATGATTCATTTTTTTACTATTATAATAAAAAAATGAATCATAGTATAAAAACACTGAATCATATTGCTTTCTCCCTCTTCTCCACCTAATTTTTCTTCTTTTTTGATCCCGTTACTATATATATATATATATATATATATATATATATATATATATATATATATATATATATGGTGTGGTTATTTAAAAAGACATTTAAAGTAAAAAGGATAAGAAACAATGTTAGATTTCATATTTGCTTTAAAGAAAATGGTTCATATGGATCAATACAAAATGAAGAAACGTATATTTAAATTGTACAAACATACTTCGCCAAGTTGATACAATTTCATTTAAATAATGATACATATTCTCGATAAACCTTAAAAAATGATACATATTCGATTGTAGTTTGATACATCATGATTTTGATACATAGTAGTTTGATACATGATTATATCTTCATTTAATGTAATTGAATGCTATTTGTAAGGGACACGTGTCACTATATCATGGCTTCTTACCCCTTTTTACGTTAAACTTCTTTTTATTTGAACCAAAGCCTATATATATATATATATATATATATATATATATATATATATATATATATATATACTTATACTAGCAAAGACCCGCGCTATGCAGCGGATAAGAGTTTTGAAAATCATTCAAAATCATTGTGATTAACGTGTTCCATATAATTGACACGAATAATATATTTTATTGAAAGTTTAAGGATTAAAATATAGTGATAAAAGGTAAAGGTTAAAATATTAAATCACTAACCAAGTTAGTGATGCTTAGAGATTAATTATATTTAGGGATTAAAACAAGACAAAAAAAATAGTAATAAAAAAAGATTAAAACGTAAACTGGATAAAAGTTAAAAGTTAAGATATTGTTAATAATAATTTATTTTAAGTTAAAATATTGTTAATGATGATTTATTTTTAGAAACAATTTAGATTGAAGTTAACAATCATTCATATAGATTCAAAAATTAAAAAACAAAAGTTTATATTCTTTTACCTTTAAGGGCATGAATGTAATTATCCTTCTTTAAAAGTTTAAGGCAATAAAGAAAAAGCTTAAATGCTTTATAATCTAATGGTTCTCATTAGTTCTCAACTTTTTGTTGGTTCTCATTTGAACCTCCCAATATATATATATGTGTGTGTGTGTGTGTGTGTGTGTGAATTAACCAAAAAAGATATTTAATAAAAGATAGCACTTAGGTTTTGCAAATAAAAACTATAAACACATAAAGTTACATTAAAAATCACTACAACTAAAACCCCGTAACATTTTAACAGCTAAGCGATGGAGTATTACTGAATGGCTGTTCAGATCAAACACAAATCAAGAACTAATAAATTCATAATCAAATCAGGTATTCACGAAATTGTATACTATTATTCATTAATCAAAAAGTGTAACATCCGTAAATCGGACATAGTTGTTTTATATTATTTCCTGACTTTAAATTATTATTAAATATGTTAGAAAATTATTTTGTTGATTATTAGATAATAACTAGAAAATAAGTTTCAGGACTTATTGTGGTCAGTGAAATATTAATT